>VXBP01008840.1:521414-561211 GCA_013400115.1 Rhinopomastus cyanomelas
CTTCTGGGCCACAAGTGCACACTGCTGGCTCATGTTGAGCTTTTGGTCCACAAGCACCCCCAAGTCCCTCTCCTCAGGGCTACTCTCCAGCCAGTCACTGCCCAGCCTGTATTTGTGCTTAGGATTGCCTCCACCCAGATGCAGGGGTCTTGTTGAACTCCATCAGTTTGGCTTGTGCCCACCTCTCCAGCCTGTCCAGGTCCCTCTGGATGGCATCCCTGCCCTCCAGCGTGTCTGCTGCACTACACAGCTTGGTGTCGTCAGCAAACTTGCTGAGGGTGCACTCAATGCCTCTGTCCATGTCACCAACAAAGATGTTGAACAAGACTGGTCCCAGGACTGATCCCTGAGGGACTCCGCTTGTCACTGGCCTCCACTTGGACATGGACCCATTGACAGCCACTCTTTGGGTGCAGCCATCAAGCCAGCTCTTTACCCATCTAGTGGTCCACTCATCAAACCGATGTTCCACCAGCTTGGAGACCAGAATGTGGTGCGGGACAGTGTCAAAGGCAGTGTCAGGTCCAGGTAAACTACATCAGTCTCTCGCCCCTCATCCATTAATGTTGTGACCTCTTCACCTGTTGTCACCTGTGAACTAGACTCTGTCCCATTGACCACTACTCTCTGGCGTCTATCCTGCAGTCAGTTCAAAATCCACCTCACTACCTGACCATCCTGATTGACCCAACTGGGGTGTTTTCCAACCAGAGTGATTCTGTGATTCTGTCCAGACCACACTGCCTCAGTTTGGCTGCAATGATGCTGTGGGAGACTGTGTCAAATACTTTACTGAAGTCAAGATAGACCACAGCCACTGCTTTGACATCATCTATTCATCTGGTTAGGCCTTCATGTATCAGTGAAAGCTTTGGGCTTTGGGTGTTCACCCACTTGTAGTGAAAGGCCAGACTTACAGTCCCAGAGACTGGTGACCACATCACATCTACAGGAGACCTGGTACCAAGAAACACCTTGGGTAAAGATGGTGCAGTTTAAAGCATAACAGCAACCTGAACATGATCAACACCAAGGGCAGGAAGTCCAGAAAACACATGCTTCTTGCCCCTAAAGAATGACTACCAGCAAATGCAAGCAGGGCTTTCCTTTTATCACTGCACATCCACTAGGAACTGGACCAAGGTGACAAAACATTGTGCATCTGCTGCCATACGACTGTTGTTTGTGGTCACCTTTGGTAGTGTTACAGCCTAGGTTTGAAACAGCAAACTCAAGGTGAGAGGCTGTTGTATCTCATTACTAGTTCCCCTTGTCTCATTAAATTTGCATTTATTTGGTTCTCACTGTTAGTGCTGTCTACAATTATCAGCTAGAAATTACACAGCAATGTGCTTTTTTTCCCTTTCTTTTCACACCCACACTCTCCCTTTAAAAAAAAGCAAAACCAAAAGGCCATAACACAACAACATAATGTGAAGTGAAATCCTTTTACAAGCCTGGGAAGACCAAGATGTGTGCCAAATAAATGTAAGCAGACATGATATTCTTTATAATCACAGGAAGATGAAGATGTGAACTGAATAAATGCTTTAAAAACATCATAGATTCTATTAGATGCAAAAGATTGAAGCGTTAGGCACCTTTTAGCTCAACTTTCATTTAATTTACTGCTTGCTGTACTGTAGTCTAAAGGGAGTGAAAAAATCCTGTCTCTAATTTTTTTTTCCTTTTCATGAGCTGACCAAGGAGATGAAATCTGGGTACTTTAATTACCATTCAGAGCCAAAGGCCTGGCCTTTGATATGGAAATCCCACTTCAACTCCAGCTTGCTGCTGCCTTTCCCTGTCCCCTTCTCCTTCCAAGCTCCCAACATGAATTTTAAGTAGTCTTGTCAACACCTGACCATGAAAGCTAACAGTAGCCTGTGCCACCAAGTTGGTGCCGTTGGTAATTTTTAATTTTAATAATTTTTAGTGGGGAGAGACTGATGTGGGGAGCAGGTTAGAAATTGGACAAACCAAAGCGACTACATCTCAGCACTTTCTCATTCACTGTCCGTACACGCTGCGGGCCGGCTGCATGCGGCAGTTCATATTAAAGGGTAAAAGAAAGAAGCAGGCGGGGGTGTGGGGGGAAGGAACGGATGAAAGCTGTCATGTACAGTTACCCTGTTATTGTCATCTGCCTGCTGCATGACTCCCAGCTTTGCTATAATTATTAATTGCACTTGTCAACTGTCATTAATTCCTCTTTAGCATCCCTGTCTTGGAGTAATTAGACAGAACAGCCTGGCTGCACTCATTGTTTTGAGAGGCCCCTGAAAGAGCCCAACGGGCTCTGAGAAGAAACAACCATCATAATACAATAGAGCACCTCAGCATTAACTCTTTCAAAGGCATAGAAATCAGAAACCATTGGCTTTCTCATCTCACAACTTCCAGTTGCTGGACTTCTTGTCTTTTCCCTACAAGGGCTCCCACATGATGACTCAGGAGCATCTGCAAGCTTCAGGTGCTTCAGCTTGAGGCACCCCACTTGAGATGCTGCAAGGAGGTGTAATTTTCCAGGGGTGAGGATTCAGTACTCCCGAGCTGTCAACCGAGACACTATGTTATGCTCAGTTCTCAAGAGCATGAAACACCAGATGATTTATAAAATTATCTTCATGTCCAGAAATCAGCTGAAGAATGGTAATATTTTTTTCAAGCTTATTCCACCATCCCCCTTATCTGAGAAAACTGATGCCAAGAAACCAGCTTCACTAACCCCCAACGTAAGACACTGCATGTCTTACGTTGACCTCTCCAATATGCTTCCCATGACTACAGTATACTCTACAGCTGTCCCAAAACTCTCAACTCAGACCTAGTCATCTCCTTCACTGCTGCACAAGTCACAGCTGTAAGTGACAGCCACACTCAGTCTTCACTTGGCATTTACTTGTGGCTGCATAGACAATGCATGGCCAAGAGTGGACTCTGTTTACTCTCACAGAGTTGCAATGGCAGAAGGCAGAAAAGCTCACATATGTGAGAAAGGTACAGTAAGGTGGCATAATTACAAGTCTATGAGAAAGGGACAAAGCAACCAAACAGCACGACACTACATTTGTATTAGGAAAAAATTACTTCTTGTGAGGGTGGCGAGATGCTGGAACAGATTGCCCAAGGAAGCTAGGGATGCTCCATCCCTGGAAATGTTCAAAGCCAGGTTGGCTGGGGCCCTGAGTAACCTGATCTTGTGAAGGTGTTCCTGCCTATGCAAGGGGGTTGGAACTAGATGATCTTTAAGGTCCCTTCCAACCCTGGCCGTTCTATGATTCTATGGAAACAAAACTGTCTTCAATTGGAAACCTCAAACTGCTGCTAGCAGAGAAAAAACAAGAGGGGAAGGGAAGGGGGATTAAAGAAAGAGTTCAGTCCTAACTTCATTTTACGTGTAACATTTGGGGAGAAACTTGAGTAACCCGTTGCTGCAACAGGGAAAATATTTCTGCAGTTGTACGCTGTTTCCTGCTTAGATTTACTGAAGTCTTTGGTTGACTTCTGGAATTCTAAGTTCTTACATTAAAAATATAAGGGAAGCTCACTAGGCAATAGCTAGACTTCATTTTACTGCTGCTTGGAGAAGCTCCAGTAAATAGACCTGCCCAAGGGCTTAGGAAGACCACACCGCACAATTACACTCTTGGTCCCACAGCTGGAAGAAAAGCGAGCACAGATATTTTTCCCTCAAAAATCCCAGGAAAGACTTGTTACTTACACTAGGAAAACAGTTTTTCCAAGCCTGGTCACACCAAATAACATTGTCGTAGCAGTTGTACTTATTTATTGTGAATAAAACACAATAAAAAGCCTAGAAATAAAACACAATAAAAAGAAAAGCCTAGAATACAGAAAAGGAACTTTCTTCAGTCTGCTACCTTAACTACAAGAGAACTTTGTGCAAAGTTTCCCGCCCACAATCCATTAATTTTTGCCTTTTTAATGCTTCCCTATCTGAGATCAAAGCCACAAACAAATGAATCACATTTACTCTAAAAGAGGGTTTCAAGGCCATGAAATGTTAAAGAACTTTATTCAGAGCTTTACCTTCTTTGGGACTGGTTTAGTAGGCTTGTGACTTGCTGAAATAACGGATCTTTGTATAAAGCCATGTGGAATGTATTTATAGCACATATAGAACCATAAAAATCTTTCATAAGCATATGCATCAGATCTTTGGCACTGTGCATCCTGCATCAGAAATAAGAATCTGGCCAGAGATCTCATCAGCAAACATTTCTTTGCCTTTCTCTATTGTCTGCATAGTCAACCAATGCAAAAATTAGAGCGATTTCTGTCACAACAGGGCCCAGTTCAGCTGCATGTTAAGTACCATCACTGATTAAATCCCTTCTGCATTTTTTAAAGATAGAATTCTGTCCCACAACACTGGCTCTGTCTTTTATAAGAACTCGGTTGACAGCCAAATCTTCCTGTTATTAGCAAGAATGTCTACTAAACCTCGTGGTTTACAAGGCCAAACTTATCTAAAGGTCAGATTTAATCAGTAGATGCCAATTATTACAAATTTTTTAATGGCCAATGATAATAGTTTCTCAAACAAATAAAACAATTCTATTTTACGTTGCTAATGCCACCTTCTTACATGAGTGCCCCCTTGAGACAGGTGCAAACCAATCCTGGATCTGGCAATGAAGGCAGCCTAGGATAAAGCTGGCTCAACTTATTCATGACTTCAGGTCTTCCACGTGATCTGCTGGAACATTTCTGGGATTCAGCTGAAAGCTATGGCATTAGTTCTGTTTATTTTAAAGCAGTGAAAACCAGAGGTTGCTAAACAGCTACCTTAGCATGAAGTCACATGCTTTCTGCAGTGTCATCGGTGGTTTGATGCACAGTTAGGAAGTTTTGCTAGTTTGAAAGCAAAACTGGAGGAGCAGCTCTTCATCAAATGGATTCAGCTGTGAATCCATGCGTTTCTCTAACTCTTAATGCCTGATCCCCATACACTGGATACTACAGTCAACTTAAGCCCTTATTTCGTCCTCCCTTCCTGTTAAAGATCACACTAGCAAAAAAAGCAATTAACAACAGTAAAGTGCACGTAACGTGCAACCTTACAAACACACCAATAGCCTTACAGACAAAAAGTTTGCTGTTCCACAGTCTCTCCAGTAAAGGGTGTTCAAGTAATGATTAACCAACAATCTAAGCGTTCAGCTGCAATCTCAGCCCAGTTTGAACTGTTTCTGCCAAAGGCAAACTACAGCAGAAGATTAAAAAAACTCCTCCCAAATGGATTAAAATCCCAGTTAAATGACCATCTTCAAGGTCATATCTAGATATACACACATATATGTGTTATACATGAAAACCAACCCTCAGACTGTCCTTCTCCAGAGGATTACTTCAACAATTTTGACTTTAGAGAGATTGAAACTGATTCTCCTAAGCAACAAGCTTTAATATGAATCAGAACACACCTCTCTGCCAGCCAATAAGAAGCTTCTTCAAAAACTTCCTAATAGTTATATGGGCCCTAATCCTCTTGGATTTAGGTCATTATTCCAGGAGTTATTAGGTTGGAAAACAGCTTCTAGGCAAATGATGCTATTCACAAACCTTTTACACCAGAAATAACGGTTGGATTATTTCTGCCTCAGAAGTAGTCTTGAGGTCTGATTTCTGATTTTCTTTATAGCTGATGTCCCTGAGAGAAGCTACTTGCTGTTAAATAATAATTAACAGTAATAACAATAGTAATGAAAATGTTAAACATCTAGAAGTAGTTTCACAAGGATTGTAGTGGCAGTAATGACAGCAACCTTGATTTCAGGTGGAAGTGAGAAAACCCCACTGTTTTCTCACTTCCAAAGCTTTTGTATATTTTCAGGGGTACATGGATGCTTTGGTGTTCCCCAAAATACCAGTTTCTAAAAGTTTCAATAGAACATTGGTTTTGTCCCCTCACATCTTCCAAAGCATTACTCTTTTTTTCACATTCATTGGCATCTTGCAGCAATAGAGGCAAAAAACCCCAGTATATTGAAATCTGTCCCTTGCACAGCACTTGAGAGAAGGGTAGCCACATATCCATGAGTCTGGTGGTACCCTTGTTTTGAGGACTTTTGAGAGCAATTGCTGTTTCCAACAAAACTAATGTTTTGTCTTCAGGTACCAGTGGCTCTGCAGAGTAGACTGACCACAAACTCTTTAGGCAGCTGAGCTCACAAAAGCAGCATCAGGTAATTAAAATACTGTGCATTTAAAAATACAGAATTATCTATTCAATTTTTAAATTTTTCTACCCTTAATGAGAGGAAATAGAAGAGAAATAGAGCTCAGAACTTCACCCACTCCAGATAGTTTCTTTCTTTTCTTTTCAAGAAATTACCACTATGTAATACATGATTTTTCGAATAAGAACAGAAAGCTCTAAAAACACTCCTAACAACAGAAGACAAACTTTTCCTCATATTACATTTTTCTCAAAGCTTGCACATACAACACAAACAAAAAGGCAACTTGGCAATGGAACTAGATCAAGCTGGTTTTGCAATCCTATCACCAACCACTACTGCCATTCAGGTCTAGGTCTCAACTAACAGATGCTGCTGAGACTCTCCTTAAAGGTTGGCCAAAGGAAGAACAACACCAAAACCCAACCAACCAAAAAAAAATGGACCAAAAAATTTACTGACAGGACCATGCATATTAATCTGTGCTACACTGCAAACTTTGCTTCCTTCAAATGAGGACTGCAATCTCAATGGTAGTTTTTGCCTGAAAAAGGACTTGAGGATTTACATATCACTTTTATATAGAGCTGTATATGCACGTCAAGTACTCAGTCATTTTCCCAAAGAATGTAACAATTAAAAACTCAGAAGCCTGCTTGCCACGAACTAGTTAGCAGTAAATTTTTGTCTGTTACTTCTTACCCTGAGGATGGCAGTTCTTGCAGAATGCAAGTTAGTGGGAGCTTACACCTGAGCATCACAAAAGCTGTAGAACAAAAAGGGCAGAAGCATCTCTGACTAAATGCTTCACTGAGGAAGTGATACCACAGAATCCAGTGGCCAAAGGATTCTGTGGCATCACTTTCTAAAGTATATTAAAAATGTATTAATTGGTCTAGATGGCAACTTCATCATCATTGCTCAGGAAAAATAAAAAGCCCTGCACAGTAAAGGTCTTCTAAGGTAAGTGAAAACTAAAGAGACATAACATAATTAAAAAGAAAAAAAAGAATTGTTGTATTTGTTCTCCTTATATTAGGAATAAAAAACAAAACTAATGTAATAATAAATCCCAGCAGTTCAAATCTTCTAATTTATGTAGAATGGATTATTACTTAAGACAATCTGACCCTGGGCAAAACTTCCTCAGTTGAGAAGATTTACAATCTAATTATGCAGGAAGTTCTGCTGAGACAGTTTGGATGCAGTGGTCTTCTATTACATTAGCTTAGCTAAAAGTGCTGCTTCTTTGCCTGCTTGGTGTTCCAAGTACTCATGCAAAATCAGAAAACCTTTCATTTGCATCCTTTATTTTTCTTTCATTTTTCTCACCATTATTGTAGGCAGAAGCACTTGTTCGCAACTGCAAATAGCAGCAAGGGGCTGAGGTTGTTAATGGCAAACTATGAGTTGCCTTTCAGGCTTTTGCTTTGGCCCCAGCTTAGTGAACTGACTTTAAAAAGGATCATCAAAGTGCTTTTCATAATTTTTACAATGATAGTTGCTGGGTTATTGCTCCACTCCCTTCTTTCAAATGCCCCTGTAGAAAGCCTGAAGCTGAAATCTGTTCCTGTACACTTTCTTTTTCATCCTGCATGCACAAAACTAGTTTATTTTCATAGCATGGTTTAGAGATGTTTTGCTGCTGTCTCAGACGACACCTGCATATTTTTAGCAATACATTTCATTAGATCAAAAAAAGATCCCTCAACACATATAAAAATAGCGAGAGCTTTACAAGCTTGTAGAGGAAAACAAGGGAAACTTGAGTCTAATGTAATCCAAGCATCCTTTTTTCTCCTAGTTATATTACAGGATATTAATACAGTTGAAAATACAGACCTATTCTACATTCAAACAGATGGAAAAATTGCTGCCTTTTTTTCCTTACAGTAAGTGTTTTGATTTCAAAAGGTCGACGGATCATGTCATAGCCTTCAGTCTCGATAATTACCACGTGAAGTAATGCACATTTTTATCTACAGGTGGCAGACCTTTTAAAATCATCTTCAATCAAATTCATTAGACATTTTTGTTGATACCACCACCCACTTAAAAAGTACAAATCTGCAGCACAAAGTTCTAATTAATGCTGTTCAATTTTGAGTACAGATTTGTCAACAAAGTGGCTTAATCCGCAAAGGCTAATAACCCCTCTCAGAATGAAAGCCTTTAAAAAAAAAGAATAATAATGATAATAAAAGGAATCAGTTGCCCAGTACATGGTAAGCTTATTATTTACAAATCACCCAGCAACTCAGTAAAAGACTTTTTTTCTCTAAATTAAAAGTTTAACTTCCCCCGACTACTAAGAACTGGAGGGCAAATCGGCAAGTTCTTTGATGAACTTACATAGAAGAGGAAAAAAAATACAAGTACGCTGCAATTGACTTCTAGAAGTCAGAACAATAAAAAAGTGAATCATTGACTTAGATAGCAAAAAGTTCTAGCATTTTAAAATATCGTGACTTTGACTGTTACATGCGTGTCTAAGACCTCACTATGAAGCAAAAAAACCCATTGATTTAGAACAGAACTTCATCTGTACCACCCTGCATTCAAACTTCCTGAGGACTTTTGTCCTAAGAAAAACACTGGAATAGCCTTCCACATGTGGACAAAATCATAGTGAAACAGAGAAGGGTTTCCTCTGAGAGGTGGCCCTAAATTCTCAGTTACACCATCTCTGGCTCTCTATCACCTTCCACACCTTTTCATTGTTTCCACCAACGAAAACTGGACACTAGAGTTATCTGTCACTGTGGCTGCATTTCTAACCCTGATTTGGTAGCACTTGCCACTCCCCTTGCAAAGGCGCTAATGACAGTGGAATACGTGATCAGAATGGATAAGAACCTGGTCAAGCTAGGTGAAGCCTAACCCTAGGACAAACTAATCACACTCAACAGTATTTGACATATTCAAACCTAGATCCTGAAGTCCAAAATAGCAAGATAAAAACCACTTTACTTGACGGAGATGCTTGTCTTTGAATCTTTAATTCTGCAAACAGAATTCACTATTCATGGCAGTTGGCTTAAGCATGAAGGCAGCTATAGGACTGAGCAGTTACATCATTCTGAGCCTTATCTGTCAAGCCAACAACAACATTTTTACTGGACCATTTCCCATTCATTCACTCTAACTGCAAAAAAAATAATTTCATAAAGTATTTTTAAAAACTCTTTACTTGAGATATATATGTTTACACATCAATGCTACTAAAATATTGCATGTGTATCCACAAATTTACAGTGATTTGGGAGAAATTGTTTGTCTTACTAGTATATTTGAAAAAAAAAACAACCAAAACAACCCAACCCCCAGATCTTTTAAAGTTTTGGGCGTTTTGAATCGATTGAAATAGATCTGCAAAGCAGCAGAATGAGTAACAGAAAATATAGATACACTTAAATCATTTACCCTTGAAATTCATATACTGGAGGATATAATTTCTCATACGACCATTCCTCCTCCCCAGTCCACAAGAGCAGGCGAGGAAAACTGTGTACACTAATGTCTTCTGTGGTAACCTAGTAACCTTCTCCTTATTCTCCATATTCTCTTCCTTCACACCACGCTCTTCAATATTGCTAGCCCTACAGAGTAATTGGTGTATATCTTTATAGTTTTGTTTCCTTACCCAGTGCACAAGAGTTGGGGTTATTTTCAATCTTCAGAAGCTTGTAAACAGGATCAAACAGGAACCCAGACATCAGCAAGAGGAAGGCTACGAAAATAAAAGCAAATGGATATCAACAATTTTGATTTAAAAAGAAAGAACATCCACAACATTAAAAAGCCTGGGCTCTGCTAGACACACATCCCCCTCCCCATTCCTTTTTTTTTAGTTCATGAACTCTCTTTTGCAGAACAGAGGGTGGTGTAAATTAATGTGTGATCTAAAATACATAACTTGGAAAAAGCTGCTGTAGAAATATGTAAGAACAATTTGAAAAAAGGAAAGAGAATAAAAGTATACATTATTAGAACTCAAGTGGCACTTCTTATCATGATAAATCAATACAAAGGCTGAACTAAGAGAAAGATAGGACTATATGTTTCTCGTCAGTCTGTAAACAGCTAACCACTGACATACACTCATCAGTTCTGGTTGGATATCCTCAGCCCATCATGCTGCCATTAAGCCTGTATAACATGGTTAGTGGTGCAAATATGGCACTGGAAGCAAGTGATCTGCACTCGCTTAGGCTCCCAGCTCTCAGCCTGAGACTAAGAGGGCTACTCATATGTTTCCTCTAAAACTTTGACACTTGTCTTGAAAAACTCAGAGCTGCACCTGAGCTTCCTGGATGTGTGACAGTGGCATCTCTTCCAGGTACGATAAAGTGCAGAACTTCAATGGCTAACATTAGACATTTGACTACCCAATCCCCACCTTGTCCTCCTCCTCCTCAGGGCACCTATTACTCTCATGGCTGCTTCTGTTTGGTTTCAAGCCTTCAGCAGAAAGAAATGTTTTGTGGCACTAGGGAAACATGCACAGGATGCATGAACTGGGAGTCCACCGCAGAAGCCTGTGACACTGCTGCACAGAAGAGCACAACTGTGCTGTTACATCCAGATGGCCCTGGCTAACAATAGGCTCCCCATTACTAGTCCCTTAGTTTACTGGGTTGCAAAGCTGGGAAAAAGAAGTTTTGCATCACTCATGCACATCAAAGCAGTGATTTGACAACAAAATTATCTGTAGTACTCCTGTTACTTAGCTTGATCAAGAACACAGTTGTCTAAGGAAGTCTGAGACCATACTTGTGACACACCACACAGAGTTTGCACAAGACTACCGTCTCAGGCATGAAGTGGTTGTCCTTTCAGTCAGGTTTTGCACCCATAAGCCATAGTATAATGTCTTATTATCAGCCTAATCTAACAAATTACCATTTGTACTATAAAACATACATATGAATACAAAATAAGTAGGAATTAATTTTACTTTAAAACTACAGAACAAACACCCAACCCAATTCTGAAATCAGTAATCTCAATATATAAACCCAGGCATTTTCTTTGCTGATTTAACTTCATGGAATTATTTTGCCAGCCCTACAGCTCTGAGAAGTAGAGTCTTGCATCTGGGCAAGAACAACCCCAGGTACCACTATAGGTTGGGGACTGACCTGTAGGAGAAGGGGTCCTGGTGGACAGCAGGATGACCACGAGCCAGCAATGTGCCCTTATGGCCAAGAAGACTGGACTAGGTGATCTTTCGAGGTCCCTTCCAATCTCTAATGTTCTGTGGTACTGTGAAAAGTAGCAGCACACAGGACTACCACAAAGAGCAGGCTGGTGCATGAGGTTTCAAAAAATCCCAACCATCTCTGGTTCGTACTGAGCGCTGCATGCAGGCAAACTTTGTGAAGATAAACCTCAACTTCCTGCATTATTTTTGAGCAATGAGATAAACAGAAATGTCTTCTCTGTATTTCACACACAGATTACCTCAAACATGAACCTCTGCTCTTAGAAAGATTAGTATCTCTAGAGACTTTCCAAACAAATTTATACTGAAGAAGGGGGGAGAAGTCAGTCTTTGGTGAAGATAAGCACTATAATTTCCTTTTAGAAAGCAGGGGCAAGATCTAAGGGACCTATCAGTCTACCTGGTTACAAGCATCTCAGAGAATCAGAAAATATAAATTGCATAAATCTGGATATATGCTTATCTTATTAAACATTCATCAACTAAGCAGGAAAACAAAAGTTGTCCTTTATCTTCCTTCTAATACAACACACATGCACTAGGAGCTGAGGAAAGAACAAGCCCCAGATCACACTTAGGATGAGATCCCAGGAAAATGTAGACTGGTCACAGGATGACCTGACCTGTAATTGTTTACATGGTGCTACTCCCTGTCCTCAACACACCCAAGCTGAATACAAGGGAAAAAGGAACACTCATCTTGATCATACGTGCATTTCCTGCTACAAACTTAGACCAGTTACACTTGCTCACTGTTCTCTCGCCTTTAACCTATCTCTTCCCTTAACCAATTCATCACAAAACTGTTGCAATTTTCCATAAACTTTGATATTTTCAGATTTTTTAAGAAGTCATGTTTTCTATTCCTTTGTACTCAGCACAGCACCCTCCACAACCAGGACTCAGAGGGCACAGATGCAACAGAAAATATACAGTCAAAAAACCAAGCAGCTGCAATGATACCACCAATAACATCCTGAGCCAGAATCTCATCTGGATCCAGGTTAGTGTGTGACAGTCCAGATTATTCCCACATAATAGACTTAAGCATTTTCTACTTGTTAATTTTACCTACATAAATGTTTTTTCTAACAGTATTTATCTGCCCTTTTATCAGCATAAAGCTTTTTAGTAGTAGAGCTCTGTGCACAGGAGTTTAAAAAAAAGGCACAGAGGCCTGGAAAAGGCCTCCAAGACCATCAAGCCCAGCCCATGACCTAACATCACCACAATCAGCCAGACCAGGGCACTAAGGGCCACATCCAGTCTATCCTTAAACATTTCCAGGGTTGGGGACTCTACCACTGTCCTGAGCAGTCCATTCTAGTATCTGATCACCCTTTCCCTGAGAAAGGGTTTCCTAACAGCCAACCTAACCCTCCCCTGGCCCAGCTTCAGGCCCTGTCCTCTCACCCTGTCACTGGTTGTTGCCTGGGAGAAGAGTCCGACCCCCACCTGGCTACAACCTCCTTTCAGGGAGCTGGAGAGAGGTCGCCTCTGAGTCTCCTCCAGACCAAACCACCCCAGCTCCCTCAGCCTCTCCACATCAAACTTCCCCAGTCTCACCAGTCCTCTAGGCCTGCTCCAGCCCCTTCACACGTTTCTTGAAGCAAGGGGCCCAGAACTGCCCCCAGTACTCAAGGGGAGGCCTCACCGGTGCCCTGTACAGGAGGAGAATTTCACCCCTAGTGCTACTGGCCACACTACTGCTGATACAAGCCAGGATGCTACTGGCCTTCTGTGTCACCTGGGCACCCTGCTGGCTCCTGTTCAGCCAGCTGTCAACTAGAACTGCCAGGTCCCTCTCTGCCAGGCCGCTCTCCAGCCACTCATTCCCCAGTCTGTAGCTGCAGGGGGTTACTGAAGACAAAATATAAGTCCCTGCACTTAGCCTTGTTAAACCTCATCCCGTTGGCCTCTGCCTATTGACTCAGCCTGTCCAGACCTTTCTGCAACACCTTCCTCCCCTCCAGCAGATCGACACAGGTTTTCAGACAGAGTTCTCATTTCACAAATCAACATCTGACACATGTATGGGCCTTTCAGAACGTTGTGTTTGATGAAATTAATTAGGAAGAATCACAGGCTGGCTGTGATTGTTTTTCCCGCTCTAAACCCAGTCAAAATCAGTCTAAACAAAGTGAGCTTGGTACTTGGTTTAGGGTTTGGTTATTTGCTGTTGGTTTAAATTAACTTTCCAGCTGGAAAATGCCAGCTACCTTGTGCAAGTTTCCCTCATCAGTATCTACCTGTTCATACGGCTGAGCAATGAGAGAAATCTGGGGGAGTGGGGGTTTTTTCTTTTATCTTTTTTTTTAATGTATTTGCCAACCAGAGTCATTTATCTCCTATTAGATAAAATATAATAGACTATACCGAAAGGGTCACTGGCCTTCCATTTAATGATATTGCCAGCACCAATCTACATTTTCCCGACAGTGTCCCTCAACACAGAATAAATGGCTGATCTCTTCACAATAACAGCTGATTTCTATTTATTAAGCTAAAAAGGTCACCATTTTCTATGGCTGGGCCACTCTGCACTATTGATAATTTTATGCATAAACAAATGGCAAATTTGTGCCACATAAATATGTATTAGCAATTACTATTTCCTCGGGCAACACTCGCCGCATGCAAATGTGTCCCTCACAGGGCCTAGTGGCTTTTGTTTTAGCTCTTGAACAGCTAAACAAAAGAGCACAATAAACAGTTTAAAAATTGCCAATCAATAGGAAATGCAAATGCAAAGGTAAATGGCAAAAAACTTGCCCAAACAAATAAAACTAAACCAAAAAAGCAAAATAAAAATCGTGCAAGGAAATACACAAATCAATCCATGGGAAGCTCTGGGGTTTCTCTCTTTTCTGCAGAGAAATGGCTAAGGTGGTTCTTCGCACGGTAACAGTGGAGCCGGTACTACCACGAAACCCAGGTGGGAGCAGCCAGAGCGTACCCATGGGTTGAGCAGATATTAAGCAGGGCTCACTGTCACAACCAAAGGAAAGAAGGTGAAAGAAAGATGTCTGAAGAAATGCACAGAGAATCCTTTCTTTAGCTTTCTGTGAATGCATACTTCAACCCATGTTTAAGTAAAAGCTACATGTGAACAAAGCTTAAACATCTGCAAACACCGATTTAGGATTTTAGTCCTGCAAGTGCCCAGAAAACACCAACTTATTTGTGCCTACACACAGATGTTTGTAGTAACAAGCCTAATGAATGTTGTCACTTGAGAAAGTCGAACTATGTATAATTTCCTTTACCCCAAGGACAGACAGCTTAATTTTCCCTTGTCTTATCCTTGGACTACCCATTTCCGACAGCAAGCCATAGATGTACATAAGACGTAGGATAATGGAAAATCAGACCCAGACACTAAATGGATATGAACACAGAAACCAAACCTGACAATTTTAGGAGAACTGATGATTGGTTTGAATTTTTGCCTTCAAACAAGGAGCGTCAGTGCTGTAAAGAACCGTGGTATCGTTTGTAGGCAGGCTATCGTGTGCACACAGGGAGACCACTTGGGTAATGCAGTAACACCCTGCACACCAATACACACTAAGGCCAACTGTAGGACCCATCCAAGCAGCCAGCTTCCTTCTCACATAATTTTGAGACAGTAAATGTTTTCATGACCAGAGCTGAGGAATGGAAAGGCATGAAATGCAGCCAGAGCAAGTTGTACCTCATTCTACAAATGTTTATGAAAAAAACCAAACAAATTTAAAACATATGGTCTCATCTTTGGGTTAAAAGAAAAAGATTATTTCAACAGAAATTTTAGAGCATCATCACATGCTTCATGCGTTTCCCAGATAGGGAACATAATACATTAGGTAACCCACATACACAAACTTCAATGAACTTAGTGTTCAAAGTTTTTATTTTTAGCAAATGGGAACGTTCCTGTCAATGTAAACACTCAGCAGTGATCCTACGTTTTTCCCACCCAAACAGCTGTCACAGAACAAACATTTTGTTTCCCTTAATACTAAAAACAAGCTGAGAAATGTTTGGGCATTTGGGGGTTTTTTTGCCAATTAATTCTGTTCATTTCTTGCCTTTTGATTTCCCTGGTTTTGGCTTGGATGGTTTTATAACATCGGTGTACACAGGGAGTTTTTTATTCTGATAGAAGCTCATGCAAGTGCCAGTTGATTTTAGCCATTCTCACACCAAGAGCACATTTACACATGGTTCGTCGTAGGAGAAGCTAAAACAAGCACAGGCCAAAAGCACTCCCATACCAAGAATACATTTCAGCCACAAATCCACAGCTTCCATCTCTAAAATGGTGACGAGATGACCAATAGAACATGGCAAATGTGAGATATATAGAATTCCCCCCCTGCCATCAACCTTTCTCTCTGCTCTGCTTTTTCCATTAACATACAAAAAGTAAATGGATCTTGGTAGCAGCTCCTGCTTTCGGCAGCTCTAAGTACACCAAACAACTGCACATCTACATAAGCATCCTCAGCTAGGACACACTGCTTCTTCAACTTGCCTTGGAGCTGCTGGGCAGTGCTACACAAACGTGCCCACGCAGTCAAAGGGTATCCACTCAACAGCAAACACGCTGCAAACCCCCAGGAGCTGAGAGGTGACATGGCACAGAAATATTCATATCATTTTAAGTTAAATGTGACTGAAAACACAAAGTTCTCCCAAGGTTGAAAACAGAGTGGAAAAAAGGCATTAGCAGGTATGCTGAAGCGAGATCAAATAAATTGTTTAAATGTCACTGCGAAGGTATTTCTCACGAATGTCTCTGTGGCCAGTCTACTGCCATTAACATAGTTAGAAAGTAAGAGGAAGAAAATTATTACTACATAAAATATTCCTGCAGGGTGATACTGCTGCAGAATTGAAATGATGCAGCTCAATCTGTTAATGCCCATCCCACATGTGTGAATGTGATGAACAGTGGAGAATGAAGGGACTGTTAAATCTCTGTTAACAAGTGTATTTTAAATTAGTATACATGGATCTTTTTGTATTGGTACCATGTCTTAACAAAATTTGCTAGGGTAATTCATGTTAATCCTCAAAAGTAGCACTGGCACTATCAAAACAAAATCTCCAGAGAAGACATCAGGAGACGGTCACTTTCTACAGCAGTGGGTGGAATTGTTTTTGTGAGAAGCACATAGCTCAAGAGAATGGGATGTGAATAGAGAAGTTATTTTGTCAAATTCAAGCCCTTTTCCTGTCTCCCAGTGAGCCCTGTTTCCACTCTTCTAACCTCCATTTCCAATGGAAGTTACTGTCATTAATGGTTCAAAGAATTCTTTTTTTTTCTTTAAATAAAAGAAACGAGCACTCATACACCGCTATCTCTGTGGAAGCATGTTTTATATCAGAGATTTCATCTTTCCTTTCTGCCTTGTTTACAGCTTTCCTGGAAAGCTTTAAAGCTAAAACTTTCTGATAAAGAGTATCCTATTTCTTATGATTCCAAATGCAAGAGGCAGTTCCTTTAAGAACTTTTAAACTAAGCGAGCTGTCATTTATAGTGTCTAAATTCTTGATGTATATCTTTTTTTTGCATGCTACACACTTGAAAAAGATAGCTAGATGGCAACACAGATGCTGGCACATCTGTATGATAGGCTTTTAGAATTATTTACTCATATGCTAATTTTTTACTTGAACATGGGTTATTAGATCATTCCATACATGCACACACTAACCTGGTAAGGACCATCAGACTGACTTCAGGCATCACACATTAATCCCACCTTTCCTCCCACCTCAGTCAAAGTTTCAGCACCTCAAGCTGTGGTCTTCTAATATAGCTACACCCTTCGTCTTTGATTCTCCCTTCTTCTCCCTTCTCTTGACTGCTTTCAGTTGGTTTTGAAACATCAAAAACTGTCATCGAGAACTTAGCATGAATTGGTATCTGAAAAATAGCGGCTTCCGTAATTAAAGAAAATACGATGTTTTTCTCCCCGTCCTCTCTTCTCTCCTCTGCCCACCCGAACAGTAACCAAACCTTGCAATCAGACTAGCAAACTGGATTTCTTCTCTTTCCTGCACTTTTGCTACCAGTAATAACCATGATTAAGACTCAGCTGACAGTTGTCATGCCACAGAAGCTGAAAAAAATTCCAGCTCACTCCTCCAGTAGCTGAATTGGTCCTGGAGTCTGGGGAGGATGGGGCGCAGACTTCTATCAGATTAACATCTGATCTGAAGACATCCACAGGAAGGCTCCCTGCTCAAAGCTACAAAAGCACCCACCCTGAGCAACTACAGACTCTCAGCAGATAACAGATTTAAGTATTCCACTCAAAATAGTACGAGCAAATTCTGAAGATTTCCATATGAACCCGGCAGAATTGACCAAATGTATCCATCTGTTCGCTTTCATATAAGCAATATGCACGCTGCCAGTACTGGACCTCGTTTAGGGCAGGGCCCTGGGACTTAAATTACATCTGCCACTTCCCCAGTTTACAGCAGCCTCATCAGCAAAGCATGAATTTTTTTTTAAAGCCTCAAAATAGCATCCTGAGGAAACACACAAGAAAATGACTATTTCTACATTTCCTCTCTTTTCTACCTGATGACTTAGCCTCAGTACCTAATATTAATATCAAATGTGATGTTCTGAGCTAAGAAACATGGAAGCACTTCAAGGAAGCCTTTTAGTGTCTCATTTCCATCTCTTTAGCTCAGAAGGGACTATTTCATAAGCAAATTTGAACACCTTCAAGCAACTCATGATGAGAGTATCCAGGATCGAATTAGTTACCTTGCCTCTACTAAAACTGGCAAAGCAGCAAATCCTCCTCCCTCCCCGCAGTACAACAGGCTGACCAGAACTGCCAAATATGGCTGCACCTTACACACCCCAAACTTGAATGATAATAATTTAATACAGCTTATTTTTTGAAAATTGATATTGCTGAGCATGTTGCTCATTTCAGCTACATTAATGTTTTTTTCAGAAACAACCATGGAAGTCTGCTTCCTTGAATGCAAAGCAGTATTTCTTACTTTAGCAACTTTGGTACATGCAGCCAGTCAGCACAAGCAACCCTATAGTAAAAGGTGAGAATACATGCTGATTGCTTGCATTTCTCCTCAAATGTCTGCTGCTAAGTATCAGCAAGAAGCAAGCACACCACTACTGGTCAAACCTTTACCACCTCTTCATCAGAAGTCATAGAATCATAATTGTTGGAAAGAACTTCCAGGATCATCCAGTCTAACCTTCTTCCCAACATCTCCCTAACCACTGGACCACAGCCTCAAGTGCTCCGTCTACTCATTTTTTAAACACCTCCAGGGATGTCCACTCCACCACCTCCCTGGGAAGCCTATTCAGTGCCCAATCACTCCCTCAGGAAAGAACTTCTTCCTAATATTCAATCTAAACCTCCTCTGACGCAACTTGAGGCAAATTTCTCTCATTGTAGCATTAGTAATTTGGGAGAAGAGACTCTTAAATGTGGTTGATATACTCTACGTATTATGTACAGGAAACAGATGCAGCAGCCAATACCAGCAAAAGGATGAGTGTACAAATTGAAAAACTGATTGTCTGTGGCTAGAAACATTACCATTTGTGACCTGAGCCACACATCTTTTCCTATGTTACCATGGCTGTCCAGTGACATAGCTCAGACCATTACTGGACAACCTTGAAACGTGCCTTTAGAATGTGACTCTTGTGTTTTACCTTCTGCTACCACCCACCTGAACATTATATCCGCATCTGGGCAAGAAAGAGTTCTCAATTTATACACATGCAGGAAAGACCTACTGAAAATCAGCATGAGAGACTGAATGGTGTATGCTCCATCCTACACAGCTTCTGCATGCTATCCCTGTTTGCCAACCTGCATTGCCCCAAAGGCTTCATAAGCCTCTCCTCCAGCAGCTCATCTGAATCACCAGAAAGCTCCCAGGGTTTACTCTGGAAAGCACTACAAAGGCAATGAAACCTCACAACCCTCTGCTTCCAAACTGCAAAGACGGTCAGCAACCTGACTCAATGTAAAGATACATATCATAAATAAACAGCAGTTATTTTAAAAAAAGGAGTAAAGAGAGCTGGTGGGAGCAGAGGAGCAAGCAGCACGGGTCAAGATAAGAAAGACAAAATTGTTAGAATGCCCAGCAGAATGCTTCAGCACTGCCTGAGGACACTAAGCCCACAACTGGTCACAACTACCCACAGAAACACCTCTTACTAGCCAGAGTGTACAGCACTAATACCCTCCTGCCAGCAATTACTCCACCAGCTCAGGTGGCAATGTTCTTTGCTGAGTTGCCTAAGTCACAGCCTGCCGATGAAAGAAGTGAGAGGCAGACAATAGGGGAGCTCTACATGATAATATTCTTATTTTTCAGCTTTACATTATAAAATTTCACAAGTTAAAAAAGGCTGAATAAAAGTGAGCTATGCTTAATTACAAAATACTAAAGATTATATGGTCCTAATTTAGCCACTGAAAGCATGAGATTCAGTTTCTGTGCATATATGTTGCAGGACTCTAACTACATGACCACATTCCATCACATTTTTCCGGATGTGGCCTATATGTCACCCTAAATGACCTTCCGGAATCACCCAGGAAGAGCCAGCTCTGGGATACTTACTGTCCAGCAAAGTACTTTGTCTTTAACTCATTCTTTTAAGGTACTGGAACATGAGAATTGAAGATACCAGAAGTTTGCAAGCAAAAGGAGGACAGTTATGCAGGAATACAAGACCATTACAAGAAACCTTTAGTTCTACGTGTCTCACTTTCTGAACTGGTATACTTGAACACATACCTGTAGATGAGGTACTTTGCAGTCAACTGATGCTGTATTTTAAAAGTACAGTTATAACGAAGTGAAAACAACACTTTCCAAAGCCCAATCTGACCCAGATGCATTTATCACAGTATTACAGTATTACCAAGGTCGGAAGAGACCTCATAGATCATCAAGTCCAACCTGTTACCACAGAGCTCAAGGCTAGACCATGGCACCAAGTGCCACGTCCAATCCTGCCTTGAACAGCTCCAGAGTTGGCGACTCCACCACCTCCCTGGGCAGGCCATTCCAGTGGCCAATGACTCTCTCGGTGAAGAACTTTCTCCTCACCTCAAGCCTAAATTTCCCCTGGCACAGCTTGAGGCTGTGTCCTCTTGTTCTGGTGCTGGCTGCCTGAGAGAAGAGAGCAACCTCCTCCTGGCCACAACCACCCCTCAGGTAGTTGTAGACAGCAAGAAGGTCTCCCCTGAGCCTCCTCTTCTCAAGGCTAAACAATCCCAGCTCCCTCAGCCTCTCCTCATAGGGCTTGTGCTCAAGGCCTCTCACCAGCCTCGTTGCCCTTCTCTGGACACGCTCAAGCACCTCAATGTCCTTCCTAAATTGAGGGGCCCAGAACTGGACACAGTACTCAAGGTGCGGCCTAACCAGTGCAGAGTACAGGGGCAGAATGACCTCCCTGCTCCTGCTGGCCACACCATTCCTGATGCAGGCCAGGATGCCATTGGCCCTCTTGGCCACCTGGGCACACTGCTGGCTCATGTTCATGCGGGTATCAATCAGCACACCCAGGTCCCTTTCTGTTTGGCTGCTCTCCAGCCACTCCGACCCCAGCCTGTAGCTCTGCATGGGATTGTTGTGGCCAAAGTGCAGCACCCGGCACTTGGACTTATTGAACGCCATCCCGTTGGACTCTGCCCATCTGTCCAGGCGGTCAAGGTCCCGCTGCAGAGCCCTTCTGCCCTCCAACTCAGCCACATCTGCCCCCAGCTTTGTATCATCTGATCACAACCGTAAATTTCCCTATACTTGAATAGAGGCAGAAGGATACCTCTTAAGACCTGCAGGGAGAAGTCTGGGTCAACAAAACTTTGCACTTCCCTCTCCACTGGACAGAGGCCTTCAGAAAGGATCCTTTCAGCTTAAGTTAGATATCTTCTCTTCAGTAATCATCACAGGAAAGGCTAAGTGCCTCATTGTATGTAGGATCAGTCTCTCTCCCAAAACACCAGCCTCTCTAGTAGCCTACTGCCAGGCCAGTTTGGCACCTAGCTTGCCATGTCACTCTTGTCTGCACAGTAGCTTCACTTTGGAAGGAGAAAAGAAGTTGACTTTCCTCAGGAGATAGATGGCAACAGCATTTCTCTGGGGTATGTGGGTTCAAACACTTTTCTGGTGGTCTAGGTACCCCGCAGCCATATCAACAGAATTAGCCAGACTCAAACAAACTGGATTGCTGCCAGGATTCAGGCTGACTGTAGTTACACAGGTAGGAGTTGAGCAAATTGTGCTGTTTTCTTCCTGCTCAAAACCCTTTTTCCCCATTTGTAAAACAGACACACTAACATGGATGCTGTGAGAGTCAATTAATACCTGTACCTTATACAGGCAACACATCACAGAGAAGTCCATAGGACATTATTAATTTTCACAGGCATTTATTGTACTGATAATAAACTAATAATATTCCATACTAATAATAGCATGGAATTGATGTTTATGAGTGGGGGTGTTTTGAATGGGTGCAGTTTGCCACAGGACCACATGAACAATAAGAATTTAAAAAATTATATTGAATATCTTCTCATTCTGTCAGCACCATGATTTCAGTGGCCTGCTATGTGATCATGTAATTAAAGACTGTATCATAATGCATATGCACAAATGGGCTGAATTAAGGTTGTGCAGGCAAATCTAATTCTGGCATTTCCTATGCTTTGAGTGCCTGACTTCACAATCTTAGCATTCATTTAACAGTCTCTGTATGTAATGCCATACATTACATACACGTGTGGGTAACATCTTCCATACTGCTGCATACTCCAGTGCTGTAAGGAATGTTTCCTCACACACATGAACCTACACATAACACTAATAAGAACAATATGCAGACATACTGTGGCCATTGCTCCTTTCTCTTTCCATGTCATATTCTCATCATGATATTTACTGCCATGAGGAACAAGCTTCTCAGGGTTTCTAGCAGCTAGAAATGTTCTTTTACCTTTTACTTTTAAGTACACAGAGTATCTGTCAACACTTCCAGCTTTTACCCACTGCTAGAAAACTTTTTAAATAGCATCTACTGTGTACAAGCCATTTGTGGATCAGAGCACACGTGCACAAACACACGGAGCTCTCACCCTTGGCTCTGAACATAGGATCTCCTGTTCAGAACAGCCTGCAGAGATGACCACTCCCTGGCATTATAAGAAGGTAGGATTAGAGCAGATGTTGCTTTTGGCCCTGTGCTAAACACGGCTCTTCAGCTTGCTATGTGTATGCCTGAGGAGACTTACTTTGGCTTTAGCTTCCACAGAAACACAAGAAAAAGCTTTGCTGCTGTGAGGGTTACAGCAACTGGAGTGGGCTGCCCCGAGAGGTTGTAGAGTCTGCTTCTCCGGAGACATTCAAAGCCTACCTGAACATAGCCTTGTGTGACCTACTGAAGAAGATTGTGCTCTGGCAGGGGGGTTGGAGTAGATGATCTTTTGAGGTCCCTTCCAACCCTTAACATTCTGTGATTCTAGGGCTGAAGAAAAGACTACTCTCCATAGGTGCCAGAGAGGTAGATGAAGATTTCTGATCATCTTCCCTCTTAACTTACTGCATAAATTCAGTCAATTTAACCACGAACATAAACAAATTTTTCCTTGCTACATGTTACAGTTCAGTTTGGCTTATCCTTGGGAAAACAAACTTTCCCTCCCTCTTCTGATTTCAGGGGTTTTTTTCCCCTTACTTTCATCCCAGTCCCTAAAGAACCAGCAGAAAGAGTTCTGTTAGGACATTTTGCTGTGCTTTCTTGCTCAAATACTGTTTTGTCTACACTAGTGCTTACTTACTGAATTTTTCAGTCCAACATTGTGCACCCTCCCAGTATCAATTCCAGCTGGGATCTCTGTGACACAGAGATCATTTAGCCAGCTAAGATCAGATGAAGATGCTTCATTCCCAGTTGGACAAAGAAATGCCATCTCAGTGCATACCCACCACTTACTCCCCAGTCACCATTTCAAGCAGTGGACAGTGACTGGGGACAAAACCTAGTCATTCACTAATACCTTGACCACATATTTCAAAACAAAAAGCTCTGACACAACCAACCTTAAAATAAGCAACTACACACTTAAGCCACAATGTGCTGGTCTACAGCTTTCAACCCAAAGTTTTCAACAGCTTCTGCTACATCCATGCCCAACAAAATGCATCTTTTAGTCATGTCTTAGCATGTGTGCTCTGGTGTACAAGAAATACTGCACTGTTAACCTTCATGAAGCAGCCGAATGTGCCCTCACGGAGAGAAAGATTGTCCTGGTTTGTACGAAGGACAGGGAACCCCAAGACTGAAATATTGGGAATTTCCTCTTGCACAGTGTTGTAGAAGCAATGCTAAGCACTCAACAGATCATAAAACCACATTGAATCTGATCTTCCCGAGAGGCAGTTTGCAGTCTCACACAGTTAACAGTCTAGATCCTTTCCTCCTCCTCACACCAGTTTTCTCTCTCAATTTCATGGAATGCAACCTACAGTTGTCCTAGAATTTCAGAAAGTGATAATTTTCTGTAGAGGTAGTTTATCTGACATTGGGCCTATAGCACAGGAGGGCACTTGTAGCTTCTAATCATCCTCTCCATCTGTTCACCATAAGCAATGTTGATCTTCAAATTGCACAACCTACACAATCCTGAAAGAGTCTTTTACTTTCCGGTAGGACAATCTGCTCCTTCCCTTTCCCCATTTATTGCAATCTGCAGGATCCTTGCACTGCCGCACATACGGAGAATGAGAACATACAAATCCACCCTAAATGACCTCAAAATGCTGAATCAGTTAACCAAAATAGGCAGAAACTCAGCTTTCCAGTAGACTTTCCCCTCCTCAAAATTATTTGTATATTACTCTCTTTGCAGAGCAGACCCTGCAGTAAGACTGCAATTATAAATGTATGTTGTCCCAAGCAACACCAAAACTCAGGTATCAGTGCCACTGTGGGGTCTGAAATACTGTTCCCTACAGCCTACCCTGAGCCAATCTGTCCAATACAGTCCAGCTGTACTTCAGGCACGTGGTCTTGGAGCTGCCTGGCTCACCATCATGCTACTTACACCTCCCCTCACGCTCTGCAAGGTGTTTGCAACAGCATGGATGGGCAGGAGGGGTGACAAGCCAAGCTGGCAGCAATGATTTCCTTCGTCTGCCTGAGAGATGACTGTTTCAATGCAGAAATGTGAGAGGTGAGGTTTCCAGGAGAGACATTATGATGAAGAACTCATATGGTCTGACACCTAGCCTCTGACAGGCTCAGACCAAATGGGAAGAAGTGAACATGCAAAAGCAAGGGAACTGCTACCCAGCCCTACAAAACATAAAACCATCTTTTTGTATGAAAGGCCTGGTAGCATCTCAGGATAATTTCCTCTAGTAGAAATACCGTGTTTTTCCATCACTATTTGACTGCTTCCCATCACAGCCCTCCTACCAGCAGGATTGAAAGCTGAGCCATAAAGGACAGAAGAAGTCCCAGTTCTTTGTCAGAAACACAGCATCTAGTTTCCATTCTACCATCACTACCTTGTTGTGGCTTCAATGTAGTAAACCCCAATTAGGGAAGGATAGATGTCATCAATCAGCCAGAGCAACTATACTTTGCCACCAGCAACGTCCCTCCTAGCCCACATGCATGCCACAAGGCTCACAACTTGCCACCTGCTTGTTATTGCCAGCCATGAACCAGCAAAGTCCATGCTGACAAAAAGTGGTATTAAGACTTTTCCATAGCTCTTAATATAAATTTGTTAACCATACTACACCATGTTATTTGTAGCTGCTTCTGCCTCACAAGTAGAGGTCCCTGAAAAAAAGCAAACCACAACCAACCAACCAATCCACAAAGCAAAACCACCACAACTTCCAAGACTGGCTTTGGTCTTGGGTAAATTTACTCCCAGCATCAGAAGCCACACATCCTTTTGACACCTGGAAGTGGCAAAGCTATACAGTAAGCTACAGGGTGAAGCTATACACTTGGAAGGGAGCAAGCTATACACTAGGCTATACACTAGCTATACACAGTCCGAGCCTTGGAAGTCTCTAATTCAATAAACCTTGTGATAAGTAAGGACTTGAAGTTTTCCTTTCTAAGTGTTTATTTTTCTGTATTGATGTTACATATTAGTTCTGCCAGCTCACACACCTGAAGATCCTTGTAGATCAGAACTGAATGTAGTTGGTGATCAAGGGTTACTAAACCACTGCAGTAGCTGTATAAAACAATTCCATATCAAGCAAATGAGGATCAGGATCTTCATCCTGTCATAGAATCATAGAATCATTACGGATCGGAAGGGACCTTGAAAGATCATCTAGTCCAATCTGCCTGCAACAGCAGGATCACCTAAACCAAGTCACACAGGAACCTGTCCAGTCGGGTCTTGAATATCTCCAGTGAGGGAGACTCCACAACCCCCCGGGCAGCCTGTTCCAGGGCTCCGTCACTCTCACCGTGAAGAAGTTCCTTCTCAGGTTGATGTGGAACCTCCTATGTTCCAGCTTACAACCATTGCCCCTCGTCCTATCACTACATGACATCGAGAACAGCCCAGTGCCATCCTCCTGACACCCACCCCTCAAATATTTGTAGACATTAATGAGGTCACCCCTCAGTCTCCTCTTCTCCAAGCTAAAGAGACCCAGCTCCCTCAACCTCTCCTCATAAGGGAGGTGCTCCACCTCTCTTATCATCTTTGTTGCCCTACGCTGAACTCTCTCCAGAAGCTCCACATCCCTCTTGAACTGAGGAGCCCAGAACTGGACGCAACACTCCAGGTGTGGTCTCACCAGGGCAGAGTAGAGGGGAAGAAGAACCTCTCTTGATCTGCTAACCACCCCTCTTCTAATCCACCCCAGGATGCCTGTCAAAACAACTTGTTTGGTTTCTTTTCTTTACTATCAGGAGGGTTAACATTCAAAATGGGTCAGGGCGAGTTTAATTTTCTGGAGTGTTAACTTTCAGAAGTGGCAGGCACTGAGAGGTCCTATTGTCTTGGGGGGCCAGTACATGCTTACACCGAGTTTGCAATCTTATCCTAAGCAGCAGGTCGTAACTGCTTGTGAGGCTGCACTGCAGCAACAGGAGAATACCAGAGGGCATTGAAGGCCCTTAGCTATGAAGGAACAGGCTCCTGCATAGCAGCCTTCACAGCCCTTTTCCTAGAAAGGGCTGATGGCAATTTTAAGAAACACCATATGAATTAATGCAGCCTGGCATGGAAGTTATCTCCAAAAGATCATTTGGTATTTGTGATTTTAAGTTTCAAGAGACAACACATCTTTCACGGTGCCTAGAAAACCTAACTGTAATGGATCACAAGTCTTACCATGACTTTATACCCATTCCAAACAATCCTGCAGTGAAACACTACATGTACGCATCCTATACTCCGTGGGGCCAAGCAGATATTGACTACTCTTTTGAGGACCACGTCTAAGCTAAGCACAATCCAGTGGAGTGTAGTTTTCAATCAGGACCTCAGCACTGTGATGTTGTCTGTTGTCTCAGGGATTTTCTGCTCAGTTTAGCTTTGAAATTAAATACCCACCTTTGACCCATCTACCAACATTCAATCTTTAAGCCTATGGCAAAACCAAGTTTAATTTTGAACCAGTGCAGACCTGGTAGTACTGGCTGACAACCAACTGAACAGAAGTCAGCAGGGTGCCCAGGTGGCACAAAAGGCCAATGGCATCCTGGCTTGTATCAGGAATAATGTGGCCAGCAAGACTACAGATGTCTTTCTCCCCCTGTACTGAGCACTGATGAGACCTCCCCTCAAGTACTGGGGGCAGTTCTGGGCCACTCACTCCAAGAAAAAGATGGAGGTGCTGGAGCGAGTCCAGAGGAGCAACGAGGCTGGGGAAGGGACTGGAGGGAAAGTCTGATGAGGAGAGGCTGAGGGAGCTGGGGTTGTTTAGCCTGGGGAAGAGGAGACTCAGGGGGGACCTTCTCCCTCTCTACAACTAACTGAAGGGAGATGTTTACCTGGAGATGTTTAAGAGAAGATTGAATGTGAAGAAAATCTAAAACTCAGGGTGAAGTACTGTTTGCTGAACGACCACAGACATGAACAGCATTCACAATTATCCTCTTTCAATAGTCTTAATTATGCATAGAAAGTATCCTAAGCTTCCTAAAAACATAACCTAAAAAAATATATACCTTCTCTGCCCAGCCTGTCAGCACACCAACTTCTAACTGTGCACAGCAAAAGTTGAAAAAAGTAAGCATGAAAGAAATAGTGAGAAAAATACTACTTTTTCAGTAAGCAAGAATTTGGGAGGGGAGTGAGACACAAGACAAAAACAGCATCAAGATGTGACACAAGTTCAGAAATAAATTTAAGGAGCTTGAATCTTGTTGTAGCAGAAGCCAATTGAAGACAAATCAGAACATCATTAACTCTAGCAGGATGCCTCCATGTGCCAGGGATGCTGGTGGCAATATGATTAATAACCCAGGTACAAAAGAACAAGGAAGTGGGTTTTAGTGTGGTTTTTAACTCAAGACCCTGGGGGAAAGGAATTAGTTCAGGCCTGGAACAAATCTCTTTAAATTAATGATAAATCAGACATAGGGGTCAATGTACTCTAAGGGACACATCTAAAGCCATTATTTTATAACAGCTGATGGCAGTATCTGCTTGGGAGGGAAAAAATAAAATGCTGATTTTACAGATATTCAGGGGGTGGGAATTAACACTCTAGGGAAAAAGAGCAGAGAAGACGGCAGGATATAAAGGTCCACCAAGATTTATTGAAAACCAGAGGGGAAATGTAAGCTAAGGAAAATGAACATTCAAAGCACACAAAACAGACACTGCAAAGCACATTAATTATAATGCTAAAGTAGCCTTGTAAAAAGTAATAACATATACAAAAAATGCAGCTCACCAAGAAAACCAAAAGCATCACTGCAGTCAGGATGCACAGAGCAAGAAGCCCCATGATCCCAATCATAGTGCAGCCACATTGACTAGAGGTTCTCTCTGCCTTTTTCTGTTTCTGACTACCACTGGCTAGGTAATAACAAGCTTAATACATCCAGATTTATGATTAAAGAGTACTTAGAAAAGATTGATTTGTCCTGCCTGACAGCAAACATGAATAGCACGGAAAAAAGAAATAAAGGGTTGGAAATCACAGAGACTTCTCAAGACATGAAAAGGGACAAAAGTGCTGGCCTTAGTGGTTTTTATTTGAAAAATAAGCCAAGCCCCTAAACCTCTGATTACCTATGCCCCTTTGTACCGAACACGGGGTAATAAAATATTGCACAGCACAATGTCCCCAGGGATCTGCCCAAGAAGAAAACACTGAATGCATAAACAAACTTTTCCATCCTGATGTATCTTGCATACTCTGAATACATGCATCTAGCGTAAGAAAACGTATGCAGAACAGGTTAAAATACATTTGTAGGGCACCATACACTACTATTTCCTTGTCAAGCACTAGATTCACCCAAGAGGGGTTGACTTCCAGGAAGACAGATATTCAGTGTCAGAATCTAGGTTCGTAACAAATGGTATCTAAATGCAACAAGTCTCTACACCAATAAGGACAAAAATCAAACCAAAACACATACAACTACCATACCATGACACCTGAAAGAGAGATTAACATGCACCCTGACTACAGGGAGCTCGAGGGTGCTGTCACTGCCAGTGTCAGCATGCAAAATTTCTCCATTCCTTCTCACGTGACAAGGGCTGTGACAAGCACCCTGGTGGACTGACATGCACTCACACACAGTGACCACAGATGAGCAGAAGATCATTTCCACTAGCCAGCTGTCCACATGATACAGTCTGGTTGCTCTGTTGATGGGAAAGCTCAGCTGCTCATTTAAAGCAGGATCTTCAATTTCATTTGGAGAAAGCTGAGTAATGCACAGCACGCTCAGAGCTCTGCAATCTCCTACCTATCATGTGCTACCACTGTCCAGAACTTCATCCTAAGCAGCTGTCAACTCAACATTTTCAAGAGCAACAAATTCATTAAAATTGTATAATTATGGCTGAAACTTTCCAAGATATCTGGGAGGTTTAATCATATGGCTTAGATTCAAATTAGCAAAGTCTCAAATACTCCAACCAGTCATAGAAAAATACATCTCAGACTATACATCTATATATTTGTCAAATGCCACAAATTATTCAGATTATTAAAAAGATCTTATCCTTAAATTACTCTGCCACTTTTCAAAACTCAGCTCCCATAGTAAAAAAGCTTCAGGCCAAAGAACAAACTTTAAAGGAACATACACATACTACAATGTAGAACTTTCAAGAGAGAATGGATATCAAGTAAACAGCACTGGGAACCAGGCACAGGAAAATTAAAATAAAATTAAGTAAAACATCCCATTAAAGCCCAGTAGTATGTACACACCAGCAGAAATATTACAGGCCACAAACAGGCATGAATTAAGGCACTGATTTCACAGAATTATTGAGGCTGGGAAAGGTCTCTGAGATCATCAAGCCCAATCTATGACTTAACACCACCACATCAGCCAGACCATGGCACTGAGCGCCACATCCGGTCTGTCCTTAAACACCTCCAGGGATTGGGACACTACCACTGCCCTGGGCAGTCCATTCCAGTGCCAGATCACTCCTTTAATGAGGAAGTGCTTCCTAACGTCCATTCTAACCCTCCTCTTTAAACAACTACTACCATCCATTTCACAGGAGTTGGCCAAAAGCACAGAATGACCACAAGTCAGATAGCAGGAAAATATGAAACAACGTTTTCACAGGTTTCTTCAAAACACACATCTGAATCACAACTTCTAAACCCATCTCCGATTCCCCACGTCCTCTCTAATTCATAACATGGAAACTTCCTGCAGCACAAAAATCCTGCAGTGATCCTCAAAGCTCTGGGCACTACAACTTACCATCAGAAAAGCTGGTGGTGGTGGACCTCATAATGTATTTGCTCTTCAAGTCATGTAGAAATCATATGTAAAACTCCATGTTTAGAAAGGATAAAAAGACATCTGAGGCAAGTCAGAATAAAATAAACTGATAGCTACCTGCAGAAGCTAAAGGGTACATGAAACATTAGGAAAAATACAAGAGATGGAGTTTAATGGCTAGAGGCGAGGCTGCCAAATATAACTGAAACCAAGTAGCCCACGGGGTTTGCGGTTTCTCTCATGAACATCACTGGAGGGCACAGGACACATATAGAAACAAAAAGAGATGGTTACCCTTCAGATTCTCCTCTCTGCAGTTCTGCAACATAACCAAATTTTACCATTCCCTTCTCATTATGGTTCTCATCACAATTAACAACGTGCAAACTAGACAGATGACCTCAGCTTTGTGTCCCAGTGGTCTTTAGGCAGGTTTTTCCCAGTGTCAGACTCCTTGCATTGTGTTGCCCCTTCCCTTTTCCTGCAGGAAGCCTTCATCACAAACTAAACCTTAAGTGAAGCCACCAGTTTTTCATCGCAATCTGATTATCAATTTGCACCTCAGCAAAGGAAAGCTAGAACTCTATTGTTTTGTTAATTGTCAATTTGCATCTTTTAAAGGTGTTGTGTATTTTTTTACTTTTGGCAGGTTAGGAGTAATTCTGTATATTAACATATATGTGGGTGCTGTGGGTAAAAGGCACTTTCTTCCAGAATACAGTTCATTTAAAACGTGCTGCTTTCTCTTGTTAGTTTGATTAAACAAGAAACGTCCATGAAAATTAAAAACTAAAATGACCACCCTGCTGAAGCAAGGAACTGAAAGGATAAAGTTCCTTTTGCAATAGGTATTTAAACTTGTAAAAATTACCTGCAAAAGAAAGGGAAAGTCATAAATAAAAATTTAGTTCTGCTTTCCAGCTACAAGGAAGAACCTAAGGAGCCAGCAAATATTTATTTTCAAAGGTAAAGAATCACAGAATTATTGAAGCAGGAAAACACCTTCGAGATCATCAAGCCCACTCTATGACGTAGCATCACCACATTAGCTAGATCAGGGCACTAACCGTCACATCAAGTCTGTCCTTAAACATCTCCAGGGATGGGGACTCCACCAGTGCCCAGGGCAGTCCATTCCAGTGTCTGATCCCCCTTTCCATGAGGAAGGGCTTCCTAATACCCAACGTAACCCTCCCCTGGTGCAGCTTCAAGCCTTGCCCTCTCATCCTGGCGCTGGTTGCCTGGGAGAAGAGCCCGGCCCCTACCTGCTACAACCTCCCTTCAGGGAGTTGCAGAGAGGAAGAAATTTCCCACTGAGAGAGGAAGAAATTTCCCACTGAGTCTCCCCCAAGCTAAACAACCCTAGCTTGCTCAGCCTCTGGTCAGACTTTCCCTCCAGTCCCTTCCCCAGCCTCGTTGCTCTCCTCTGGACCCTCTTCTACCTGAAGAAGTGCAGACATCACCCTTCTGTTGGTTTCACTTAAGTGCTACACTGATTTTTAAAAAGTTAATCTATGTTTTAAAACTACATATGTAAAGCTGACACACAGTAAATCAACCACCAGGCTCCAGAAAGCTCCACAGACTGAGTTTCACCATTTATCTGCATAAACAGCTCTGGGAGTTGAAGCAGCTTTGTGTTGGTTGCACTGTTACTTCATATAGAGGCAGCAATTCACCCTCAATCTCCATCACATTGGCTGATTGAGCCCAGACTACAAGCCTACCCACATCTATATGTTGCTCAGTCCTGCACTCATCCCTCCACACTGGTGCTCTGCGGTTTAGGATGATCTTGTAAGTGCTGGTTTTCAGACTCAGGAATCTAAATTTTTCCTTTATATTAATCTTCTCACTCCTGCAAAGTCCTTTTTTTCTGCACTAAGGATATCAGACTGATTGACTCATCAACACTATAACTGTTAATTAATTTCCAAATGCAGGATGGTTGGAGACGTGAGCTTTTCAAATTCCAAGGTGTAGATGAAGAAGTAGCAGAAGCCTCTCCTAATAAGTAACAGGCCAGGCTACTTCTCAGTCACTAAAAATATATGTGAAACCTTGTGGTCCTACAAAACGGCTATCAAGGTAGAACTGTGTAGAAGACGCTTTGAAAATCCACCAAGCTACCCAGTGACCCACAGAATTCTTATTATTACAGCATCACTAAAATAAGAACAAAATCCTGCTAAAATATCAAATAGCCAACAAGAGAAACACTTCAGCTGAGACTACAGTCTACCCAAATATAGAAAGATTAAATCAATTAACTACAGAAAGACCTAACAAGAAAAAAAGCCTTAGTTTCAGATGAGCCCATGTCTTAGCATCCAAGTCACCTAAATCTGGGTGAAAGATGGAGAGTGAGAGGAGAATGAGAAGATAAATCACATATTGTCACTTGTAAATGCTTCACTTAAGGTCATGTTATTTTTCTTACGTTAGAACTGATCAGTGTTAACTTTACCTGCCAGCACATGCTCAGGTTTTCAACTGGAGGAGAGCAAAAAGCAAAAAGCATCAACCCATTTTATAATGAAAAGTGAAATAAACTGAAAAACCTGACAACTGGATTTCTGGCCAAGCTATGGATCTCAGAGTGAGATCAAAAGGGAAGATTTCATTAAATTTCTATTACTAGGACTAGGGAGATGAATCCAAGCTTTGATGGCAAAAAGTATCTGAAATAACAAGGCTTCCATCTACTTTAACTTTGCAAACAATTCCAAGTCCTGACCAGCTTTGATCACTTACAAGCTGCAGAATCTGGACTCAAGTCAGTTGTGCTCTTACAACTTTAAGCCTGATTTCCAAATAAATCTGGAAAGCAGGTTAAGAGGATTTGGAACCCTGAATGTCTGTTAAAACTATATAAAGGAGCAGGAAAGTATTTTATGATCCACATCGGAAAACATTCTTAGTTTTACAGACTTCTCCCAGCAAGCTGAGACTTGTTACAATGCCCACCAGCTATATGTTTGTGAAGATGAAGGACATTTATACCTATCACACCAGAGGAAACATACACTTCCAAAGAACAGGAAGAAAAAGTGCTCCTGGCTTCAAGGAAGCTTCTGCAATCAAATCATCCTATTTTACAAATAAAAAGTATGCCCAAAAGTTATAGGGCTTTAGGTCTGGAGAGTTGGTGGTGTAAGCAAAACACTAAAGTGGGTACTGTTGAATCACTGGGGAAAAGAAACTAAATAATGAAGCCTTATTATCATGTCAATTACATTATAAAAACCCATTTCTGTAACTGAGGTTGAACTATTACAAAAATTGACCCTCATAGGGCCTTCTAGAACTTCCTTACTACAGGCCTTTAACTGGTAAATCAAACCACATGGGTAGATCCAAGTGAACTATCCGGACAAAAAGGCCCAGTGCAGAGTTGGCATCCTGTTTTGACACTAAAGATTAGGAAAAAGTAGAGAACATTTGATCCAAATTGACTCACCTATCTTTACATCATGGGGAAAAAACCATAGGATACATACCAAAGGGTGTGAATTTAAGCTTTATTACGCAAAGCAGAACTAAGACTCATTGAGGTCTTGATACTGTGGACACAGATTAGCAGACCCCACGTCTGTTGCATCTGACATCCTCCTTTACTGACAAATCTTTTCCTCTTCAGTGGTTGAATGCTCAAAAATAGCTTTGCTTTGGGTTTGACCTAAGTTTCTCTTAGTCTTTTTAAGTATCAAAACTGGTAAGATAGTGTTCCAGCGAGTTGACAAGTCTCATATGCACTCAGTGAATTACCTCATCTATTCTCTTTTCATTGTGTTTTTGAAAAAAGTATGCAGAGCCCAGAATTGCAGCTGGTGGCATTCTCTACCAGGTACAGTGCAGTAAATACGGAACACTTCTTTCCAAGGTCATGTACATAGGGATCCTACAATCAGTATCTCACGTGCCGCTACAGCGGCTGAAGACAGACAGTGCTCTAACACATACATACAAGAAGCTGTACCTATTCATAAAGCTACAGTGGACATCAAAGGTGTCAAAATATTTCAGATACTACACAGATCAATTCAGCACTTCCAGGAGGCTGTTTACATATCTGGCAACACATTTCCTGCCTCAAAAGACGAAATATGAACAAAAGATATGAAAAAAATAGTGTAATCTTGATAGGTCCACTTTTCCCTCCAAACAAAACCAAACCTAGCAACGTTTTCAAAAACCTCTCTTTTCCTTCTCTTGATTGCTCAAGTGTATTTACTATCCTCTAGGACTTACCCTGGGCTCTGCTCCAGTTCAAGGACCTCCTTGTGTTCTCTGCAAGTGGTTCTATTTTCCCACATGTAAATCTGCCCCATTCAATACATCAGTTCGACACTGGTGGATGACACTAAGTTGGGTGGGGAATGTTGACCTGCTGGAAAGTGGGAAGACTCTACAGAAAGATCTGGACAGGCTGGGTCGATGGGCAGAGGCCAACGGGATGAGGTATAACAAGGCTAAGTGCAAGGACCTATATTTTGTCCTCAATAACCCCCTGTAGCTACAGACCTGGGGGATGAACGACTGGAGAGCAGCTTGGCAGCACCGGTTGACAACCAGCTGAACAGAAGCCATCAGGCTGCCCAGGTGGCACAAAAGACCAGTGGCATCCTCGCTTGTATCAGCAGTAGTGTGACTACAGGGGACATCATTCTCCACCTGTGCTGTGCACTGGTGAGGCCACCTCTCCAGCACTGGGCCTCTCACTTCAAGAAAGAGATGGAGGGGCTTGAGCAGGTCCAGGGGAGCAACGAGGCTGGGGAAGGGACTGGAAGGAAAGTCTACTGAGGAGAGGCTGAGGGAGCTGTTTAGTCTGGAGGAGACTCGGGGGGATCTTCTCTCTCTCTCCAGATCCCTGAAGGGAGGTTATAGTCAGGTGGGGGTTGAGCTGTTCTCTCAGGCAACTAGTGACAGGATGAGAGGGCAGGGCCTGAAGCTGCACCGGGAAGCCTTCCTCAGGGAAAGGGTGATCAGACAGTGGACTGGACTACCTGGGGAGTTGCTGGAGTCCCCATCCCTGGAGGTGTTTAAGGATAGACTGGCTGTGGCCCTTAGTGCCATGGTCTGGCTGATGTGATGATGTTAGGTCATGGGCTGGGCTTGATGATCTTAAGGTCTTTTCCAGCCTCAATCAATTCTGTGACTCTTTGACACATTTGGGAATCTTATTTGACCTGAGGCAAATGGCACCACCAGACCAGACACCTGTCAGAATGGTCTTGAAAGTTCAGTTAAAGCTGAAATTATGATTTCCTCACTGAAATCCAAGTAATAAATTTCTAACAATTTCACTACATCAAGAATTTCACCAGAGCAAAAAAACCCCATCTGATTTCCATTGTTATCCTTCAGATGCCCAGTAGGGCTTGACAATAATTCTCAAAGCACCAGAACGAGAGATTAAATGTGGTAAAGCTGGAGAATTTTTACGAGGACTGTTTTTCAAAGTGTATCAGCATACTGACAGACCAGAGACAGGACAAGCCCTTGACTCTGACCTCTGCAGAACACAAGCTCTCTGGAGCAGAAACCTTCTCGCTCACGTGCATGCTTTCAATACAGCAATACGCCAGTCTTCCTGGCAGTGTCGTTACAACAATAAACAGGGAGGCAGGACTGAGCTTTTCTGACAGAGTACATGTGAGTCTTGTGAGGGAGAATAAATCCAATGAGCCAAAGGGATTCGTGCACTGTGCATGTCCATCTGCAGCCCTATTAATACTCTACTGGCCTTAATTTGATCCATCACAATAATACAAAAGCTCTATTCTAGCACTTTTCCCAGCCCAAGCCATCAAACCTACATCCTTCATAATGTTCAATGAGAGGAGACCTATTCAAGATCTGACAGAAGATGTCTGTAACATCAGAACATTCACTGTGCTTTTTTTCCTAGTAATTTTTGTTCTGTGAAAAACTTAGTAAAAACTTAGTTACTCTGACGATATCCGAGTTAAAAATACAGACTTGTGCTGGCATTAAAACAGTCTGTCAAAGCCAGTGGAAATGCCTGATCGAGCATAACTCCCCACACTTCCTTTCAGAAGTCCTGTTATGTAGGTTTTAAAGTATTTTATGATAGCCATGACCTATAGATACACATTCATCTTTAGCCAAACTCAGCGTCAGGAAATTTTCAGTTCATTCTTCTGACACTTTTCCTCTCTTGACTTCACACCCTATTATACCCTAAGAACAGCAGTACTGTCATTCCTTGGATTTATTATCCTGTTTCTACTTCAAGAAATGTGCAAGAAGCCTTATGCTAAACACCTGAGTATTTGTCCATCCTCTTAAAATCTAAAATCCTGTGTTATTCTGGGTGGAGCAGGCTAGTACCGCATGCACTATTTTAAATTAGGGTGGGCATCTGACTGCTTTCTATGCTGTCCTCTTTTCCCATTTTTGGCACATCCAATCCCTCAGTTACTTATTTGATGGCATCTGCCCATTGCACAGACATCTTAGCTGAGGCTTCAACGATTTCAGCTCCCTTTCCAAAATCAGAAATTCATTCAGAAACCTAAAAGCTATATAGACACTTGGCATATTTGCTCTCTTCAATGTCCATTATCTTCTTTTCTGGGGTCTTGTTCTTCTCCGATGCTTTTTTAACTATTACATCCCACTCTCCATTAATCAGGCTATATATAAATTGAGAAGAGCAGCAAAGGAAAAAACAAAAAAAGGAGGAAGATAAAACCCGTGGAGGTAGACCTTTCCCTGCCTTTGTGAAAACCAGTTTCACATCTCCACTTTCTTCACCTGGGGACTTGCAGGGCAGAATGTGTTTCCACTGAGTTCATCTAAGTAACAATCAGCTTAAGCAGTTGTATTCAAATAGTATTAATGTTTTCAAATCGACTTCCTATTTTCCTACTGGAAACCCTGCCAAACACACTCTTCAACAGGCACTAAAATAATTTGAATAGTTGATATGCAATCCAAATTTTTAGTGGAAAACTGCCAGATTCGACATCTGTGAGAAAGTGGGTAATTTTTATTATCCGCAGAGAGCATGCACTCAGGCCGATATTTTCTACCTCTACACATCTCTTTCTACTGGAACTGCTTTCTGATTTTACATGATCAATGGGCTGCCAGAAATTATTTAACCCCTTCATTGCTCCCCAAATCTAAGACCTCACGGTCACCATTTTAACAGTGGGACATATTTAAAAATACCTCTTTTCAACAGGAGGATGTTATTTGCTACCTCTGACCCCTCTCACCACAACAAATGCAGGTTTACTTTTATTTTTGGTAGTATCCTTCTGATTGTTATTTGCAAATATGAGAATTCTGGTCTCTTGTGCTTCCACTAATCCCTTCTCATATAGGAATCATAGAATCGTAGAAATAGAAACATTGCCCAGGCATTGGATTTAAAAAGTGATAAAAATTGCATTTTTCTGTTCCATGAGTGTTGATTGGCTTTTCCACATCACAGTGGGAGACCTACAGAAACTTCTGACAACCCACCATGCTGGACGGCTCTGTCACTACCACTGCTACTGCCCTGATGTACTCATTTTCACCAAGTTTACACAGTGATTCCACATTTATCTATTGCAGGAGGGAAAAATAGTCATAAATAACAAAGTCTTCCAATTAGAAAGAAAATCATGCTTATGAAGTTAAAAGATGGTTTACCAACACACTACAGCTGGATTTCACGCTTAGGAGGAGTTATAATGGCTTGATACACGAAACTGTGCTGCTTCTCTAGGCACAACAAAGTGAGCTTTGCACGTGCAGCTCTAGCTCTGGGATCTTTTCATCTACTGCAAGGCAACGACAGAGAAAGTTGAGAGGGATGATGCGAGGAAGGTGTTAGGTGCTCAGGAAGATTTTGCATGCAGCAGCAGCCTTTTGCATGCTGCTTTCACCCCAACAGCAGTGTGCAGCACCAGGCAGACGCCTCTCCTGCCTGTTCCTAAAGCCAGCTCTGCTCAGGATGCTCAGGTTCTGTCACCTGGGATTTTCAGCATTTCTGGATTTGGAGACCTGAGGGAGGATTCAGATCAATATTAAAATATGTCTGTTTAGGGAGCAGAAACAGGTTTACTGGTGTTTTGTGGGCGAGGAGTGGTGGCAGTTTGGGCAGGGGCGGGTGGGCAGCAGCTGCGTCATGACACAACGGCCGGGGCTGTCGGCGAGGCCTCATGGCTCCCAGCAACGGCAGCAGCAGAGGGCAGTGGCCTGTCCGGTGCTCAGCCGGGCGCTCTGCGGTGCTCCAGCAGCCTCTCCGCCTCTGGTCTTTCTTAAAACTTTCCATATCTGAATGGACCCCTGAATGTAACATAGTCTAGACTCTAAAAGCTGATATGAAGAGTGAAGTTCCTTCTGATGCACCAAAGAGACAGGGGAGTCCGAAAGGAATACTCCTGAACCTGTTGGGGCAGCCAAAATGAATGGCACCCGTACAGACCAAGACAAAAACGTTTTGGTGCGGAGGAAACTCCAGAGCCAGTAGGCTGGTCCTTCATGTACTCAGAATTGTCCTGACAAAGAAAATCAAGGACTCTTAGGATCAAGATGGCATCTAGAAACACAGAGTGAAGACAATGGTTCTTCTTTTAGTGACTGTACCTCTTCACCTTCATCTAGCCTATGCTTTGGAGACTCTGACAGGGTAACTTCTGACAAGACACAGATGCTCCTGTAAGACACTTTCAGGCAGCACTGAACCCTGCAAGTAGAACTCACAGCACCAGGTCAGAAAAGCAGCCTCGGACTGAGGCAGACTCTGTACTTGAGTTACTAGTGAAAAGGCTCTGCTTTCACAACAGTCCTTAAAGACGATTTCCATATAAGAAGAGATCTGTGAAAAGTTTATTGCAGTGGACACAGAACCAAAAAGAATGAATTCTAATACAGAGGAAAAACCCTAGAGTGCTGGCTCTGCTTTATGGTACATCTAACGCTAGACCCCCTGTTTGTGTATAAGACAGTTGAGTTGCAGTGTAATTTATTAAAGTTTTTTTTCATGATTTTTTCTTTACTGTATTTTTGCATGGTTCCTTGTATTGCGTTTCACAGAATCAATGTCCTCTTGTGGCCAAGAGGGCCAACAGCATCCTGGGGGGGGGATCAGAAGGGGGTTGGTTAGAAGATCGAGAGAGGTTTTTCTCCCCCTCTACTCTGCCCTGGTGAGACATCTGGAATATTGTGTCCAGTTCTGGGTCCCTCAGTTCAGGAAGGATACAGAGCTGCTGGAGAGAGTCCAGCGTAGAGCAATGAGGATGATGAAGGAAATGGAGCACCTCCCTAATGAAGAAAGGCTGAGGGAGCTGGGTCTCTTCAGCTTGGACAAGGGGAGACTGAGGGACGAACTCATTAATGTTTATAAATATGTGAAGGGTGG
>VXBP01008841.1:46242-58788 GCA_013400115.1 Rhinopomastus cyanomelas
GTGCCACGCTGGGGGGGGCAACCGCCGGCGGGACCCCCACCACCACCTCCTGCTGGCTGCGACCCCCCCCAAGAATGTAGGGGCACCTCGAGCTGTGACGCCCCGACGCGCCCTGCGCCCTGGCAGCGCCAGCGGGGCTGAGCCGGGAGCCCCTGGCGGAGATCTAGTGGGGTGCTGGGGGGAGGGGTCCCGGGCACGGGGGGCCGGGGGGTCCGGGCCGTGTACAGTGTTGGCATCGCTCGGGTTGTACCTGTCCGTCCGTCGTAACAAGGTCGGAGTCGGCGCTGTGAGCCCTGCGCCCCGCTGCCGTCGGGGGGGTGCTGCGGGTTCTGCCGGGGGAGCTGGCACGGGGCGGGTGCCGTGGGGCTGAGCCAGGACCCACGGAGAGGCATCTGGGGCAACACTGGTGGCACTGGTTCTGCTGGTGACAGTCACACCGGTGACACGGAGGCGCTGGTGCTGCTGGCGACGGTCACACTGGTGGCGCTGGGGTACTGGTGCTGCTGTTTTCAGTGGCGCTGGTGGCACTGGTGCTGCTGGTGGCACTGACACTGGTGGTGCCCATGCACAGCAGCACCCAGGGGTGTCCCAAAACTTCCCAGTCCTTCCCAGCACTCACACTGGGATGGGGCGACCTCCCTGACCCCCTGGGAGGGGGGTGTCCCTCCACCCGCGGGCAGCATCACCAGCAGCCCCCCACCCCAAGCTGGTGGGATGGGGGGCACCAGCCCCAACCCAAGCACCCAACTCATGGCTACCCAGAGCCCAGCGATGGCCACCGGGAGGGATTGGTCAGGGCCAGGGGCCAGTGCCGTTGGGGGCCGGGGGAGTCAGCAGGGGCCGGTAGCGGGGCCGGTAGCCGTAGGGGCGCAGGCGGTGGGTCAGGAACTCCAGCAGGTGCATCTGCTCCCCGCTCACGTAGTGGAAGGACACCGACAGGTCCGAGCAGCACTGGGAGAACTGGGAGGGGGCACCGGGGATTAATAGGGTTAGAGGACAGTTACTAGAGCTTGAGGGCTAGTGAATAGGGCTTAGGGACAGTAGCTAATAGGGGCTGGGTGGTAGTTGAACGGCAATGATCAGTGTTTAGGGGTGACCTAACGGGGTTTGGGGGCATTTTAACGGGGTTTGAATGGTAATTCGCAGGGTCCGCAGGGGAGCTAATAGGGTTTGGGGCCAATTAATTGGGGGTGGATGGTAATTAGCACGGCGTGGCTGGCTGTTTAACAGGGTCTGGATGGTAGTTAATAGGGTTGGGGCGGGGCGGGGCGGTGTGTGGGCGGGGCCTTGTATGCAAATGAGGAAGCTGTAGTTAGAGCAGAGCGGGTGTGGGCAGAGCTCGGNAGGAGGGACCCAGGGGGTGCCAGAGCCACCAGACTGGGGGCTGTGGGGTCTATGGGTGGTTCTACTGGGGGGTTCCCTACTCACTCACCCACTGCACGGGGTAGTAGGAGTACTGTGGGTAGAAACTGTCGCGGGGCAGCGGGTGCGTGAGGTGGGTCTCTGGGGGGAAGGGGTGGAAGGTCTCTCGACCCCACGAGTCCCGTGAGTCGCCTGCCTCCACGCCCACCTTCTCCAGGCACTGGCCCAGCGCCACATCCTCCACGGCGCTGGTGTGCGTGCAGGTGCCGGCGGCAAAGGCGCCCACGAAGCGCCGCAGGGCCTCCTTGCTGAGCACGTAGCCAGCCCCGCCGCTCATGTAGCCCTGCCGCACGAAGGGCTTGAACCGCTTCCCAAAGTAGACGGGGCGCTCGGGCGAGTGGGCGGCCAGCAGCCAGCGCAGGTTGTCCACCACCACGAAGGTGTCGTCGTCCGCCTTGAGGAACCAGTCGGCCTGGCCCAGGTGGTGCCGGTGCACGTACTGGAAGGCACGGATGGTCTTCCAGTAGAGCTGCTGGCGGCCCTCTCCCACGGGCAACCCCACGGCGGGGAGGCTGTCGTCAGGCTCCGAGCTCATGAAGAGGGCCACGTTGCAGTGCCGGGCCCAGGTGGCCCGCACGTGCTGCGCCTTGGTGGCCAGGTTGCGCGGCCCCGTCATCACCCAGCACAGCACCCGCACCCGCTTGTACAGCTCCCGCGCCTGGCTGCTGTTCACTGTGAGGTGGGAAAGGGGGGTGCTAGGGAGGCTGCAGGATGTCCCACAGAGCCCCCCAAGAGGAGATGGTCCTGGGGAGCCCATTTCCAGCACCCAGCAGTGACCACACTGTCCTCTCCTTGTCCCCAGCACCAAGGCCCCACTGTGCTCTGGAGAGTCCCAGGTCTGTCAGGACCCGTCCCCAGTGCAGAGCAGCCACCAGTGTTGACTCCATTCCAGCCCTGTCCTCAGCGCAGACCTGCCCCTGCGGTCTGGAGCCCCCCAGCCTTGCTCCCAGCTCAGACCAGCCACCCTCCCCTGTCAGGTTCATGAGCACCAAGCTTCCTCTTCCGCCCGGAACATCCCTTCCTTGTCCCCAGCACAGAGCTGTCACCACCAATCACCCTGTTCCCTGCCTGTCCCCTCCCTTGTCTCCATCTGAGCTGTCACCACCTTCCAGAACCTCCCCAGTCTGCCCCCAGATCAGGGGTCCCACTCCCGGCCATGGTCCCCACCTGTCCCAGGACCCTGCTCTGGCCACCAGCCTGGGGCTGCCACCCTCAACGGCCAGTCACAATCCTCATCAAGGGGCTCCCCCCAGCAGGCAGATGGTCCCCTCCCTGTCCCCATCCCACAGCTCCCACCCGGGCACCAGATCTGTGCTACCTTTATCCCCAGCTCCCCCTCCCCGGTGCCCCCTGTCACCCCATCAGCCCAGAGGTGATCAGCCAGGGTCCTAGATCTACCACCAGTGCCGAGGTGCCAGCCCCAGCTGCCTCGTCCCAGCTCCAAGCTCCCACCACCCCCTCGATGTCCCCCCACCCGTGCCCATCATCCCCCACCCAGGGATGGGGTGGCTCTGGGTGGGTCCGTGTGTCCGTCCGGGCATCCGGGACCACGCCCTCTCCACCCCATCCTGTCCGGGAACCTCCATGGGGCTGCCCAGGGTCTCACCTGTGGGTGGGGGGAGGCTGAGCACGTCGCGGGGGTTGGGGGCTGCGTGGGGGCCCAGAGTGGGTCTCAGCTGCCAGAGGCCGCACAGGAAAGTGCCCCCCAGGGCCACCCCCACGGCGAAGCCCAAGGTGAACCAGGGCACCCGTGAGTGCCCCCCAGCCATGGCCTCAGCGGGATGTGTCCGGGGGCTGAGGGTGCACAGGGGAAGGGGGGACGGTCGGTCACCCCAGACGGGACTCTGCCCCCCTAAATGAGGCTCGATGTGGGGTCCCATCACCCACTGACCCCCCCCCATCACAATGGGAAACTGCCCACAGTTCTGCCCCGCCCCTGCCATCAGCCTCCACCTCCCTGACCTGCTGAGACCCCCCTCAAACCCCTCGTGTGTCCCCCAAAGCCTCCTGCCCCGCTGACCCCCTTCCCCACTGTGACACACCCCCCCCGGATCAGGGCCATCCAGCCCCAGCAAAGCTCATTAGCGGCCGCTAATTAGGGCCGCTCTGAGGTGGGAGAGGGTCGCGGCAGCAACGAGGCCATATTTGGAGCCAGTGACACACCACACCCCCCCACACCCCCCCCAATTACCGTTGCCACCACGCCGGCGGCCGGAGCCGGTACCTGCGGCGGCCTCGCTCGCCCGTCCAGCACCTCCCTAGGGCGGGAGAGGGGGGATGTGAAAGGGGTGGGGGGACGATCCTGCCCAGTCCCAGGGTTCGGGGGTCAGGAGGAGGAACCCCAGCGCGAACCCCCACTGCAGACACTCCCGAAGGGATGGGACGGGCGACCCCCCGAAGTGGGGGGACCTCCGGGTTTTTATTGCGGGGAAGGAGCAGCCAGCGGAGGCTCCGTCGGGGCAGAGACGGTGGCACCGCGTGGTTCGGGCGCACCCAGGACAGGAACCGGCTGCCCCGCCCGGGGCAAAGGGCTTCCAGAGCAAAGAGGTGGGGGGGCAGTGCCAGGGCGGGGCCGGGGGCACGGCAGTACCCAGCGGGGTTCCAGGAACCGCCCGAGGGGGTTCCCTTCGGCCGTGGGCAGCTCCCACCACCCCACCGCACTGAGACCTGCGAGAAGGAGGGGGTCACCATCACCACCTGCTGTCCCAAACCCTGCCACCGTGGCCACCAACATTTTAAGGTGGCCACTGCGAGTGACTGTCCTGGAACTGGGGAGGACACGTGTCTGTTTGAGGGTCCTGGGGGGCTGGGTGGGGCAGCCCTGGTCACCCAGGTCGGGGGAGTGAGGATCAGTGACATGGGAAGGGCTGAGACCCCCCCATCCTCCCTGTCCCTGGGTCCCCCGAAGCAAACAGCCCCCAGCCCCGTTGTGATCCCCCCTTGTGCAGATCCTTTGACTCCCCCGATCTCCCCCTTGCCCGGATCAGGGACATCCACTTCCTGCAAAGCTCATTAGCAGCCACTAATTAGGGCGGCGCTGGGGTGGGAGGGGGTCACGAGGGCAGTGTGAGGGAGAGGCTGGGGTGGGGGGGATCTAGGGCTTTAGGTTCCCCAGGGCAATATTGGGGGGGCTATAATGGTGGGGTGGGCTCACTCCATGTGGGCTGGCACGGCAGCGCCCAGGGGTGTCCCAGAGCACCCCAGTCCTTCCCAGCACCCACGCTGGGATGGGGCCACCTCCCTGACCCCCTGGGAGGGCCGTGTCCCTCCACCTGCAGGCAGCACCACCAGCAGCGCCCACCCCATTGCCAGCGGGATGGGGGGTGCCAGCCCCATCCCAAATATCTGACCCTATGGCTACCCAGAGCACAGTGATGGCCACCGGGAGAGGGTGGTCACGGCTGGGGGTCGGTGCTGTTGGGGGCCGGGGGAGTCAGCAGGGGCCGGTAGCGGGGCCGGTAGCCGTAGGGGCGCAGGCGGTGGGTCAGGAGCTCCAGCAGGTGCATCTGCTCCCCGCTCACGTAGTGGAAGGACACCGACAGGTCCGAGCAGCACTGGGAGCCCTGGGCACAGGGAGCATGGGGGCTGCAGAAGGAGGGGACACACAGTGCTCCCCCCTCCACCCCCCACTCATCGGTGCTGCAGAACAGGAGGGACCGGGGGGGGGCTGGAGGCTGCACCCACAGCCTGGAGCCCATCTCCAGGGCTGAGCCTGGGCAGGGCTCAGAGGGGTAGGGGGCACTGGGGGCAGCTCCCCCTGGCCTTGGGACCCAGCCACCGTCACTCGTGGTGACCCCTCCCCACTCAAGGTGACCCCCTTGGTGCTCTGAACCAAGAGGCAGAGATCGTGGGCAGGGGGCTCTGGTTGTGTGTGGGGTGACATTGTGGCCACTAAACAAGGGGCTACAACAGCCAGGCTTGGAGTTGGAGGGGTCACTGCAGCCATGGTTGGGGCCACCACAAACTTGCCAAGGGCCATGGGGGGTCACTTGAAGACTGTGACCACACAGGGTCAGGGCCAGGAGTGGAGGGGTCTGGCCAGGGTGGTCATGGTGAGACAATATGGTCACAGAAGGGGGCATCACGCACAGGCGCTGGGGGACATCAGAGCCACAGTTGGGGACACCGTGGCCGTTGGGGCTAACACGGTGCCCCCCTCCACGTGGGGAAGAGACCATGGCTGTGCAGGGGCATGGTGGCCACACAGGGAGGCAGTGGCCGTGAACTGCTGGGACACTGCGGCCATGCAAGGGTCACGCTGGGGGGACCACAGGCACTCCTGGTGTGGACAGTGGCCACGGAAGGAGAGCTGTGCAGAGGTGTGAGGACATCAAAGCCACACAGGGGAGACTGTGGCCACCTCGGCAGCTACCCCCATGATGGTGAGCAGGATGGAAGTGGGAATCTGGGAGCAGCCACCTACCTCCACGACGGGGTAGTAGCTGTAGCTCCAGTACCAGAAGCCACGGGAGAACCTGTCGGTGAGGTGGGTCTCTGGGGGAAAGGGGTGGAAGGTCTCTCGACCCCACGAGTCCCGTGAGTCGCCTGCCTCCACGCCCACCTTCTCCAGGCACTGGCCCAGCGCCACATCCTCCACGGCGCTGGTGTGTGTGCAGGTGCCGGCGGCAAAGGCGCCCACGAAGCGCCGCAGGGCCTCCTTGCTGAGCACGTAGCCAGCCCCGCCGCTCATGTAGCCCTGCCGCACGAAGGGCTTGAACCGCTTCCCAAAGTAGACGGGGCGCTCGGGCGAGTGGGCGGCCAGCAGCCAGCGCAGGTTGTCCACCACCACGAAGGTGTCGTCGTCCGCCTTGAGGAACCAGTCGGCCTGGCCCAGGTGGTGCCGGTGCACGTACTGGAAGGCACGGATGGTCTTCCAGTAGAGCTGCTGGCGGCCCTCTCCCACGGGCAACCCCACGGCGGGGAGGCTGTCGTCAGGCTCCGAGCTCATGAAGAGGGCCACGTTGCAGTGCCGGGCCCAGGTGGCCCGCACGTGCTGCGCCTTGGTGGCCAGGTTGCGCGGCCCCGTCATCACCCAGCACAGCACCCGCACCCGCTCGTACAGCTCCCGGGACACCCTGGCGTCATCACCTGCTGCCACAGACACCTTGGCTACAGAGGCAACCGTTGGCCTCCCAATCGATATGGTCTGTAGTGGCCTTCTGACCCCCATCCCAGCTGGAGCAGCCAGGGGGGTGAGGTCCCTTCACTTGCTATTCCATCCCCATCTCCATCTTCACGCCAATTCTCATGTCCATTCCCATCTCCATCTTCATCCCCATCCCCTCCCCATCACCATCCCCTCTCTACCCCCATGCCTACCCCACTGGTGACCCTGAAACCATCTGTGGTCCCCTCTCATGGACTCAGTGCACCCCACCATGATGTCACCTACCTGGGGAGTCTCGTGGGGCCTCTCCCTGGATGGCCAGGGACCAGGGCACCTTGGGGGGATCATTAAGAGGCTGGGGGTCCGGGCTGGTGCGGGGCAGGGGCCAGGGGGGCCAGAGGCCGTGCAGGAGCAGGAAGGTGGCAGCAAAACCCACGATGAAGCCCCCGTGGAAGGGCAGCCACGACCTCTTCACAGCTGGCATGAGGGGGGAACCTGGGCATAGAGGAGGATGTCTGTGTGGGGTGGAGGTCAGTGTGGGGTGGAGGGGTTGAGGGGTCCCTGGACAGGGACCCTGACTGCACCCTCACCTTGGGGGTATCGGGGGTCCCTGTCAATTCGGCGGTCTCTGGGTGGTTTAGAACGACCCGGTGGTCCCGGAGATTCTCAGTCGTTCCCGGTGCCCCCAAGAATCCCGGTAGCCCCAGTCGCACCAGGGAGGACGCGATCGCTCCGGGGAATCTCGGTCGATCGTTCGGTTCAGTAGCCCCGTGGGCTGTCTCACTCAATCCCGGTGCCAAGGGAGGGTCTCTGTCGGTCCCGGCGGCTGCGGTCGGTCCCGGTGGCCCCAGGAGTCCCAGTAGGTCCCGGGGGTCTCGGTCAATCCCGGTGGCCCCGGATGGTCTCCGTCGGTGCCGGCAGCCCCGGCCGGACCCGGGGGCTGCCGCTCAGTCCCGGCGTTCCTGGTCGGTTTCGGGGGTCCCCGCTCGGCCCCGAAGGTCTCGGTGCCCCTCCCCGCTGCCCCTCCCCGCTGCCATTGGCCAGACCCGGGCGAGCCCCCGCCCCGCCCCGATCCTAATTGGCTGCCGCCGGCCGGGCCTCGCTCCTTGGAAACCGCGGACGAGGAGGGAGGGGGAAACGAAATCCCAGAGCATCCCCATGCCCTGAGGTGCGGAAACAGGGGTTGGGGGGCAGGAGATGGCCCCTGGCCAGGGGTCACCTCAGTTTATTGATTAAAAAGGAGGGGGGGCAAGCCTAGAGGCCTGAGCGCCCCATCACAGCTCAGCGAGGGAGAGAGACCCCCCCCCCGGGAAGGGGAGTTGTGGAGGGGGGTCACAAAGGGCTCCAGTGGCAACGAGACAGTCCCACCCCCCCAAATCCCTCAGTTCAGCCCCTCGCAATCACACTCCCCTCCATCCCCCCAGCTCAGCCTTATCACAATCACGCCTTGACCACCCCCATTGGGGACACAGTGAACCCCCCCACCTCCAAAACAGTCCAAGCTCCTCCTTGGGAGGAGCAGCAGGGGGTGGGGGGCACCCACACAGGGCATCAACACCCCCAGCAGGGGTCTTGCACCCAACCCCAAAGCAAGGGGTGGGGGGGCTGTGTAAGGAGGGGCAGAGTCAGGAGTTGGGGGGCTCAGGGTTGGTGGAGGTGGGGGGTCAGAAGTCAGGGTCCTCCAAGTCACTGGGGGGTTGGGGCTCGTCGCGGTCCCCCCACACGAAGCGGTAGTTGTCCTCCAGCGTCTGCTGCCGCCGCTGCTCCTTCTGCACCTCCTCTGTGCCCTGGATCTGGATTGGGGACAGGAGACATCATGGGTGGGGGGCACACACCCATGGAGGGGGGTCCTACATATTGGGATGAGTCTTACAACAACCCCCCTCACCCCTGAGGACATCCAGCCCCCACCACTGCAGTAGACTGCCCTGCCCCAGAGCTGCAGCACTGGTGAGGGGATTCCCATGCCCCAGGTCCCCTCCCCATGCCCCAGTTCCCCTTCCCCAGTCCCTGCCCCATGCCCCAGTGCCCACTCCCCACCTACCAGGATGTTGAAGAAGATCTCCTTGAGATTCTTGGTGTCCTCCTCTGAGAGCCATCGGGCCTCGTCCTCGTCACCTCCCCCTGCCGTCATGATCTTGATCTCGATTTTCCCTGGGAGAACAGGGCCCGGGATGAGGTGACTGAGGTGGGCAGGGGGGGGGGGAGACTCCCAGCTGTACCCCACCCCCCCCCAAACCCTACCTTCCGCCCGCAGCCCCTCCTTGGCCAGCAGCTCCCGCACTTCGCTCTCGATGTGCTGGAGCTGGGGGTTGTCCCGGCCCATCTCCCTCTGGGGAGGCTCTGGCTGCCGCTGCCCGCTGGCTCCGATCCTGCTCACCCGCACCCTCACCCTCCCATCACCCGGGGGGCTGGGGCTGCTCTTCCTCCTGGCCACCTCCTCATCCTCCTCCTCCTTATTGCCCTTCCTTGGGCTGGGGCTGCCCCCGTCCAGCCTGTCCATGAGGCGGTTGAGGGTGGAGGCCAAGGACTTCGAGGCCCGGTTGCGGTCAAACTCCCCCTTCAGCCCCTCTGTCTCCAGCTCGTCCTCCACCTGTGGGTGACAGGAGGGGGTCAGGAGGGGTCCCCAGCCCAGCCAGGGGGTCCCCAGCACGGCGCCCACCTCGTTGATGATGTTGTCGAACTCTTTCTCCATCTCGGTCTTCACCTCCTCCTTGAGCTGGGCCATCTGCTCGCGGGGCAGCAAAACAGCCTCCAGCTCCTTCTCGAAGCCACCCAGAAGGTCCCCATCTTCTTCCTCATCCTCTTCTTCCTCCTCTGGTCGCTCCTTCTCAGCTGCTGGGGGCTCCTCAGCAATGGGAGGGTCTGGGGGAGCCTTCACTGCTGCTGTTGTTGCTTCCTCCTCCTCCTCGTCCTCACTCGGCTTCTCCTTGGCCTAGAGGGAAGAGAAGGTGTCTGTGAGCGTTGATCTGTGCTGGTGGGGACACCAAGAGACGGAGCAGCTGCCTGAGGGGCCCCAGCCCCAGCCTGGGGGGTCGTGGCGGGGCGCGCAGGCAGACCCCCACCTTCTTGGAGCTCTCCTTGAGCTCCTCGATGAACTGCAGCAGGTCCCCAGGGCTCCGGATCACTTTGAAACGGATTTTCTTCCGCAGGTCTGCCAGGCCCCACCCCCGCAACAGCCCAGAGATGAGGACAGGGATGGCAACGGGCCACAGCACACACTGCTGGCCACAGGGTGACCACTGCTGGCCACCAACCCTGGCACTCACCAGTTGCCTGGCTGCCGGCTGCCTTCGGGGTAGGCTCCTCCACCTGTGAGGAGGAGACAGGTGAGGGTGCAGAAACCCAGACCGTGGTGCCAAAGCAGCCCTGCTGATAGCCACCAGGGGCCTCACCTTGGTGCTGTCCTGCTGGCCACCCTCTCTGGCCGTCACCTCTCGCATCCGGTCCCAAAACGCTGCCTCTTTGCCTGGGTCCTGGTCATCCCCTAGTGCTGCTGCCACAGGAGGAGGGGATGGGCACGGCTGGCACCAGGTGCTCTCTAGCCGCAGAGCCCCCGCAGCAGTGGGGAGGGGACGGGGCAAGGAGGGGACACGGGCCATACCGTCACCACGGGCTGCCGGTGCTCCCTCAGAGGGCTGCGTGGGGGTCTCGGCCTCCGTCTCGCTCCACAGCCTTGTGTCCAGGGTCTTGAGCTCCTCTGAGATCTCCTCCACCTTCCGCTTGGTGTCAGCTGTGGGGTTGGGGGCAGGAGAACCCTGCATCACCCGGCACCAGGGGTCCCAGGGCCCAGCACGGGGGCTTCCCCGATACTCACAGACTTGGGCACGGACGTACTCGACGTACTGCGCGGGGCTGAGGGCGGGCTGGCACAGGATGGGCTGCGGGGCAGCGCCTGCGGGCGGCCGCAGGAATGGGTGGTGGCAGATGCGGGTGGTGTGGACCGTCAGCACATAGGAGCATGACTGCGGCTCGTCCACACGGGCGATGTAGTCGCCGGCCCCCTCCTCACACAGGAACTGGGTGGGGCAGGGTGAGACCCCGTCAGCCACCGCCATGGCAGGGACACCGGTGGCACTGTGTCAGTGCCACCCCCTGGCCCGGCTCTCACCCGCACTTCAGCCTCCCTGGCCCGGCCCGTGAGGTCGCAGCGGGAGCCATTGACGTAGCTCTGGCTGTGGTAGCGCTTTAGCCGGTGCTGCTTGGAGGCCTGGGGGGAGGATGTGGGGAGAGCAGGGTGGGCACAGGGACCCCCAGGGCTTCTCTGCTGTCCCATAAGAGGGTTGGTGTCCCCAGGGCCAGGAGATAGCAGACCTTGGCCATCTCATCATCCCAGTCGAATGCTGACTGGTAGTAGCCGAGGAAGAGGACGTCGCCCTTGATCTCTGACTCTGTGGAGAGAGGGACAAATCGCAAGGGCAGCACCGAGGGGGTTGGCGGACGCTGGGACCATCTACCCCTTCCCTCACAGCCCTTTCCCCCAGCCCTCCTGTGCCACTGTCCCCAGAGGCGCCGGCACCTTCCACATGGTACTGCTGGATGTGCTTCCCGTAGCAGAACTCGTACGTCCACCAGTCCTTGGTCTGGGAGCAGAGAGAGGAGATAAAACCCGAGGGATCAGGACAGGTGCCACAGGGTGACCCCACTGGTGCTGTGCCAGTCCCTCCCTGCTCCCTGTCCCTGCCAGGCACCACCTTGACCAGACACGGGGCGGCTGCCATGGGCCGCAGGAGCTCAGCAACGCCAGAGCCATTGTAGAGCTGCGCTTCCTCCTCAGGGTCGGGCTGGTGCCGGACGGCCGCAGGCGGGAGCCGGCACTCGTAGCGCTGCTTGAACTTTGATGCCACTGTCACCACGTCCTCCGCCTGGCGCTGCGAGGTGAGGGGGACACACACATGGCAGAGGCTGGCAGGAAGGCCACTGCTGGCTATCAGCAGCCGCCAGGCTCGGGAGGGGCCCAGTGCTGCTTTGCCACCTGAAGAGCCGGTTCCAAGGGCGGCCGCACCCAGGGCTTAGTTTGCCGCCACTGCGGGTGAGCCCTGGCAAAGGGCACAGTGCCGAGCAGAGCTGGGGGGCAGCCCTGTCATTGCTGTCCCCTCCAGTGGCTATCGGGGTGGGGGGACTCCGTGTTGCTCCCCTTGACCCATCGGGAGCTGCCCTGTAGCTCCTGCCCCACGGCTGCGAGTGGTAGCGTGGGGCGATGCTGGGGGGCACCCTGCAGAGCAGCCAGCGGGGAGGGCCCCCCCTCCGCCGGCCCTGCTGCCAAATGCGGGGAGCCAATGAGTGGCATGGAGCGAGTCCCCGCCCTCAGTTGTCCAAGAAGGAACTTTGCTCCACGGCCAGGGCTTGCTTCCACAACAGATGCGGAAGCTGCAGCCTCCCCAACCATCAAGTAGGGGCTGGCGAGGTCACCATCACCCCAGGGACATCCTGGGCTCAGCTGCACCCCAGTGCTGACAGGAGCTGCTCAGCAGAGGCAAGAGGGAGGTGAGAGAGGTACGGCCACCCCTTCCCAGTCCAGCCCCAGTGCTCCCTTGTGACCCCCAACCAGGGCCAGTGACCCCCCAGGTGCTGTCACTGCAAGTAGGGCCCTGGCAAGGCCATGGACAGTCTGTCTCTGAGGTCCCAGACATTCCCCAGCCCTGGTGACCCCCCCCCCCCCAAGCCATGGTGACACCCCTCACGATCTGGCCCCGGGCAGGACCCCTCACAACAGGGTCACCACAGGCTAGTGACCCCAGTTCCAGGCAGGTGAACTCCAGCCCTGGCAGGACTCCTCACTGCTGGCCTTGGGCCGCTGTTGGGACCGTAGGCCAGCGCCAATTGTTGGCTGGGGCCAGTGTCCCTGTCCCCAGGCCGCTGTCCCCAATCCCCTGCCAGCCCCCGAGCCTCGGGGACGGCACCGGGCCCCCTGTGCACGTGCCCCGGCACGACCACCACCCCGCGGACCTGTGCCCGGTAGCACCCCGACGGCCCGGTACCACCGGCCCAACCTTGGACCGCTGCCCGCGCTGCCG
>VXBP01008841.1:75633-85677 GCA_013400115.1 Rhinopomastus cyanomelas
CCTTGACCGATTCTCCTCCCCCTCCCATCCCAGACCCACCATGGCCGGGCGGCCGCAGCATCGCGGGGCCGGGCCCGGGCCCGGAGCGGGGAGCGGGGGGCGGCGGCGGCGGCGGCGGGGGACGGGNCCATCACCCCCACCAGGGATCCCGACCCCCACGGGAAGCCCCCCACGGGAAGCCCCCCACGTCCCCAGACCCTCCACAGTGACAACCCCTTGTTTTCCAACCCCCAGCAACTGAGAGGGGGGTCGCTCCTCACTGCCCCCCTAAACCCTCTCAGCATCCTGGGATTGGGGGAGGTGTTTACCCCCCTGTGAGAGAGGGGTCCCACTGCTGCCGACCCCCCAACCCCCGCAGGGGGTCTGCACTCCTCTGCCCCGAGTCTTCCCAGCGGGACCGCAGGGGACAGAAAGAGGCCTGGAGATGGGAGGGGTTGCCGCGAGGCCATCGCGAGGGGTGGCGGGGCCAGGATGGGGCCCGGGGAAGCGACACACGCCCGTGGGGGGCGACTGGGGGTCCCAAGGAGGCCTCGGTGAGCCCGGATGAGGCGGGGGAAGGTCTGGGGGTGTCGCGGGGGTGCGGGTGAGGCCTTGACGGGGGTATNACGGGGCGGAGACCATGGCAACGGCGCGAACCCCTGTGAGGGGCGGGCCCGAGCCCGTAGCTATGGGAACGGCGCGTGATGGAGAGGGCGGGACGAAGGGGCGGGAGGCGGGGCCAAAGAGGGGGGGGACGGGCCCAGGAGGCCCAAGAGCGCTGCCAAGCGGCGCGAGGGGCCGGAAGCGGCTCCAAGAGGAAGACGGAAGGGGATCCCGGCGATGCAAGAGGGGGCCCGGTAACGGGCGGAGCCGAGTTCAGTCAATAATTTATTCTCGGAACACGTGGGGAACGCCCCGCCTAGCGCCGGGGGGGGGCGGGATCAGCGCCCACCCCCGAGAACTGGGGTCACCCCTAGGGCTGCTGTAAGAGGGGGTAAGTCTGGTGCCCCACATGAGGAGGGGTCAAGGAATACTTCCCCACCCCCCCCCGAGCCTGGCTCAGAGAAGGGGGGCAGGAGCTCTATTTCCCACCCCCCGGGTCAAGAACAGGGGCTGCTGTGCCCCCACAGAGGGATGCAGGGGAAGGGAAGCGGGTGGAGGGCATCACCCTGGGTCAGGTAGTGTCTGAGTTCCTCCCCCAGCACGAGGCAGGGTGGGAACAAGGGTTGCAGGTCCTTCAGTGGAGAGGAGGGGGGAGAACCCCACATTCCCCCCCCTGCTGGGGTGGGGGAACAGGGCTAAAGCCTCCCCCAATAAAGTTAAGGCACTTGAGCAGTGAAATCCTCCTGCTGGGGTGGGTGGGGCTGCCATGTAGGGCCCCACACCTCGGAGGGGGGACAGGGACCCAAAGGGCATGAGGTGCAGGAGGAATAGGGGGAGCAGCACAATCCTGTGGGGAGGCTCTTCGTCTGGGGCAGGGCTCCTCTAGGCGAAGATGTTGGTGATGAAGTCGAGGAAGCGCTTGGCGTACTGCTCAGGGTGCACCGTGGAGATCTCTGCTCCTGCCTGGGGAGCCAGGTAGTCAGGAGCCCCCCCAATAAAACAGACCACTCCAACCCAGACCCTGCCTCCTGCAGTCATCTCTCTCCTCATCACTCCCCCAGCTCTGACTCCTCCATCCCACCCAGCAGAAGCCAAAAGAGAGGATGTCTCCTGCCAACCCACCCCGCTCTGAAAGGGTGAGGGGGAGAAGTCCTTGCCAACCCCATCCCACTCGATTTGGGGGTGTCTCCCTCCCCCCTCACCCCATGCTTGACAGTCTTGGCTGCGTGAGCCGCCTTCTTGCGAGCATCGTACTGAGTGAGAACATCAATCAGCCCCATGAAGTAAACCTCACGCCGGGGGGCATCTGGGGGGACACAATGGGGGCAGTCAGCCCTGGGTGGGGGGGTCTTTACCCCCCAAAATATTCTTCAAACCTTCCCTGCTCACCCTCGGTGCCACGCAGGGCGTAGACGTCAACGTAGGGGTCGAAGTCACCAGGGCCGAGAGGGCGGTGGGAGTTGAGGTAGCTGCCAATACCCTCGGGGGAGGTCCCATAGGAGCCGCCTCCGACTGTGGTCCCCCCCTCGTCACCCCACCCACACTCTTCTTCCTCCACCTCTTCCTCCTCCTCCTGCTCCACCCGCTCCACCTCGTGGATGCCCAGCAGCAGGCTGTAGTCCATGATCTTCAGCTGCACCAGGAACTGGGGTGGGGGGCAACCAAGAGGTCAACAACTGGGGCGGAAGGGTACCACAGAGTGATGGGGATCCCTCTAATGGCCCAGGGTGGTGCAACTCCCCCCATAAATGGCTTCCCAGGTGGGGTGCAGCCCCCCAACTCACCCACCTCCACATCTCTCTTGAGCTTCTCCATGAAGTCCCTCTGGTCCTCCTCGCCCACATACACCTTCTCGTTCTTGTTCAGGAAGTCCATGTCCTTCAGGGTGGGCAGCTCTTTGCCCTGGGGAGGTGAGCAGCACACGTGGGGTAACTCCCACCCCACAAAACAACCAGCCTTGGAGAGTTGGGGGCAGCCAATGGGTCTGCAGAGATGAAGGGGAAGCCCCCAAGCAGGGGATCTTCCTATGGTGGCAAAAGGGTCTGCTCCTGGAGATCCAGGTAACAAAACAGCATTGCAGGGGGGAAGGAACCAACTTCCACTGTTCGGGTGGGTGATAAGGAGGCCTGGAGACCCCCTCTCAAGCTGGGAGTGTCACCCCATCCCCCTACCCTAGTACCTTCTCCTTGTCGCTGGCCTCTCGGGATACCAGGGAGCCCTGAAGAGAGACAGGGGCAACACAGTAGAGGCAACTGGGGCCCTGCACTGCAGGGGCCTACAGGGAAGTCCCAAGACAGGGTGAGGGACTTCCCTGTAGTCCATTACCTTCAGATCGTATTTCCTGTGCACAGGGAGGCGGTGGCTGAACATGTTCCTCATGACCAGCAGGTAGGTCTCCTCACTGTCCACACTGACGCGGTACATGCCCAGGAAGCGGGGCAGCAGCGTGCTGCCATGGCACTGCACCACGTACTGGGGCGAGGATGGGGGCAACAGTGACATGCCAGGACACGTGCTAACCCCCCCCCGCCTCACCCCCCACCTCGCCCTACCTGGTGGTAGTGGGACAGGAGCCCGTGGACATCAGCTACGTCCTCACTCGACAGCTCCTTCACCACCAGCGTACGGTCGGCTGACAGCAGGAGCCGCCGGTCGCTGCCCTCCCAGAACGGAGGCGTCCGTGTCAGCGACACCTATTGTGGAGGGGTGACAAACGTTAAGGGGTGCTGGGGTCAGGGGTGTACCCAGCACGGGATGGTCTCCCCCAAGGGGTCTCCCCCCATACCTGGTAATCCTGGTCGTCGATGCCAAAGCGCTCGCGGAGGTTGCGGAAGACCTGGGGGCAGTACTCCTTGAACTTGAAGTGGCTGGGCAGGTTCTCCCTGCGGATAGAGGTTTGGGGTAGAGGGGAGGTCAGACATGGGCTATAGAACCCCAACCCCATGTGGCTCCCTAGTGTCCAGCTCCACTCACCGGTTGAAGAGGTGGTTGTTGACCTTGATCTTTGAACTGGCTTTGAAATCATCGGGCAGCAGCATCACAGGCAGCGGCACCTGGCTCAGCTCACTGATCTGAGAAGGGGGTATTGGGGGCTTGGACTGGGCCAGGACCCCAGATCTCGGGCTGCCCAACAGGAACAGCCCTCTCGGAGCAGCAGGGACAAATGGGCCCATTAGCACCCCCAGGATGGAATAACCCCGGGGGGGAACCATGATACAGGGCCTGGTGGGTGGGGGTCCAGAGTGCCTGACTGGGGAAGTAGCGGGCAGAAATGGAGGGCGTGGTTCTAGGGGAGGGTCCCGGATCCTGGTGACAGCTCCCACTGGGGATGTCCCAGTTCTTTGTGCTGGTCCCCAGTGCGGGGCCTGGTTCCCAGTGGGGACGTCCCAGTTCCCTGTTCCCAGTGGGGGTGGCCCGGTTCTCCGAGACTGGTTCCTTGTTCCCGGTGCTAATCTCCAGGGTGGGTCCCGGTTCCTGGTGCCGGTTCCCGGTTCCCCGTGCAGACTCGAATGCCGGTGCCGGGTTCCAGCGGAGGTTCTCACTGCGGGTCCCGGAGCCAGCTCCCAGCCAACTGCCGGTACCCGGGACCGGTTCCCGGCACGGGCCTCACCTGGTGGTTGACGCCCCAGGCCAGCACCGCCAGCAGCGGGTCGGCGGCCCGCGGCACCTTCACCCGCTGCGGGACGAACCGCTTCTGCTTCTTCTTCGTCTTGGTGCGGGGGGCCGCGGCCCCGCCGCCTCCCGGGGCTCCCGCTGCCGCCGCCGCCATGGCCGCTTCCGCCCGGGGCCGCCCCCGCTTCCGCCCGACCGACGCGGCGACGGAAGCCGGAAGCGGCGGCCGGAAGGGGGGGGTGATAGAACGGCGCGCGCGCGCTGCTTGAGCTCCGCCGTCAGGTTGAGGCCCAGTCCCCCGCGCGCGAGAGAAGAGTCACGTGTGACAGCGATCGGGGGTGGGGGCGGTTCCTATAAGGGAAGGGGGGAGATTGCACTGGGTGACCCCTATAGGGGGTGGAGGTGGTGTCTGTAGGGAATGGGGTGTGACCCCTATAGGGGGTGTCTGTAGGGGGTGGGGGCGATCCCTGAGGGAATGGAGGTGATCTCTATAGGGGATGGGGTGTGACCCCTATAGGGGGTGTCTGTAGGGGGTGGGGGCGATCCCTGAGGGAATGGAGGTGATCTCTATAGGGGATGGGGTGTGACCCCTATAGGGGGTGTCTGTAGGGGGTGGGGGCGATCCCTGAGGGAATGGAGGTGATCTCTATAGGGGATGGGGTGTGACCCCTATAGGGGGTGTCTGTAGGGGGTGGGGGCGATCCCTGAGGGAATGGAGGTGATCTCTATAGGGGATGGGGTGTGACCCCTATAGGGGGTGTCTGTAGGGGGTGGGGGCGATCCCTGAGGGAATGGAGGTGATCTCTATAGGGGATGGGGTGTGACCCCTATAGGGGGTGTCTGTAGGGGGTGGGGGCGATCCCTGAGGGAATGGAGGTGATCTCTATAGGGGATGGGGTGTGACCCCTATAGGGGGTGTCTGTAGGGGGTGGGGGCGATCCCTGAGGGAATGGAGGTGATCTCTATAGGGGATGGGGTGTGACCCCTATAGGGGGTGTCTGTAGGGGGTGGGGGCGATCCCTGAGGGAATGGAGGTGATCTCTATAGGGGATGGGGTGTGACCCCTATAGGGGGTGTCTGTAGGGGGTGGGGGCGATCCCTGAGGGAATGGAGGTGATCTCTATAGGGGATGGGGTGTGACCCCTATAGGGGGTGTCTGTAGGGGGTGGGGGCGATCCCTGAGGGAATGGAGGTGATCTCTATAGGGGATGGGGTGTGACCCCTATAGGGGGTGTCTGTAGGGGGTGGGGGTGATCCCTGAGGTAATGAAGGTGATCTCTATAGGGGATGGGGTGTGACCCCTATAGGGAATGGGGGTTGGTCTCTATAGGGGATGGGGTGTGACCCCTATAGGGAATGGGGGTTGGTCTCTATAGGGGATGGGGTGTGACCCCTATAGGGAATGGGGGTTGGTCTCTATAGGGGATGGGGTGTGACCCCTATAGGGAATGGGGGTTGGTCTCTATAGGGGATGGGGTGTGACCCCTATAGGGAATGGGGGTTGGTCTCTATAGGGGATGGGGTGTGACCCCTATAGGGAATGGGGGTTGGTCTCTATAGGGGATGGGGTGTGACCCCTATAGGGAATGGGGGTTGGTCTCTATAGGGGATGGGGTGTGACCCCTATAGGGAATGGGGGTTGGTCTCTATAGGGGATGGGGTGTGACCCCTATAGGGAATGGGGGTTGGTCTCTATAGGGGATGGGGTGTGACCCCTATAGGGAATGGGGGTTGGTCTCTATAGGGGATGGGGTGTGACCCCTATAGGGAATGGGGGTTGGTCTCTATAGGGGATGGGGTGTGACCCCTATAGGGAATGGGGGTTGGTCTCTATAGGGGATGGGGTGTGACCCCTATAGGGAATGGGGGTTGGTCTCTATAGGGGATGGGGTGTGACCCCTATAGGGAATGGGGGTTGGTCTCTATAGGGGATGGGGTGTGACCCCTATAGGGAATGGGGGTTGGTCTCTATAGGGGATGGGGTGTGACCCCTATAGGGAATGGGGGTTGGTCTCTATAGGGGATGGGGTGTGACCCCTATAGGGAATGGGGGTTGGTCTCTATAGGGGATGGGGTGTGACCCCTATAGGGAATGGGGGTTGGTCTCTATAGGGGATGGGGTGTGACCCCTATAGGGAATGGGGGTTGGTCTCTATAGGGGATGGGGTGTGACCCCTATAGGGAATGGGGGTTGGTCTCTATAGGGGATGGGGTGTGACCCCTATAGGGAATGGGGGTTGGTCTCTATAGGGGATGGGGTGTGACCCCTATAGGGAATGGGGGTTGGTCTCTATAGGGGATGGGGTGTGACCCCTATAGGGAATGGGGGTTGGTCTCTATAGGGGATGGGGTGTGACCCCTATAGGGAATGGGGGTTGGTCTCTATAGGGGATGGGGTGTGACCCCTATAGGGGGGGTCTGTAGGGGGTGGGGGCGATCCCTGAGGGAATGAAGGTGATCTCTATAGGGGATGGGGTGTGACCCCTATAGGGAATGGGGGTTGGTCTCTATAGGGGATGGTGAATCGTCTCTATAGGGGATGGGGAGTGATCTCTGTAGGGGTTGTGGGTGGCCTCTGTAGGAGATTGTTTGTGGTCCCTCTAGGGGATTCGGGTGGTCGCTGTAGGCGTTGTGTCACCCCTGCAGGAGACGTTTGCTGTAGGGGAGCTGTGTGCTGGCTGTAGGGTTTTCCTGCTTGCTCCAACACGCTCATTACAGGGTGGGATGCACCCTGCTGTAGGGTTTGTCCCGTCTCTGTAGGGCGCTGTGTGTCTCTGTGGGGTCTGTCTGCGTCCCCTGCAGGGTGCTGTTTCCATAGGGTCCATCCGTTTCCCTACAGGGTGCCGTGGCTGCAGGGTTTCTCCATCCCTTCTAGGGAAGATCCCTTCAACCCGAACCCCGCTGCGGCTAATGGCTCTGTGGGATGCCTGTTGCAGGATACAGGTGCCCTCTGCCCTCTTTAGGGGTCACAGCCATTCCCTCTGTGGGGGTGTCCTGGTCACAGTGGGTCCCACCTCACTCACAGGGTCTGAGGTCCCCCACATCCCCTAGTTCCCCACCACCCCCATATTTCCTCCCCCTTTATTCCCCGCCCAAGCTCTTCTCTGCATCTCTGGCCTTTATTGAGCTGCTCCAGTGCCACTGGGGCAGGACATGCAGCGCTGGGGTGGGGGTCACAGGGTGTGTGTTGGGGGGCCTGGACCCCAAGAGATGCCCACAACGCTTGGGGAGGGGGTTCATGGTGGGTCCCTGGGATGGGTCGGGGGCAGCCGAGGTGCCAAGCAAGGGGATGCAGTGGCGGGGGAGTGCAAGGAGAAAAGGGGGGGGGTGTCCCTGACCCCCACTTGGGGGTGTGACCCCCTTTATGGGTCTGACCCTCCCTTGGGTGTCTGGGGGCAACAGTGGGGGGGGGGGGGCCCAGACATTCCTCCAGGTATCAGCTTAAGGCATCTCGAAGCAGACCCCGGGCAGCACCCCCAGCCCTGGCTGGGCCCCCAACCGCACAGAGGGTGGGAGGTCTGGGGGTGCAGGCAGCTCCCCCCCCCAGTGGGACAGGAGCCCCCCCCACTTTGCTGTGGGGTGGGATTGGGCGAGCGAGGCGGCAGCAGAGGACACCGGGACATGCGAGCGGAGACGGTCTTGGGGGGACCTGGGAACACATGGAATTGGGGGTGGGCACGGGACCCCTACTCCCCCCAGAGTCTCTGAGGGATCCCAGTGCTTGCTGGGCTCTGGGGAGACAGGGGTCTCTAAACCCATCGGATGGGCAGTCTGGGATTGGGGGGATTTGGGGCACCCAAGGGATGTGGGGCACCCTAGAGCAGGGTGGGGCACACACAGGGGAATGGGAAACCCACAGGATATGGGAGCACCCATGGGTGGGCTTGGTCCAGACTGGATACCCAGGGGAATATGGGGGGCATGCACATGGGGGATTGGGGGACAGGATATGAGGGCACCCGTGGGTGAGCTTGGTCCGGGGTGGGTACTCGGGAGAATATGGGGGCCCATGACGGAACAGGGGACCCACAGGATATGGGGCACCCATGGGTGGCCTAGGTCCTGGGTGGGTACCCAGGGGACTATGGGGGTGGGGGGCACATGGGGTTTGATGTCCCAAGGGGATGGGAGAGGGGAGGCACCTGAGGAATTGAGGGGGGGCTCCCAGTACCTGGCCGGGGGGGCATTAGCTGGCTGCTGTCTCCTGGCGCAGGGGGAAGAGCTGGGACTGCTCCTCGGCCTCACAGGCGCAAGACAGGTCACTCCTGCATGGGGGGGGACGTTGTGGGGACTCCCCTCACATCTCTCCACCCCCCAGCCCAGGACTCCCATAGCCCCGTTACCGGTTGTCATTGATGTCTGTCAGGTTCCCTGCAGGAAAAAGTGAGTGGGGGGTTATGGGGTCCCCACCCATAACTGGTGACCCCCTCCCCACCTGTCCCTGCAGGGGACCCCCTCACCATTGTCCACGTTGAGCTGCTGGTAGCTGTCCAGGGGGCTGCTGGAGAGTTGTGGGGGGGCACTGGAAAAGCTTGGTGGCACAAGGGACATGGACATGAGAACCCCCCAGGCACCAGGAGAGCTGTGGGGGTACCCCATGCCCTGCACCCCTCCACCCCACCAGAACCCTCGTACCACACCCTCACACTTTCCCCACGACCTCCCTTCCCCATCCCTGAACCCCTCCCACCTCACTTCACCCCCTCCATGTGCCACCCCCCACAACGGCCCTACACTTATCCCCAAACTTCTGTACCCCCAGGATGCCCTCTCCATCCTCTGGTGCCCCCCTCCCGTATCTCCCCCTCACTTTATGCCTGACCTCCCCACCAAGGCCAGACCCCACGACTCACAGGCCCTGGGGGCCAGGCAGGGTCCCCACCCCGGGGTACCCCTGGAAGAGGCTGTTGGTGTAGCTGAGCCCAGTGGGAGAGGCCGCCGGCACCTGCCCAGGCCGCACCGGCTTGGCTGGAGGAGGGAACAGGGTGAAGGAGCTGAGGGGTGCTGGCTGGCACCAGGGTGGTGAGTCCCAGTCCTTGGGGTCAGTGCCACCCCCTGGTCCAGGCCTTCCTGCCCCTCTGCACCCCAGACAGTGCCAGGCTCTGCCAGGCACTCTCCACCCCGCCCAACCGCACCCAGCACCCCATCTGCCCACCCCACTCACCGTGTGCCCACCCTGCAGCTCCTCACCCCGAGCACCCAGTCCGTGCCAGGTCCTCATGCCCACCCTGCCCACCCCCGTTCCCGCACCGGAGCCCGTGTGCCCGCGCCGCCCCCGTTACCGATGTGGGCACTGTGGGTGCGCCGGGTGCCCCCCCGGGCCCGCACGGCCTCGCGCACCCGCTCCACCTCGAGCTGGTGGCGGCGCCGCTCCTGGCGGGCACCCTCCTTGGCATCCCTCAGCGCGCCCTCCAGAGCGTGGACGCGCCCAGCCGTAGCTCGCAGCCGCTTCTCCAGCTTCGGAAGCTCGCAGCGCAGGTCTGCATTGTCACGCACCAGCTGCGCGGCGGGCGCAGCCCTCAGCGCCCCGGCAGCGCCCACTGGGGGGGTCCAAAGGTGTCCAACAGGACCCCCTGGAGCCCCCCCCCGCAGTGCCGCACGCAGCAGCAGGGCTGTGACTGGGGGGGGGGCGGTGCCGTGATTGGGGCTGCGCCCCCCCTCCATTGCAAAATTGGGGCAATGGGGGGAGGTTTGGGGATGGAGGGGGAGGTTCTCCCCCGTGTCCCACATTCACCCTCTCCGGGAGAAGGGGAAGGAATGCGAGTGGCGAGTGGGGGGTAGTGTGGAGCCTCCCCGCGTGTCCTGCAGAGGGTGGGGGGTGGCCGGGGCGGGGGGGGCGGTACCTTGGAT
>VXBP01008842.1:0-31327 GCA_013400115.1 Rhinopomastus cyanomelas
GGGACTGCAAGGAAGAACTGCCCATAATAAGTGAATTATCTTTTCAGGTTCATGATCACCTGAAGAACCTGAAACTGTTCAAGTCCATAGGACCCAATGGGATACACCCACGGGACTGAGAGAACTGGCAGATGAGGTTGCTAAACCCCTTTCTATTATATTCCAAAAGTCATGGCAGTCTGGTGAAGTCCCCACTGACTGGAAAAGGGGAAACATAATCCCTATTTTCAAAAAGGGTAGGAAGCAGGAGCCAGGGAACTACAGGCCAGTCAGTCTCACCTCTGTGCCTGTGAAGATCATGGAGCAGAGCTTCCTGAAGGCACTGCTGAGACAGGCGAATAGTGAAGAGGTGATTGGGTTCAATGTTTAAATAAATTTTAAAATTAAACTATTTTAGTATTACTGGCTATTGAGTAGAAAAGTGAAAGAAATTATTGTGGTAAGGTTTTAGCTGTGATCACTAAAAGAAATAAGCAAGGCAAGGTTTGTAGATAGAGGGCATACGTATTAAAACAGCTAGTATGTTTTCAGAAAAAATAAATAGACTGCCTTTTGAGTCCAGAAACATGTTTTTGTTTCAGAGTCAGAAGTCAAGTATTTCAATGATAATTATGTGACTTTGAGGGCATCTGGGAAAAGACTGCTACAGTTTGTGGATGATATACCTTAATGCCATAGAAAATTACTTCTAGGGTTTTTTAAGACTTCTGACACCTTACCAAATCCAAGGTTTCTTTGTCTTATGACATCACTTCTTCATGCCTTTTTAAAAAAAAATCAGCAGATGATTGAATTCCCATTCTGATGCAAAATTTTAAATAGCATAAAATTCTAGAAGAGTTTTGCTCAGAACAAGAGCTGTTTTTAGTTCTGTTATTGTTAAACAATATGCATATGTAGTTGATAAAATAAGAACTGCCAAAGCTACACTGAAAGGAAGGAAGAAATGCTTTTGTATTAGCTTAACTGTGGTGCCAGAAGATGGCACTGAAGACATGTGTAGTACGGGATTGCATCATTTTGATTTGTACTACAGTGAATTTTCTTTTGTGTAATTCTGTGTTGCTCATTAATACTGTTTTCAGTTTTGGTAAAATGCCTGGAAGCTGGCATATCTGAATCCATGCAGTTTAATGTTAGGTGGGAGTTTAGTCAGCTCTCTCGGAAGTCCTTGAATACTGTGCTTTTATGAAGTGTCATGGTTTATAACTTGGAAGATTTGCTGAAAATTAAGTAATTATTTTTGAGAAATAGAGAAGGGGTTTGGAAGTAATTGTGAGACAAAGCTAAATCTTAAAACTGAGAGGAACAAGTGCCCAATAATCGTGGATTAGTAAGATTAGAATCATAGAATCATTAGGCATTGGAAGGGACCTTGAAAGATCATCTAGTGCAATCCCCCTGCCACAGCAGGATCACCTAGACCAGGGGTCCTCAAACTTTTTAAACAAGGGGCCGGTTCACTGTCCCTCAGACACTGTCAGGGGCCTGGCTATAGTTTGGAAAAAAAGGAACGAATTCCTATGCACACTGCACGTATTTTATTTGTAGTAGTGCACAAAAAACAGGAAAAAGACTGCAATATTTAAAATGAAGAACAATTGTAACCAACAAAAACAAATAATATTTCAATGTGCGCTTCCCACTCATGCTGGCTGGTTTGTGCTGCCTGGCTTGTCCTGCCCGGGAGCTGGATGGAGGGAGGGAGAGATGGGGGAGCTGCCCACCTCGCTGATGCCGCTGCTCCCCTCCTCAGCCTGGCCCCGCAGTCAGCGGGAAGTCATCTGCAGCTGCTCGGTTTCCACCCCACAACCCTCAGCGGGCCACACTGGAGACCCTGGGGGGCCGTATCTGGCCCGTGAGGCTGGGGTTTGAGGACCCCTGACCTAGACCAAGTCACACAGGAACACATCCAAGTGGGTTTTAAACATCTCCAGTGAAGGAGACTCCACAACCTTCCTGGGCAGCCTGTTCCAGTGCTCTGTCACCCACAGTGTGAAGAAGTTCCTTCTCATAATTATGTGGAACCTCCTGTGTTCCAGCTTACAACCATTGTCCCTCGTCCTATCTCTAGATGGCACTGAGAAGAGCCTGGCTCAAGGTTCCTGTCCTCTGCCTATATTAGAGTAAACTCTATCAGTAGTACTCAGGGTATTTTGAGAAATGGAACCAAGTTTTTCTTGTTATGCCTGCTTTCCTTTCTTTCAGGCTCCACAGAATAAATGTGACCAAATAATACCATATTTAGGAGGCTTCTATAATAAAAGCTGTTATAATACATTCAGTACCAATCTTTCTGCCTACCCTAGTAGAATCTATAGCTGTACTTGGATGTTAAGAGTTTTGACTGGAAACTGTCTTAGATACAGAACATCATCTTCATTCTATAAAATTTCAGACATTACAACAGATATTGGTGTATGTTTATGTTTTGCTGTTAAAGCAAATCAGTATATGACCATGTGAAACTGAAATAAAGTTCTGTCAGTATTTCATCTGGGATGTTGTGTCTGAATGAAGAAAAATTGAAGCTCTGTTGAAATGATGTTTTGAGCAAAGGTCAGGGTTTTTTTGGCAACTTTCTTTTTTTTTTGGGCGGGGGGGGGAACGTTCATTCTTCTAATAGCAAGCTTATGAAGGTGAATTTAGTAAGCAGAGTTTAGAAAGGAGTCCAGTAGCTTCCCCTGAGTGACCTGACCCGCTGACCTGCCAGAGCATAGATATCACCTATCTGGTGCAAGTGCCTCTTGCACCATGCAGGCATTCTTTCCTTGGTCCTTTTTTTGAGGCAAACCTGTTTTTTCACATAGACTGTTTATCTTCATTTGAAAGGGTTTTTTTTCCACCAGTTAAGTCACACTCAAGGGTAAGAAACTGGCCAGGGAAGTTCTATAGATTGATTAGTTTTGTGAGCCTGGAAATATGATCAATTCTCAGCCCATCAAGTCAACATAAAACTGAATGTGATGTAAGTAACCAAAGGGGAACATGCTGAACTTGACCAAATAAATGCTGTTATGAGATACGCTGAGGTTCTGTTACTTTTATTATTGAAAGTCTTATGCAAGGAAATTATTGTGTAGCTATTCATTTTTAGGTTTCTTTCCTCATTCAGATGATTAACTCAAGTTGTATACAAAAAGATGTCACGTTGAATTTTCTGTAAACTGAAAGACAATCTTATATTTTGAAATACGGTATTTGTCCTGAATAATTCTTTTCACAATTACTAAAGTACAATTTAGTAGCTCCCTACCCATCTCACCACATTATTTGTCTCTGGAGAGAAGAAAACAATAGGCAGTTCTTAAGTGCATGAATAGAGAACTCATCTTTATCAGTGGGTTTACCTTTGTGAATGGTGTTTTTACATCTGGAAAGGAGATGAGAAGAATATGTAGTAGTCTAGTTTGCTTGCAATTGGAAGAGTGGTATTGTTTTGCATATTTCATGTTAGTGTCTACAGAAGAGTGAAATAAATATTCTACAGCAAAACATCTGAGCTGCAGTGATGTACCTGATAGGTTGTATGTGCTTTCCAAGCTACTGTAAGAAACAGTAATTGAATGAAAATGTGCATTTTGCTTTTCTGTGTCCAGAGAACAGCAAACTGTTCAGAGCTGTAGCAAGTTTCAGTGTGTCATGGTTTTAAAAACAAAGAATATGTAAGTTTAATTTGTGTGTTTTCCACAGAAAAGTATGGGTTTGGAGAAGGTTTCTGTCCCAATACATTTAAAATTATTCTTTTTCTTTTTTCTTGTAATACTAAAAAGAAGAGAAAATGCAATGTAAGAATTTAGGTAAAACAAACCAAAACAGGGTTTTGGTTTTTTTTTTTGTGGGTTAATAACCCTGTCAATGGTAGAGTGAGATAATGAGGGGAAAAATCATGTCTCAAACTGGTAGGCAATACATCTGGGCTAGTTCTATTTTAGTGCTGCTCAAATTCTAACATGAGAAAATTGCAGAAATTTACAATTCAAAGTGTGGTTCATCAGAGAAAAATCCACAGATTGTTTTGACACTTGGTTAGAAATTCAGCATGAAGATGGACGTATCATGAAATTTGCAGCTGCTGATTGAATTTGTATTTCCATAAAGACTATCAACAGTAACAGCCTGCAGGGGAAGTGAAGGGGGGAAATGAGAAAAATTGTGAGGCCGCAATTTTTTCCCAGCCTTATAGTAGCAAACTACTTGTAATAACGTCCTACACTGACCAGGATTAAAGGGAAATACAGGCAGCCAGAAGGAAATTATTTCTCTATTTAATTGACTTGAACAAAAAAATGTCTGATATACAAATACAAGTTTAGTCACCTGTACAGAATGTAAAATGCAACTGCAAGTCAAAAGTGACCTTAATCTGAAAAGTAAGACTCTTACTGGTAATTACAGAAGGTAATATGATTTTATAATAAATTCAGTGGACAGAAAATTAATGATACTGAAATATGCAGAAGAAAGTCGCCTTTGTTAGAAGTTAAAATCTTATATTACCTCGGGTGTTTTCCCTCCCTTGAATTCACACATACACACAGGCATGAGAGGATGTGCAAGATCTGAGTTTATTTTTCTGAGTAGCAACTCTCATTATGTTGATCATTTAAAAAGCAAACGTGCATTCACAGTTTGAACTTACTCAACTACAATAGTTGTTGAAGTGCTAGTATGTGAGCAACAAGTACTTTAATACTGAATTGTTTGCTTCTTGATTTTAGTGTATTTTGATGTTACCGGAAGTGCCACTTGGTGTTCTACTTCTAATAACATTAAATAACTCTAAAATCATTATTATATGTTTTTTAAAACAGTGTTGTGGTAATGCTTAAGTGAAAAGCTTAAGTATCATTACTCAGCTAGTGTGTACTTCTAAAACTTTTAACATTTGAAGTTTCAAAATGCAGTCCTTCATTATACATCAAAATGAAAAAAACCAGCTTTTACTTAGAGTTATAAGATAAACATGTGTTTCAAAGGTTAATGATATCTTTTTTGAAAATGAAATTAAACTATACTTACCAGAAAGTATAATTAGTAGATTAATGCTGGTAACATGGTTTCATTTGCCTTTCAAATTTTTCCCCTTCTTTAACTCTTATTTAAAAGTAACCTAACAATGTAAAGTATTTACTTCAAAAGTTTGATTCTCTAAACTGGTCTGTGTGCTCCCGTTAGTTAAGATGTTTTTCAGTAACACTGTTTCTGGAGGGGAAAACCCTTCAGATATTTCAGCTGATTTTGGTGAGCTTAAACTAGTGAAGAAATAGAAAGAATTCACATAGCCAAAGAACTGTAGTAGTAGCTTTGAGCCAGAGGAGGATAAAGGAGAAAGTCACAGTATTACCAAGGTCGGAAGAGACCTCATAGATCATCAAGTCCAACCTGTTACCACAGAGCTCAAGGCTAGACCAAAGTCAAAGTTTTTGAGATCTGAGTCAAACTATGAATTTATTTTTCTACTCAAATCTTAGAGATTCTGTGCTTGCTTTGTTTAGAAAACCCAAATGCACATAGAAAAAGCAACATACAAGTCCCCACTTAATAATTTTTCCTGCTTGGTACTTCCACACTTCCAGGCTAATAACTATAAACAAGAAATGATGATGAGTTCTGTGTGCACTCACACATACCTAAACACACGTCCTCTGTTTTTAGAACTGAGATGGCAGTCTTGAATCCAAGTAATACTATGGTAGATATGGAGGAATCATTAGGCCCTCTTCAGTATTAGGTTTTCTTTCTTACAGAGAAAGTAAGACACGATTTGCTTATGGGGTAAGGTATTAACTTTTTCTCAGTAACAAATTAAGCTTTAAAGTTGGAAATTATTTATTAAAACATAATTTTATTGGAATGTACTGCTACAGTATGTATGTGAGGTTTTGAGCTCTAAGTTCAATGCACTTTAGCAGATCAGGCAATGTTCATTTGTTTCAGTGACAATTTTTGTTTCATCTCAGCTGTGACTCTTTAGAATTGGTTAAAGGTGAAACCAAGTTTTCAAACAAAAACTTAGGATTGTTTTATATCAAACAATAAAATATCCAGATGCAAAATACGGTTGCAAGATGCTGCTTTTGAGCTGCCAGGCCTGTGGCTGAGTTCTCAGGCAGAAGTACCTCTGTGCACACTTAAGTGCTGTGGAGTGATATAATTTGTCGTATTGGTGTCTGTTCAGTAATGTTGTGTGAAACCAACTCCAACTCGCAGAAAGAAAGAGCAGGTCAGCTTTATTGCAGCGCTAGGCACATGGGGGAAAATCCTCCAAATTGTGTGCACCGAAACACAGATTTCATCATTTTATATACAGTCTTTTCTTACATATGTGTAAACAGGAGGGGATATTGCAATTCGTTGTTACCATGAACCTCTCCCCTGACTTGTGTTTGTGTCTGTGCAGTTGGTCTCGGGGCCTCAGGCAGGGTCTCTTGACTGACACTGAAGGCCTTTTTCACAGTGACTCGACCTTCTTGGCAGAAGTGCCAAGCTGTTGTAGGCCCGAGCCTGGGAAAATAACCTTGAATGTCTTCTTATCCATCTGGCTGTGCTGTTTGAAGATTAGGTGTTCTCCCTCTCCCTCCCCTGGCAGACTGTCATTTTCTGTTTCAGTTTTGTTAGGAATTTTATTTCCTTGTAGCTACACAGTGTTTTCTTGACTCTAGTAGGCTACACCTTAGTGGACATTTCTGCAGTCATGTTATAGTCTGTTGTGCTGTTGTATTAAAATTGCTTCCTCTTCTCCCCAGGAAGAGCTCTAGCAGGCTGTCCCTCTGAATCTCCGCTAACCTATTTCTTTGAGGAGTGTTTGGGTGGTTATCACCATAGCTAAAATGGTAGTGAAAGGCGATACGGGCTGCCAGGGTGATGTTCTCTGAGGACCATATCATGTTCAGGTCCTATTCTCTGATATTCCACACGTGCTGTATTCCACTCACCTTTTTTCTTGAGCTTTCACAACAGTATTTCTTATTTTCTTTCTAAAGCTGTATTTTAACCTATGAAGAGTAGTATTTAAGCAGTTAGATGAATTGTGAGGCTTTTTTGAACAAAATGTACACATTCAGCATGTCTCCTGAGCATGATGTTTGCAGAGCGAGTTAGAAGATCAGTCTTGTTCTTCTCAGATTTATGACCACACCATCAATGCCAGAGCTGCACTGGCATTTTTAGAGGGAGATGACCTCCACTTTCTATTTCTGCAGAACTAAGGCCTCTGTTCATACTTTGCTCTTATATGAACTTTGGAAAAGTTTTTGTGTGATTGGTTTACAGGTGACAACAAGTAACTTAATTGCGCAATGAGTTTGTTTATTTTCTTACACTGCACCTGCATCCTACTTTTTCATCTAAGTCTGTATTTATGAGCTTGCTGTTATTTGAAAAACGAGGTATATACACCTTATATTCTTAAAATGCTCTGTCTTGGAGTGTATGAATGGTGCAAATGCAGCTTCAAAGGGTGACTTTGTTGTTTATATGATAAAATGTGTAGCCTTCAAATAGTAGGATAAAGAGTACTTTTGAATGCTGTTTGAAAGAAATATCTGTAGGGCACACATTGATGTGAAATGGATAATATCTCTCAAAGGACAATAAACGTTAACCCTCCTTTTCTTCAGAAGTTGCACTTTTGTGTCAAATGTGGCTGAAATACATGAATATTCTCCCGTAAAGTAAACACAAAAATGCTGTACAAGTATTGTTTCGTCAGTATTGTGCTGTGCACAATGTTAGCTGTAATTGTGTTTCATACCTTGTATAAATACATATAAGATGGAATTGTCTTTGCTGTTCTAAAACCCTTAATCCTTTTGTAACATTTATTAAAGCATACTAAAAAACAGAACTAGCATTATCTCCTTGAGAGTGTGTGTGCACCTAGTTGTAATTGTCCATTTATTCTGAAAAAAGTAGATGGTAATTTAGTATTTGCCCGTGATTTATAATTGAAATATAATTAATCATTCAAACCAGACTGTAACATTGCTATGCTGGGTCATATTGCTCCATTGACTTTCTCCACAGCTGTAACTTTTTGCATTTCATTTACAATTCATACCCTTGCTGTCATTTGCCCATTTCTCTTCCTTGCATGACTGCCTTTTTTATCTTCCTCTGTTATGTTTTTACGTGTGGAGCAAAAGTTATAGTATGTTTTCTATCTGCTTGCTGCTGTATTCCCTTTATGCAGTGCTAAATCCCCATTCTAAGCTGGTTTTCATAAGCTTACAGAAAATATTCAGCATTTAATTCCTGGATTTATTCACATTTTGACAGTCATTGGTAGAGAACTGTTTCTTGAATCTGATAGACTGAAACAAACCAGAAGAACAGTTGGGAGAAGGCTTGTGTGTGCCAGAACACCAAACACCCATCAGCAATCCAAGAAAGTGGCATTTGCACTAGTGTTTACACTTTCATTGCAAAAAAGGCGTAATACTGCATATTTTTAGTAAGCTTATTGTAGACTCTTTTGCAAAACTGGATTTTGTGCAGCTTTGATGAGATGGTAGGCATGAGTCTGTCCAGGGAGCAGAGAGAGGCAACTGGTGTTGGTGCATCCTGCTGCCAGATAGAGTTTGGGATCTAGTATGTCAGTGGGTGTTTGGCAGAAGGTTTCAGAACTCTCTGTCCACTGAAAGATATAGCTTATTGGACAAAATACAATAAAGGGTGTCTTTTCTTAAGTTAACTTCAACAATCCAGACACAACAGCCTTTCAAAATACAAAGTTTGTGTGAATATATAACATGTAATAAAAGTCATGGACTCTGATTCCTCAGAAAGTTACAGGTTCAGTGTTTTCAGATTATTAAACTTGCCAGTCTTAAAAAAAGAATATAAAATATGCGATGTCTTTTCTCCTATGTGTGTGACTGAGACATGGTACCTGTTGACTGTTTGGCATTTCATGATCATCCATAGCATCCTATTATGATTACAATAAACTTGTGTTAGAGAAACACTATTGTAGTATCCCTTTTGATTAGCTTGAATGGCCTACAGTGAGAAAAAGCAAAATGGCTAGTTTCATACAGAGAGGACTGTGAAGCTGATCCCTAGAAATACGCATGTTCAAATTCATTTTGGCCTCACATACAGAAAATGAATCTGTGCAGTTTAATTAGAAGACAGTTTTCACAAACTCTAAAATGGGTAAGATCTGAAATGAGTGTTAGAACAGACTTCTTGCATGGAGAGCTTTCAGGCTGAACTAAGGAAGCATTCCATAAGTTCAGTAAGGTGTCCTGTTACTTTTCATAGAATCATAGAATCATTACGGATTGGAAGGTCATTAGTCCAATCCCCCTGACACAGCAGGATCACCTAGACCAAGTCACACATGAACACATCCAGGTGGGTCTTGAACATCTCCAGTGAAGGGAGACTCCACGACCACCCTGGGCAGCCTGTTCCAGTACTCTGTCACCCTCACTGTGAAGAAGGTCATTCTCAGGTTGATGTGGAACCTTCTGTGTTCCAGCTTACAGCCATTGCCCCATGTCCTATCACTACATGACACTGCGAAGAGCCTGGCTCCATTCTCCCAACACCCACCTCTCAAATATTTGTAGACATGAATGAGGTCACCCCTCAGTCTCCTATTCTCCAAGCTGAAAGAGACCCAGCTCCCTNGACTGTGGGTGGCTGGCTGGATAGTTAAAATCCCCCATGAGAACCGGGGCCTGCAGCTGTGAGGCTGCTGCGAGCTGCCTGTAGAAGACTTCTTCAACTTTCTCACTCTGATCTGGAGGTCTGTAATAGACACCCGCAATAGTGTCACCCATGCCAGCCTGCCCCTTAATCCTCACCCACAAACTGCAAGGAACACTGCTAGAAAGAGAATGTGTGTTTCATTGTTAGAGCAGCATGCAGAATGCAACCTGTATAAGGAGTAGTTTTTCACTGGAATGAACAAAACTAAGCAAGCAGTGAAAACACACTTAAGTACATTTGTCTGGAATCCACAAAGAAATTGTTGAGCTTCTAGCAGGTAGCACAATAAGACAAGGACAGTTTGTAATTTAAAGAATCTAGTTTGAAAGAGAAAATGGGACACCCCTATGTTAGTGTTCTGATTTTCTTTATTCTCCAGTCATTAATTTAAAGTTACTTCTGGGCTGCTCTTTCTGCTATCTTTTGCTTAAAGTTTCAACTGAGAAACATTCTGAAGATCACCTTAAAGGATTTGGTTCTAAAAATGTTCCAAGCCCTCCTGTGAAGATAACCTCACTAACAATGATACAGCACTATGTGGTTGGTCTGAGTAAACTGAATGGAGGGAACAGCAAATTGAGAAAATCCTTCTAATTTCAGTGAGGTCTGCTTTTGTAGCATTCATTGGGAAAATGGATAACAAATTAGTTAATTAGTTCTTAGTACTGCACATTGTATAGTGTTTTCTTCTGTTACTGATTGCATCATTGTTAGAATATTTATGCCATCACTAGTTTCTGAAATTGCATCTTGATGTTTCAATAAGCCCTGTTATTTGTGTGGGTTTTTTTCTGTTTAAGCAAAAAGCTTCAGACTAATTTTGTTATAAGTTCTATCATAGACAGATGTGTGTAGTCCAGACTTAGCGAGATAGCAGTCTTCAAAATATTAGTATAGACGATGCAATTAGGAGAGAGGTGGAATAAAACCTAAACCCCATGGTGTTTTCTTTTTTAACTCATTACTCATCTTTTAATTGTAGTAAATGCATTTTTAAACAGACTTCTCTTTTTGTTGATCTAACAGGTGTTTAGTTTCCTCATGGTCATACGTGACTACAGCATGAATAATATTGAACAGTTTTCCCTTTTTTTCCTGCTATGCATGCATGCATGTAAATGATTTTACCACATTAAGGAAATAAGAATTTTCTCATACAGAAATAAGGTACCTGTTGTTTGAAGGAATGATATATTGTCTTTCCTCTGGACATAGTAGGTATATGTTGTAAGAGATCAGTTGCTAGTTAGTGAATAGTTGGGTGATAAGACTTCCAAAAACTTTATTGTTTAGCATGTGGTTAGAAGAAGGGCAAAATCTGGATGATATTGAGAGTCAGACTTGTAAAATTGACATCCTGGTTTAAAGTCTGGGATAGAATTAAGCCAACCCTACCATGAGTAAATGTTGGGCGTGTCTACAAGAGTGAAATCTTATGTAGAGGACAATGATGCATCCTAGAAAAGCCTCTGAGAAGGATTCCCTGAGAAACTGACAGTGAATCTTATCTTGTGAATGAACATTTCAGAGGAGAAACGAAGTCGTTTGGTGCAGCATCAGATGTGCTGTTGTTGTTACAACCCATTTCTAAGAAAAGGTGTGGTGTTGGGACACGTCTCTGGCAAATCTAGAACTCTCTCCACATCTAAATTTCACATTAAAATTTTACAACTTCTCTAGTGACTTTGTGATAATTAACATGAAATAGCTTATTCTTATAAGAGACCCAGACCTTAAAATATGATCTTATCCATGTTTAAACTACACAGGCTATTTACTACCTTGACCAGAGGCTACAATAAACAAACACACTGTTTGGGCCAGTGTTACCTGCCAAGGCTGACATTTGGTAGGCTGCCAAACTCAGAGATAAGGTGGGGAAATCATCAAAGCTCAGAATCTGCTGTGGCTAGACTCTCTGGCATGTGTGTAAACTCACTCAAAATTGTTTTGTTATCTTCACCCTATGCAGCAACAAGAACCTTCTCTTAATCTTTTTGTATCAGGTCAAATCCATTGTGAGCACAATACATATAATATTTAATGAACTATGTTTAGAGAATCTGTTAACTAAGCTTATTGAGGATGGCGAACTATTTCCACTTCATTAGATATTAGTTCTGAATGCTGTAGAAAATCATAACTAGGTGGTAACAATTGTTTTTACACAGTGCAACATAGTAGGAACAACGGCTAATACAAGCTAGCAAATAATGACAGCACACAATGGTGTAGATGTCACTGTCATTGTCAGCTGGAATCTCCTTTAGAAAGTAAAAAGAGTCTGCAATGGTTGTGCTGCGTGTCAGTCTGTTCATCTGACAGCATATGTTTCCAGAGATGGAAGCAATTGTACTGACGTAAAACCCTCAATACAAATCTGAAGAAGCAGATCTTCTTTGGGAAAGAAAATAGGACTTGTAGACACCTCTGTATATAAATAGAAATAGCAAATTCAGAGTGTGATTTTTGAACCTGACTGGCTGCCATGTGTAGCAGTTTCGGACTTACTAATGCACCACTTACCAAGTTTGATAGTCCCTGGTCATATACATCATTGTAAAACTGGAAAACACTGATCTGATTCTTAAGTTAATGGAAATAGGAACGATAAAGCAAAGAAGCCTGTTGCCTTACATACTGTTTTAAAAGTAAAACTTCGTTTCTAATAAGATTTTATAAAGCATAAAGCGTATATGTTAACATATATGTAAGAGTTAACAGAGAAAATAGAACTACATGAGTAAACAATAGGTTTTAGATGCAAATAACTCTTTGTATTTTATTTCAGACTACTGTGTTTATTTGTTCTATAAACATCTGAGAGGCATTCAGTTTGTATAGGAACTGTGAATTGTTGCTTTAATGTGGTAGCTTCAAGCCTGCACGTGTGTGAGAAGATGATCCTGTTTCCATGTGTGGCCTGCAAAACATAATGATGTTATATAACTGGCAGGGATTCTTGCTCAGTTCAGGCACCAAAAAGATCTAGATCCCTGTTGATTGTTCAATTTCTCCTCTCACTGGTTATGTGTGCCATAGTTTGTCTACCTGTACACAACAGCCAAAATGTTTAGAGTTTAACGGAGAAGTCTTTGTCAAATAACAAGTTTGTAAACAGTGAAAATCAATCTAGAACTACTGTAATACATTTTTATTATACCCCTTCACATTTCACCTATTTCCTTACTGGCCTGGGCAACCCCTTTGACTTGCTGTTGGGCTGCCCAATGTCTGTTAAACACTTTTTGTTGTCAGACTGCATAAGTTTACTTCAGTGTTGCACACTGGCTTTCAGATAGACTGGGATGGAAAGGCTTAGGGAACATATAGAATCATAGAATCATTAGGGATTGGAAGGGACCTCGAAAGATCATCTAGTCCAATCCCCCTGACACAGCAGGATCACCTAGACCAAGTCATACAATCAGTCAGGGTTAGAAGGGACCACAGGATCATCCAGTTCCAACTCCCCTACCATGGGCAGGGACACCCCACCCTAGATCAAGCTGGCCAGAGCATCATCCAGCTTGGCCTTAAACACTTCCAAGGACAGGGCCTCCTGGGCAACCCATTCCAGGCTTTCACCACTCTCACAGTGAAGAACTTCCTCCTCACATCCACTCTAAATCTACTCATCTCCAGCTTTGCTCCATTGCCCCTAGTCCTGTCACTACCCACCATCCTAAATAGTCCCTCCCCAGCCTTTTTGTAGGCCCCTCTCAGATACTGGAAGGCCACAATAAGGTCACCTCGGAGCCTCCTCTTCTCCACATGGAACAGCCCCAGTTCCCTCAGTCTGTCCTTATAGGAGAGGTGCTCCAGCCTTCTGATCATCCTCCTGGCCCTCCTCTGCACATGGTCCAGCATGTCCACATCCTTCTTGTAATAAGGGCTCCAGAACTGGATGCAATGCTCCAGGTGGGGTCTCAGCAGAGTAGAGGGGCAGAATCACCTCCCTCAACCTGCTGGCCACACTTCTCCTGATGCAGCCCAGGATCCAGTTTGCCTTCCGGGCTGCAAGTGCACACTGCTGGCAAACTTAAAATTTGCAGATACTGTGCCGCTCTCTGAAAGAAACATCTAATTGCTAAGGTTTCATGACCATTTTACCTGCGTGTAGCTCCTGTGAAGTTGCAGATTTTGGCTATTTCAGTGTTTTGTGTAAATTATGTTTTTTCTGAGTATTCTGTTACAATTTTCTACATCTCCATGTTAAATTCTCTCGGAAGTAATCTGCTTTTTGTTTTAGAAGTTGGATAGCATAGAATCGTATATATTGGAAAACACCTTTAAGATTACAGAGTCCAACCATTAATCTAATTCTACTAAGCTCACTGTCCCTAAGGCCCATATATATATATGGGCTTTTATGTAATCCTAGCTTCAGTTGTTATTGGTTCTTCTATTTTTGTGTTATGTTTGTTTGGTTGGACTCGATGATCCCAAGAGTCTTTTCCAGCCAGAGTGATTCTGTGATTCTGTAATCTAGCTGTGACATTAAACTGCAGTTAATTTTGTAGTTAAAACTGTAAATAGTGGTTCTTAAATTGACCTTTGCAATTGCTCCAAGTGAAGTTTCTTGAGTTGCAGTAGCAAAGACTACAGTATTAATTTAAAAATTAATTAATTTAAAGTGAAATAGTGTCTCTACTATTGAAAAAACCCACTTTTCTAAACTGTAAAAAAAATGTAGTTACATACAAGGAGGCCTCAGTGTGACCATCAATAGAAAAGCCTTTGTAAATTATGTGCCAGTGATGGGCCTCCAAAAGAAACCTAGGGGACAAGACAAATCAAGCAGTTAAATTTAGTTAGTGTCACATACAGAGAGGCTAGCACTACAGTATGATGATTCCTCAAAAAAGCATATTTGGGAAGTAATTTTCTGAGTTTTACTCTAGAACATGGCATTTCTTAGGAAAGCCAGTACTAGAAAGTGTATTTTGTTAAACGGGATCACTTAAAATTGTTTCATTTGGGAACACGTAAAGATGTAACATCAATCACAGGTCGTGTGAGCAGGTAAAGAAATGCACTTCTTTGCTACTTTTGCTTAGATCAGTTTCCTCGGACTGTTCTGCCTGTGAGGCTTATGGACAGTTTTTGAAAAGGTGCTGTGCTAACAGTAAAATATGTCGACTTACCAACAATGGAGGATAGTGTTAATTGTGGTATTTGTGTAAGATCACACCTAATCAGATAAGTCCTTGGGTTTTGTGGAAATCTTGTGTGTGCGGAGAAAGCAATTCTGGTTTGTTTTTTTCTTTTGCTTTGCAGATAAGAGTTTGAGAAATAGAGATCCGTGGTATCATAATTGAAGTGAAATAATTTGAAAGCACGTCTATGAAGTATTACTTCAGGTTATGTTAACTTGTGTACTTGTAAAACAAACAAATATAGAACCTTCACTGATAGAAAATACCTAATCTTGGAAATGAAAGTATATTGTACTGTCTTCTTTGCCTGATGGCGTATCTGAAGCTGTAAAAATGTTGCATTGCTTAAAAAAAAGAAATACTGTAAAGGTAAAGAAGGAACTTGGAAAAGGAATTGGATCTTCTTTGCAAGTTCTTGTTGTACTGTATTAAATAATTAAATATGAACAATAATAGCTCTTTAGCTATAAACCAGAGATGGGTGATTTGTAATTCCCGACTGCTATCAGTTTTAAAATCACTTCATTTGAAATACTTACTGAAAGTGTACTAAAGGAATGAACTACATGAATTTTGTCCTTATGAAAGAAAATACTTAATGCAGATGTTTCATTCTTTTCTGAAAGGGTCAAACTGCCCTATATCAGACTCCCATGAAGGTAAAAAGCTGGGAGAAAAAGACCTGGGGAATGTTGTTAGGGTTTTTTTTTTTTCCTATGAGGGATGGGGAAGTTGCACATCCTTTGAGTGTCTGCTAATTCAAAACCAAATTAAAACACTTTATCTGCATAGTAGGGTGACAGAGCACTGGAACAGGCTGCCCAGGGGAGTCGTGGAGTCTCCTTCACTGGAGGTATTTAAAGCCTCCCTGGATGTGTTCCTGTGCAGCTTGGTCTAGGTGATCCTGCTGTGGCAGGGGGATTGGACTAGATGATTTTTCGAGGTCACTTCCAATCCGTAATGATTCTGTGATTCTGTGTTATCTGGTGGTCAATCTGTGTGCTACACCGCTGGTTGAAGTTTAATTCTTCCACTTGTGCAGTAACAGAATCTGTGATTGCGATGTAGAACCAGATTCAAAACACTGGCTCCCCTTTTAATGTGTGTTCCCTGTCAGAGAACTACCTCCTTGTTTTTTTTTAACACAGGAAATACTTAGCTTGCAAGCATGTGTGAAAAGGCTCGCGTGCAAAGAGCATTTGACAGCGGCTGGAGACAGTGCAGCCTTGCTGCTATGCAAATGGACCAGTGACCTTTCAGAACTGGTTTTTGACTTGACATAACAGCATCAGCTTTCTGATCCCTCACTAGCAATGGTGTTGAAGATGTTTCGACAGACGGTCAAAACACTTGATAGAAAAAGGACCAGCAGTTCTTTAGAATTCTGAAAGGGAGAGGGTACACTGAAGTGTCATTAGTAATGTAAGCCCTATGTAGAAAGTGCAAGATTTTATTGGAGTTACTGAAATACAGAGTATTACAAATTGACATCTTGATGTATTGTAATCTTTACTTTTTGTACTGTAGGCATCATTGCACTTGTGTAAGTACAGTTCTTTCAAAACCATATCATAATCAGCAACTTATATATTAACATAGAAATATATTTAAAATATATCTATAACTTTTTTCTTTTTCTTTGCTGTAGGACAAATTATACCAGAAAGACGATTCGTAGAAGCAGTAAGTCGTCAAGCTCATGAGTATGAAATGGGTGACTTTCCAATAGAATGGGAAGGTAAGTCCTGAATATTTTTGGGTTTTTTGAGATATGTTTGCCAATGAATGTAGATTTAGTATTTTTAATGGAAAGCATGACTATTTGAATAGGTTGTCTGTTGCATTCTGTGTAACCTAGGCTTTTCTTTTAACTGCATAATTATTTTGAATTTTTAAAGTAACCTCTTTACAAACAGGACAAGTGACATTTAGGAAATCAGTACTTAATAAAAATGTAAGTAAAGTCTGTATGATTATGATTTTGTCCGTTAAACATGAAAATGCATGTGCTTGAGTGTGATCTGATAAAATAACCAAAAGTTGCTGTTGTTATGTTGTTATGCCTTCATTGCAGTGTTAATTTGTAGGTCAGTTCACTTAATGTTGATGCAGAGATAGTACTTTTTTTGTAAGATACTCGATTTCCTGTACTCTTCTTGCACAACTGTATAGGGAGTTTGAGAACCTGTTAACTGGTTTTTTTGCCACTGCTACTGACAATAATTTTGTCTGAAACCTGGAACATAGAAGAAAATTTGGGAAGGTTAAAGACTTTCCTTAGGATTAGCTGAGCAGCAGAGAGAAAGGAAGCAGAAAGGAGAGTGTGTTGGTCCTTGAGACTACAGGAGCTGAAGCCAAGGATGGGGATAAATGTGGCTTAAAATCCAAGAACTACTGAAGGTAGAATGTCTGTTCATCATCCAGGAGGCTTTTTTGTGGAGAATGATATCTAAGCACACCCAAGAGTTTATAGGTGTAAAGCAAAGAAAGAAATTTTAAGCAGTCTATAGTTAAACACTGTAATTCCTTGTCACTGAATAGTCTGTTTCTGGAAATTTGTATGAGGGCAACAGAAGGTAATGGGTCTAAGTTGGGGCACAGGAAGTTGCATCTCAGTATGAGGAAAAACTTCTTTACTGTTAGAGTTACTGAGCATTGGAACAGGCTGCCCAGGGAGGTTGTGGAGTCTCCTCCTCCTCTGGACATTTAACACCCATCTTGATGCGTTTCTGTGTAACCTGTATTAGGTTCTGTGATCCTGCTCAAGCAGGGGGATTGGACTCGAAGACCTCTGGAGGTCTCTTACAACCCCTAGTGATCTATGGGTATTTGTGCATATATACTGAACAAATGGTTGGAGGTTACTCTTGAAGGGTTTGCTGTCAATTTTGCACCTGGAGAAGGTAGGAAAGTTGATGTGGTGGGGCACTTAAAACTAAATTCTTAGACCTGTGGATTTTGCAAAAGTTATGAATTTACATTATAGAGTTTGTAAAACTGATAACATGCTCAATATTAAAAGAATATTAAATAAAATAATAATCCTTTATGTTATCCTTAGTATTAGCTACCTGTACAAAGAAAATTTATTTTCATTTTAAAAATCTGAGTGTGCGTTTTGTAGTTTTGAATTTGAAATGTAATCAGTAAGCACAATACAAATATTACCTGGTTTTGGTGAGATAAAGACTCTTACGTTTTACTAAAAAGTAGAAGTGCACACTTTTCCCTAGGCAATATGGATGCATACAACAGATAACCTTTCTGTAATGTTAGTTGTGATTGTTTATGTACTGTACAATGTGTTACTTATCTCCTCAGGACATGTCAGTAGGGCTCCTGAGAGGACTTCAATAATTTTATCTGTGAAATTGTATGCTTCATGCAGCATTTTATTGCTCAACTACTCCTAGTGTTTTTTTAAATCCCCTTTCCTGGTAACATTTAGTGATTAATGAGAGTCTTAATTTGCATGCTCACTTTTATGCTCATTACAGTGTGTTATGTGCATGTAGGAGTCTTAAAGTTCAATGAAAATCTCATGCATACTAATAAGAATGCAAATGAGTGCTGATGAAAGAATATGAGTGTCTCAAGTTAGGAAATGTTCAGCTAGATTGCAAAATTCCTTTTAGACAAATGTAGCATTACAATGAGCGTGGAATGAAGAAAGTGCAATCCAGATGAAATTAGAAGCAGTGGCATAATTAGTTAGAAATAGAGGCAGTGACTCATTTTGCTAGACCTTTGCGGAGCAGGGAAGGTTGTTTTGTTTGCACTCCATACATACGTGTTACCATCCCTAACAGTTTTAAAATTTCTTGGGAGACAATGATCAGAGCATTTTGTTTTCTTAGTGTGTGGAATGGGAGCATCCATATGGGAATCTTCTGCTGTGTTACCTGACACATTTATTAAGTATATCATGTGTGTATATGATATTAAAATAATTTGTAATAACTTACCTGCTTTGTTTCAATCAACAAATAGTTAACTGTGGTAGAAGTCACGGAATCATAGAGTCATTTGGTTTAGAAGGGACATTAAAGATCATCTACTACCGAACCTGCTGTGGGCAGGTATACCTCACTAGACCAGGTTGCTCAAAGCCCTATCCAACCTTGACATGAAAACTTCCAAGGAGGGGGCGTACACAACCTTCCTGGGCAACCTGTTCCAATGTGTCACCACCCTCATAGTGAGGAATCTAATCAAAGTCTACCCCTTTTAAGTTTGAAGCCATTCCTTGTTCTGTCACTACAGTCCCTCATGAAAAGTCCTCAGGTTTTCCTGTAGGCCCCTTTCAGGTGCTGGAAGGCTCCTATAGGGTGTCCCTGGAGAATTCCCCAGTCTGAATAACTCCAACTCAGCCAGTTCTCAGAGGTGAGGTGCTCCAATCCCCTGATTAACTCTGTGGCTCTGCTCAAGCAGACTCTTGTCTTTCTTAACACTGGAGGCCTCAGAGCTGGAAGCAGGACTCCAGGTGAACTCTCACAGGAGTAGAGCAGAAGGGCAGAATCACATCACATGCTGGCCAGACTTCTTTTGTTGCAGCCCAGGACACAGTTGGTTTTCTGGGCTGTGAGCAAACACTGACAGATCATATTCAGGTTTTCATCTGCAAGTATCCCCAATTCCTCCTCTCAGTTAGTCTCAAGAGTTCATCACCCGGTCTGTGTATGTGCTTTGTATTGCTCCAACTGAGGCGCAGGGCCTTGAATTTGTCCTCTGGCGGCATCAGCTGCATATCAACTGCCCTACTCAGTTTGATGATGTGCTGAGGGTACACTCAATCCTACTATGCGTGTCACTGACAAAGACATTAAATAATTTAAATTGTTATAGTTTAGAAGTGTAATGGGAAGACCAAAGAAAAGTAGGAGGGCTTTTCCACTGCTTAATCGAACACTCAGACTGTATTTTTCAAAGAGAACCAGTTGGCGGCCAGTCACAAGCGGTGACACTCAGGGCTCAGTTTTTGGGACCAGTCTTGTTTAATGTCTTTATCAATGATCTGGATGAGGGGNCTCCAGTTGCGTCAGGGGAGGTTTAGTTTGGATATTAGACGGAAATTCTTTACTGAGAGGGTGATTAGGTACTGGAATAGATTGCCCAGGGAGGTGGTGATGTCACCATCCTTGGAGGTGTTTAAGGAACAAGTGGACACAGTGCTTATGGATATGGTCTAGCGGTCAGACACTAGGAGAAAAGGTTGGACTCGATGACCCTGGAGGTCCTTTCCAGCCATGATGATTCTGTGATTCTGTGATTATGTAATTTTAATAATATAATCTTCTTGAATTTTGTTAAAATTAGTACTAGCTTAGTGGCAAATCACTGGTTATATTTTTGTAGGCATTCATTGCCATGAATTTCTCCTACGCCTCAATTGTGAGTGGACTTTTGAACCTTGTGCTGAGTACTCAAAATATTCTCAATAACTTAAAAAAAAAAAGACTCTAAAATTTTCTGTTTGAAAAACAACCATCTGAAAGCTGATGGGGATTAAGAGTATTAAGAGTCCTCCCATTCTTTTCTACAAAGAAGGAGTTGTCAGATACACTATTAGAAAAACTTTCTGCTTTTGAAAGACTTATAAAGCTATTAGACACTTGAGTATGATGTATTAAAATATAGACAACCAGATGATGAGTCTTTTGCTTTTAATACTGTAATGTATCTTGAGTAGTGCTTTACTTAGAGTATTTCAGAAATGGATTTGCACAGAGGGAGTATTATATATGGATATAAAGAGATGTTAGAATTTTTTAAACTGTATTTCTCTTTCAGGTATGTAACATTATTTAATGGAGTCTTCCATTAAATAATATCTTTCTAATGCAGCTTATTAAAGATGATAAAATTACGTTCCCTAACCACTACAGATAAACTTATGTCAGCAAGTTTTATTTACAGTGGAACTGAAAAGGATTTGTAGTGCTGACATCATTACAAAAAAGTAAAATTGATAGCTCATATAAAAACATGTATTCAAATGCTTGTTACTGCTGCAGTGTTACAACTGTGCATTATATATGTGCTTAAGTAGATACAGTCTGATATAGGAATGTCTGAGCCATTAAATCTTCCTACATTAGGGATCGTTTTAGTGCTTTTGAGTGTTGGTGTGATTGAGATCTTTCAGTGAATGAAAATGTGTTGGATAATACTTCTTCACAGAGTCTGTTCACAGGACACATATCATTGTGTTACCCTTTACTGTTCTGTATGTGACAGGATGCTGTTGACCTTCTCGGCCACAAGGGCACATTGCTGGCTCATGGTCATCCTGCTGTTGGAAGGTCTTATTTAAAAAAAATATGCTGCTGGCCCCCAGGACCCCCAGGTCGTACGGTGCTCTCCAGCAGGTTGGTCTCCAACCTATACTGGTACCTGGGGTTGTTCTTGCCCACATGCAAGACTCTATATTTACTCTTGTTATGATTCATTAGATTTCTCCCTGCCCAGCTCTCCTGCCTGTCCAGGTCTCACTGAATGACAGCACAGTCTGCAGGGGTGTCGGCAACACCACCCAGCTTTGTGTCACCAGCAAACTTGCTGACAGTGCACCCTAATCATAGAATCATAAGGGATTGGAAGGGATCTCAAAAGATCATCTAGTCCAATCCCCCTGCCAGAGCAGGACCACCTGACCAGAGAAGCCATGGAATGAGAGTCACTCAGGGTAGGAAGGAACCATCATCCAGTTCCAACACCCTCAGCACAGGCAGGGAAACGCCACCCTAGGCAGAGCCCCATCCAGCCTGGCCTTGAACACCTCCAGGGATGGGGCCCCAACCACCTCCCTGGGCAATTCATTCCAGGCTTTCACCACTCTCACAGTGAAGAACTTCCTCCTCACATCCACTCTAAATCTACCCATCTCCAGCTTTGCTCCATTGCCCCTAGTCCTGTCACTACCCACCATCCTAAATAGTCCCTCCCCAGCCTTTTTGTAGGCCCCTCTCAGACACCGGAAGGCCACAATAAGGTCACCTGGGAGCCTCCTCTTCTCCAGACTCAACAGCCCCAATTCTTTCAGTCTGGCCTCATAGGAGAGGTGCTCCAGCGCTCTGATCATCCTTGTGGCCCTCCTCTGCACACGCTCCAGCATGTCCACATCTTTCTTGTAATAAGGGCTCCAGAACTGCACGCAGTACTCCAGGTGGGGTCTCACCAGAGCGGAATAGAGGGGGAGAATCACTTCTCTTGCCCTGCTGGCCACGCTTCTGGTGCAGCCCAGGATCCGGTTCATCATCCCTGGCTTGCTCCAGGGCAAGCTGAGGGCCCTCATTGGCTCTCCATCCCTCTGCTGCTTGTATACTACCCCAGCGTTTGTCATTAGAGCCAGCAGGAGACTCTTCACCCCTTCTCCCTTCAAACCCAGTTTAAAGCCCCATCAATGAGCCCTGCCAATTCCTGCCCCAGGATTCTCTTCCCCCTCTGCGCAAGTGCATCCCAATGGTTACCTGGAGCTCCGGTGCCCGGAAAACAGGGCCGTGAGTGTAGAATCCAAACCCCTGTTGATGACACCAGTTCCGGAGCCATGAATTGAGCTGCTGGCTCTTCCTAAATGTCCCCTTGTCCATTGCTGATGTCAGAGGGATAGAGGAGAACACTACTTGGCCCCTCAGGAGGTTGGGGATTTTACCTAAAATGTCCCCAGCCCTGGCACCAGGGAGGTAGCAGACCTCTCTATGGAATGGGTCAGGTCTGCATATTAGGCCCTCTGTTCCCTTCAGTAGGGAGTCTCCCATAACAATGACTCTTCAAGGTTTCTTTACAGGATTGGTCATGATGGCTGACATGAGGCTTCCTGTCTTTTGTGCAGCTACCATTCTCTTTGAATCCTTCTTCTTGTTAGTGACCTGCTCCTCCTGCAGAGCATCGTACCTATTCTGCAAGTGCACTGCAGGTTGTGAACTTCCTAAGTTAGCACACTTGCTCCATTTTGTTTTGTTCCACCTGACAGAGACCTGTACCCGTTGACCCTGGTCCTGTGGGTTGCTGCGATCCGAGGCTCCACCCCCCCCCGTGTCTCAGCACGTAGCCACTCAGGCACTCAAGCAGCCATACTCACCATCTAGGTCATCAATGGGTATATTGAATAGGACTGGTCCTGGTGCCAACCCTTGGGGGACTCCACTAGACTCTGTCCAATTGGTCTCCATTCTCTGGTTTCTGTCCTGCAGTCGGTTCACTATCCAGCTTACTACTCAATTGTCCAGACCACACTGGCTGTGAGAAAGCTGTGTGAGACTGTGTCACATGCCTTTCTGAGGTCAAGACAGATCACATCCACTGCTTTGCCATCATCTGTCCACCTGGGTATGCTCTCATCAAAGGCTATCAGGTTGGTCAAGCTTGACTTCCCCTTGGTGAAGCCATGCTGACTGTCCCTAATAATCCTCTTGCCCTTGATGTGCCTATAGACAGCATCAAGGGTAAATTTTTCCATCACCTTTCCTGTGATGGAGGTGAGGCTGACTGGTCTATAGTTACTTGGGTCCTCCATCTTACCCTTTTTGAAGATTGCAGTGACATTTGCTATCCTCCAGTCCCTTGGTACCCCTCCTGATCCCCGTGACTTAGCAAAGATGATGGAGAGTGTCCTAGCAATGACTTCTGCTGTCTCCCTTAGCACTTGCGGGTGCATCCCATCAGGGCCCATGGATTTATGTACATCCAGTTTGACCAACTGATCTCTAACGCAGTCCTCATCAACCAGGTAAAACTCCTCTTTTGTCTCAACTTTTGCTGGAGCCTCAGCAGTCTGGTGCTCATCAGGTCAGCCCCCAGTAGTGCAGACAGTGGCAAAGAAGGTGTTGAGTATCTCTGCTTTCTCTGTACCCTCTGGCACCAGGGCATCTGCCTCATTCAGTAAGGTGCCTACATTTTTGTAATTTGTAATTTATTCTGTTCTCATTAGTTGAAGCTGGTCCTCCTAAAGCCAGTTTCATCATATTGCTGAAGCAGAGTGGTGTTAAATGTTTCATCCTGTTTGTAGTTGGACTTTCAGTAGTAAGGTGGCATTATGACTATAGAACTGTTAGAGTTTTGGACTTGCTGTCTGACTCATCCCTTAGTTCCCCTCAAAATAAAGCACAGATGGTATTAGCAAATTAAAATTTGGAATATTTCCTTCTAAAAGTATGTCTGAAACTTTACAGACAGCTGCAGGTCAGACCAAGGATTTGATTGTGTGATAATGAAAAATGTCATTTCTGCTATACTTTTCAATCATAAACATTTTAACCATCCAAACTAACATGCAAGGGAACATTTTGCCATAACTCAGCATTTGGCACTGGCTTTCCTTACGTTTGTCCTCCTGTTCATTACTGGCCACTTGCATTCTGCTATTAATTGACTTGAAAAATATGAGCATGAAAGACAAAAGTTACAAACCAAGTACCCACCAATTGTTTGAAGTGAAAAAGAATTTTAAAATGCTACAGTAGTGGTACTTGTAAAGACTGATGCATATTGCCTTGTCAAGTCAGGTAATTTGTTTGGCTAAATAATGGCTGTACTAGTTGAAGCTATCTCTAATGATTTATCAACCAAGTGAAGCAAGACCAAACAGAACGCTGCTTCTGTCTGCAGTATGTTCCCTTTGGATTACTACCTCCAGCCAGTCCCAGGCTGCCAGTGTTTGCTACAGGTGCGGGCACAAGTCTGTTGATTTTTGTCAATTGTGGAAAACCTGAGCCACTGGCATTTGCTGTCACTGTTTTCATTCATCTGCTCTTTAACAGCATGAATTGAATGAGATTTAGGGACACTTCCCTCAGTGCAGTACCTCTTCTTTGATTGTAGTGGGTCCCACACAGCCATGGGACATGGTGCAGTGCTGGCACTGAAACTTCTCCATCAAATTTGGAGCTCTATCTTGGATCTCTGTAACGGAATTCTAGTTGGCACTAGGATAACTTGGTTTTCAGCTTTAGCATGCCCTAGGCATATACAGAACCACACAGAACCACAGAACATCAGGGACTGGAAGGGACCTGGAAAGATCATCTAGTCCAACCCCCCCGCCACAGCAGGATATCCTAGATCCAGTTCCATAGGAACATGTCCAGGTGGATTTTAAATGTCTCCAGAGAAGGAGACTCCACAACCCCCCTGAGCAGCCTGTTCCAGTGCTCCATCACCCTCACTGTGAAGAAGTTCCTTCTCATATTTATATGGTACCTCCTCTGTTCCAGCTGACACCCATTGCCCCTTGTCCTATCACTAGATGCCCCTGAGCAGAGCCTGGCTCCATCCTTCTGACACCCACCCTTCACGTGCTTACAGACTTTAATGAGGTCACCCTTAGTCTCCTCTCCTCCAAGCTAATGACACTCAGCTCCCTCAGCTCCACTTCCTTCATCATCCTCAGGTCATACAAGTTACCTTTAAAAACAGTGGATCAGGAGTGGTCTAAGCTTTTCATACTTTCCCGCAGGTCATCTTGTCATTTTGTCACGGTGAAGCTCAGCTCTGTATAACAAGCTCAACAACAGGCCTGGTCTGTGAGCCTTGATTTTTAAAACCCGTTTTGCAGCAAGGGTTGTACATAAACTGTGCCCACGCTTTCCTCACAGAGGTGGTTTATTATTTTGATATTTACTTTTCTAGCCATTCCTTCTGTGAAGACACAATTTTGACATGGAAAATAACATCCTGAGTCTTTCTGTTTTGAGAAGTGATATGCCCTGGCAGGTTGTGGCAAATTCTACTGTAGTTTTCCATATGAACATTTGCTTTCTGTTCAAATGTGTCATAATTTTGCATTTTGATACTGTCTGTGATCTTTGAAATAGTAAACTTGATTTTTATTTCTTGCAGCCTGGATAAGAAAAAAAAGAAGTGATCCACCCACCATTGAGGTGAGAGAGATAATGTGTCTTTAGATTTCCAATTGCTTTAATTAGACAATAGCTTTCCTTATGCATTATGTACTTGTTGCACAGTAATGAAATGCAAAACTGGATAGAAGGTGAACTGTTATAAAAAGAAAATCCTGTCTTTTTTCATATTATATCTAGCATTTCCATAATTATCTGTTTTGGCAAACTCCTCTTTGTGGGAGGAAAAATACTCCGGTGAGTTGCGATAAGCATAATGTTTCAGTGGTTGTTGAACTTACGTTCTGTTTGGTTGCTATAATGAATACACAGTTTTCACTTTTATTTAATCATAAATATTATTTGCTTGAGAGACGGTATGATCAAAACTAGCTTCAGTCCAGGATGTGATGTTACATGTAATTCAAGTTCCTTTAACCAGAATGGGGTGGCATTTAGAAAAATTCTTTTTTATGCCACTGAGATTGCATGTTGTGGGTTTTGCTTCTGTCTTCTTCCAGATGCTTTGGTTGAAGAGTTTTAAAATGAGAACTTTGACATTCTTACATAGACAATAGGGCTTACCAAATTAGTATTTTACTTCTGAAACCACTAAAAGCTCTAGAATAGGATTTACAGTTCTGGATAATGATACTTTAAAAACACTGAGATAAACAGCTCGCTGAGCAAAGTATTTTACACCCTTGCTGTCCAGGATCATGACCAGGACTAAAAATTTGGGATATATTAAAATGTCTTGACTTGCACTAAATAGCATTTTGCATTGTAAATTGTGCCTGACTCCAGAGGGAATTATTACTTGCAGTGTGGAAAGACAGTAAAGTTTTACACTATAATTATATAGCTGAGCTACAAAGGGCTAAATAGAAGGAAGTGATCAGAGAAGTTACTTTTAAAAAACAGAGGTTGAAAATTCACACGGTCTCTTAGAGTTTTTTCCTCTTACTCACTTTGACTTTCTCATCAGTTGCGAAACACAGGTGCTTATCTGTGTCCACAGAAGAGTATGTCTTCTGTGGTAAGTAGTAAGTAGTAAGACAGTTTGTCTTACTACTTCCAGTTTGCCTATGCTGCAAAGCCCAAGGCTGTATAGTGGAGAGCTGTTGCGCTTTGCTACTCCTCTCCATGTGGGAGTGAGTGCATGGAGTGTTGGCTCTGTCTCCTAATTCACTGTCAGCACAGCTGAATGGGGGTGGAGAGAGAAATAACGTGTACCAGGAAAGGGACTGGTACAGATTACATCATAGGAAGAGTAAGGGGAAAGCAAGGACCAAACTGGGACTGAGTCACCACTACTGGTCCTTGTTTGCTCTGTGGGCTTTAAGACTAAGCATTGCCCTTTATCCAGGGAAGATTCATGTGGTGCCAGACTAGCTTGCAATTTCTGCTCCTTTGGCACAGTTTTGTCTGCGATCTTGAACGTGTGTGTATTTCTGTAGAAAAATCTTTGTGGTGTTACAAAAATAAGCCTTACTCTCTCCATGTGTTTCTGACATGCTTTACATTCCGGTGTCTGTACCTTTTCTCTTCCTTTCACCTCTCATTATATGTTTTTGCCAACTACATGCATACTCCGCTGTGAATATATCAGTTCATGACAGAGATACTGTAGATTAGAAGTAGCAATGCAATAATTTAGTAATAACATTTGTTCTCTGTAGATTTCAAACCAAGTACATTGCTGTGAGAATTAGTATTTAATTGATTTAGCTTGCTAGTGAATGTGATTTTAGCGTTGTGTTTAAAACTAAATATTGGGGTAAGCATATATTTGCACGTATATTTCAAATCAATATTGTGGTTTAACAGAGATTAATTTTAGAGTAATTTAATTGACATTCTTTTGCTGTTACAGATTGATTCCAAATAATTCATGCGCTTTCCATTTACAGAATTAGGAACCCAAAATGTACAAACAGTCTTCATCCAGACATAATTGTAACGGAAGATCGTAAGGGGTTACCTTACCTATAAAATAGAATGAGAGTCACAGTTTCCCATTTCAAAACCCTATTGTGCCATTAGAGGTCCTTTTCTATATCTGCTTATTTTTAAAGGTGGTGCTGCAGGTTAAACAGCAGCTATGTTTATTAATTTGTTTGAGAATTTGTCTGATTTATGTTCAAAGGTCAAAAAACCTGTTGTACAAAGTATGGACAATGAGCCATACATGGTGATGTGTCCAGCAAAGGTAATTCAGATCAGTTCACTTTCAAATTATGTGGGTGCATCCTTCCAACAAAGCACACTGAGCTGAGTGCACAGAACACAGTCTGTACTTAGAAATTGCAACTGACCAGACATTTGCTTGAAAACTAAATCTGAAAAAAGCAAATCTTACATTGATTTGTCTGATGCTATTGATCAATTGAACAAAAATCTCTAGAATTATGTTCCTTACAAAATTAGCAGTCATTTGGATCTGAGTTTGATTTAAGTAAGTCCCTCTGAGGAGAGGGACTTGGGGGTGCTTGTGGACAAAAAGCTCAACATGAGCCAACAGTGTGCACTTGCAGCCCGGAAGGCAAACTGGATCCTGGGCTGCATCAGGAGAAGTGTGGCCAGCAGGTTGAGGGAGGTGATTCTGCCCCTCTACTCCACTCTGGTGAGACCCCACCTGGAGCACTGCATGCAGTTCTGGAGCCCTGTGTCCAGTTCTGAAGCCCTTATTACAAGAGGGATGTGGACATGCTGGAGCATGTGCAGAGGAGGGCCACAAGGATGATCAGAGGGCTGGANATGATTTTAGCAAAGCCATAAATGCTTTTCTCATTCATACTGCTCTTTTGTTTTTCCCATTCACTGACATAGCCTTTGATTTACTACCTTATTTCTCATTTCCAGCTTGGCACTGCTGGGCTCATGCTTGTTTGCCACGTTAGTAAGACCTGCTCAGGATCAGAACATTCAGTGCTTCCTAGTAATGAGAAACTCTTTCTTCCTCGTATTCTTGAAATATGATGTAATCACAGAGTCACAGAACATTAGGGATTGGAAGGGACCTTGAAAGATCATCTAGTCTAATCCCGCTGCAACAGCAGGATCACCTACACCAATTAACACAGGAACATATCCAGGTGGTTTGTAAACATCTCCAGAGAAAGAGACTCCATAACTCCCCTGGGCAGCACCTTCAGTGCTCTGTCACTTCTTCTGTGAAGAAGCTCCTTGTGATACTGATGTGAAACCTCCAATGTTCCAGCTCACAACCATTGCCCCTCATCCTATCACTACATGACACTGAGAAAAGCCTGGCTGCATCCTCCTGACACTCACCTTTCACATATTTATCAACATTAATGAGGTCACCCCTCAGTCTCCTGTTCTCTAAGCTCAAGAGACCCAGCTCCCTCAGCCCACCTCCCCTCAGGAAGGTGTTTTACTTCCTTCATTATCTTTGTTGCTCTGCACTGGACTCTCTCCAGCAGTTCTGTGTCCTTCTTGAACTGAGGGCCCCAGAACTGGACACAATATTCCAGATGTGGTCTCCTCAGGGCAGAGTAGAGGGGGAGGAGAACCTCTCTCTATCTGCTAACCACCCTGATTCTGATCCACCCCAGGATGCCATTGGCCATCACAAATTATTTTGCCTTGCCTATTTAAATTGTTGAACTGCAAAATCAAGTTTAGTTAACCAGTTTGGTGATACTAGAGGAATATGTAAATTGGTTTAACTTACAGCACTTTGCTGGACTTTAATAGTTAATTTGTCACTGAATAAAATATTCTGACATGTTAAATTGTCTTACAAAAATAAAGTTTCTGTTATTATTCCAAACCAGATTTTTTAAATTTTCTTTTTTAAAATTTTTGCTTGCACACATGTGTGAATTTTTAACAGTCAAAATTCCAGTTCATTCATGATTAAGCATATTCAAACTAGATGTCAAAATGGAAGTGTTCTTTGAGTATATACTGTATGCATAGTTCCAGTGAAGAACACTAATCTGTCCAGATGTTTCGTAGTTCTGGCCGGAGAAATCATGACTATTTCATCATAAGTAATTAAGATAATTTAGATTGTTGGAATAGTTTCTGACAGCATACAACAGTCATTTGTTTTTAATTTGCTCAAAGTACAAATCCATCTAAACTGAAATACGACATTTTGCTCAAAATTAATAATACATAAACCAGTTGCATTTCTAGGCTTGAGTATTGTATTGTTAAAAAATCGTCTCGAAAGAATCAAAATATTAAAAAAATCCCTCTTAGACGTTGTTAATTTGTTCTTGTATGTCTGGCCACACACATCTTAGAACGACTTGTTCCTACATTTGTGTTACCTTTTGCGTTCAGGAGATCAAAAAGCCTCGGTGAGGGACATGTAGTGACATAAATAATGGCTGACTTGAAAGGAAACAGGGAGAAATATAAAGGAGGAGGAGGAGATCCTCAAATTGTGGGGTTCAGGAGCTGCTGAAGGATAGAAAGGGTTAAATACAGACATTTGCATGTGAAGAAGACTGGCAAAAAGTGTTCTCTAAAGGCTAGCCACTACTGAGCAAGACCAGAGCTGAAGGAACAAGCAAGTCTAGAGAAACCTCTTCTGTATTTGTAATTTTCCTACTAGGAGAAACTAGTTCTACTTATTCTGTAAGGCTATTTACTAATTTGTACAGAACAGGGAAAGCAGGGTTGAGGTCCACTAAGAGTGAAAGAACAGTCCATTCAAAATCTTCAGCCTACAAACTAAGTCATGCAGTACAGCCTGGTAGGCACTGCAGATCACAGAATCGCTCTGGTTCGAAAAGACCCCTGGGATCATCAAGTCCAAATATCTACTCTTTCTAACGCTTGATGTATTTCTTCCGCATCATGGTGGACAGTAATCAGAGTCTTTTGTCCATTTTCTTGGGCTTGTTTCAGCAACCGCTTCAGGTCATCATGGTGGAGTAGTTTCTTCACCAAGGTGAGATTCATCATTAGAGTGGTTGTTTATAGGATAATAATGTCATCTATCAATATAGACTTGCAAAATGTTCTCATACAAGCGCAACCTTTCCCGATATATACAAGTACCGTTTCTGGAGTTTCATTAGGGTGTATTTCAAAATGGCAAACATTTTGTTTGGTGTCAAGACAAATGTCTTGTGCCCTAAGGGTGTTACTTTCACAAATAAATCCTTGCTGGTTTTGTGTGAGGCAGGCATCGACGTCAACGGTTTGCCACGTGTCTCCATTATGTTGAGCCCACACTCTGTGTTCCATCGGGTACAGTGTGGCATTATTGTGGTTCAATCCCAGCGCAATAATCGGATAGATCGTGTACACAGTAGCATTGTGCACGGTTAGCACAAAAGCAGTGGCTTTACTCTCAGTGGGATCATAGGTGAAGTTAACCAAATACCACCAGGACTGGAATTTTTTTAAAATTCTTTTGCATTGTCCCATACAATTTTTTGAATTTTGGTAGGTAAGGTTCCTTCCTCACCTTCTCTTATAATTGTGGCTGCTATCGTTTGTATCCACAGTTGGGCTTGGATACAGCTTAGGGCCGAAGAAGCATTGTTTTGGGTTACATCCAGTACATCTAGTACTGGTAGGTGGTAGGTGGTAGGTAGTGAGGTGGATTGTAAACTGGCTACAGGG
>VXBP01008845.1:2485-45680 GCA_013400115.1 Rhinopomastus cyanomelas
GAGAAAAATCTAATGAGCTATAACAAGAGTAAGTGCAGAGTCTTGCATCTGGGCAAGAACAAGCCTAGGTACCAGTACAAACTGGGAACTGACCTGTTGGAGTGTAGTGTAGGGGAAAGGGACTTCGGGGTCCTGATGTGTCCATCACACAGAGCAAGATGACTATGAGCCAGCAATGTGCTCTTGTGGCCAAGAGGGCCAACAGCATCCTGGGGTGGATTAGAAGAGGGGTGGTTAGCAGATCAAGAGAGGTTCTTCTCCCCCTCTACTCTGCCCTGGTGAGACCACACCTGGAGTCTTGTGTCCAGTTCTGGGCTCCTCAGTTCAAGAGGGATGTGGAGCTTCTGGAGAGAGTTCAGCGTAGGGCAACAAAGATGATAAGAGAGGTGGAACACCTCCCTTACGAGGAGAGGTTGAGGGAGCTGGGTCTCTTTAGCTTGGAGAAGAGGAGACTGAGGGGTGACCTCTTTATTGTCTACAAATATTTGAGGGGTGGGTATCAGGACCTTCCAATCCGTAATGATTCTATGATTCTATGATTCTAAGATCCAAAGCAGATAAGGTTTCTTAAGCAAACCTCACTGAGATGTTTAATTATCTTACAGTATTACTGCCTGCTTACAAATAGGCCGTTTGGGTTTTTGTTTGGTTGAGTTTTGATTTGCTGGGTGTTTTTGCTGGGGTTTTTTTGTTTTGTTTTGTTTCGTTTTTTTTTTTTCTGTGGTAGCTGTCTAATTAACTAAACTTGTCTTTGCTGTTTTTTGTGATTCTGGTAAAAAGCGGCTGAACTGAATAAAATGCTTGCATTTTGAAACAAAATAATACAACACACACAGCTGATCTCCACAGGGTTCACTGTTGCTCAATGGTATGATCACAAAATTGTTACTAAAATCTTTTACCCATTTTGGTAACTCATGAAGGGAGCTCTCACAGTTTTTTTTGACAAGGAGTTGTCTACCTTTGTGCAAGGTGTGGCTTCTTTGTAGCAAGTAGCATTCTTCAAAAGCAATACTTCTGCACGTGTGGTGCACTTTTTCTATTGGTAGTGATTTTCAAAGGAAAATTTAAATCCAAACACTCTGAGCTTTAAGGAAAAGACATAAAATCTTAGGGCACAAATGTAATAGACTGTTGATCAACAGCGTGATTAGCAATGAAGTGTTGTAGTGGAGAAAAAAAAATCTGATCTCTGATATATGGAGCAAATCACAGACTTCCAGTAACTTGAAAAACAGACTATACAAAAAGTTCAGTTATCTTCCCTACTTGATTTCTCTGTCTGTCCCTTCCTTTCTGTTAATGTGTCTGTGGCCAAGTAAGTAAAGAGGAAGTGTGAATCTTCCTCTTTTCCCGAGGGGGCATTTCATCTCCCCTTAAACTTGCAAAATTTCCACTGGCTGTTGAAAGTACCCTTGTAGTGCTGCAACATCTGCCACTGCAAAACATAAAACTCACACAATTAGAAAACACAGATTGAGACATTTCAATAGCTTCAGCCAGCCATGAGGACAAGTGAAAACACAGAACACAAGCCTCTTGCAAAAAAGCAGACTTTATTTTGATTGAATGCCTTTTGAAATTGCCCTTATTTGTGGTGCAAAGTAACATGCAATGGAGTTGCCTCTGAAAGTGACCCTGTTAGATATTGCCACTTGTGAGAAAATTCATTCAAAAGTGAAGGCTGGATTAAACTGTGTGTCAGGTCAAATGCCACTAGTTAGAGAAATAAAGAGATGTGCTTCAGTCCATGATTCTCGGGGAAGTTAAGCAACAATAACACATTCCATGAATACAAATGCACAACAATCAGAAAAACTGAAGAGTGCCAGAGGCTGGTGAGAAAGACATCCAAGCACTTCCTCCTTCCAGGCTCCACCGAGCGGAAGTAGCTCTTCAGTCCCAGGAAGAATGGTGGAATCTTAGAAAATAAACACATCATGTGATCTGCAACCACCTAGATGGTAGTCTTTATAATCGCTAGATTTTCCCACTGTTGTCAAGGTTGTCCTACAGCCTAGAAGTACAGCTTTTGAGTCTTCTGTCAACAGTGATGTCTGACTTGTGCAGAAATGGCATTCAGAAGTTACACTGTCTGTCCTGTCAAAATCCAGTGCAAAACTCATCTTTTGAGCAGTGAAAAAATAGATGAAGACAATAAAATGTTCTAGTGCTATTGAATCTAGTCATCCATGAACACACAGTTGTTTTGGTGTGTCTTCCCACTATGCCAAGATCACCAAGTTCAACAAACAGCTTTCTTTTAAATACAAGGCAGTTGGACTTATTGACCTATGATGAGGAGAAGGCACAGCACAAAAGCTATTTGCTGTAGTCAGGTGAAAATATATAGGAGATGCAGTGGTTTTAAATTGGTTTGTTTTCTAGGGTTTCCTGTGATGACTTTCTGCTCATCATTTTTCATTTCAGAGTAGAAGGACCAATCAGTCAGCTGTGTGCTTTTCCTTTTTGCTGAACAGTACTTGGAAGTCAACACTCACTGCAGGTTACAGAACGAAACAAAAAATGGAAATTGTATGCTACCGGTTATTTACAGATTGCTGCTGAGCAAATTTAATCACAGACCTCTGTAACTGTATCATCATTTCCCTTGATAAGAACATCACAGACTTAAATTTTATAAAGGTGGGGGAAAAGAGACATAATCCGTGTATAACAGTAGCAGGCAATTCTGCTGTGATGGGAAGAGGCACTGCATTAGGGCCAATACATTAGACCAACTTTTGCATTGCAGCTGAGGCTCTTAATGGCCATTAAAATTCCCCTTGCATTTCCCTGAGAAGGTAACTGAGACCCTCAAAAAAGCTTTCATTTTTAGCCCCATTGAAAAGGCAAGGTATATCAAAATCATCTTATTTAGTCACCTCTTTATGAATTCCTCATATGTAACAAATGTTTGAAGTACTGTAATGCATATCCTGGAATTCAGTGCAAGTGCCAAGTTACTGATATGTATCATGGATCATAAGTAGGTTTACAATTATGTTAGTCAATTATCTGGGAGGTTCAGTGCTTCTCCCTTCCTTTAGACCTGAATTTACCTTCAGGTTTGGATGAGAAACATCTGACATACCATCTATCATAATCTCCTTGTATCCAATAGAGATGAATTAATAATGGCCAGAAAATCTGGAAAACAAACATTATATAGCTGAGAAACATGACTGCAGGCTGCAGTTACTGGTGATTGAGATGCTGAAGTATCATTGTTAGTTTGCTGGTGTAATAAAGCATAAAAATGATTGGAAACCTGTTCTTTCTTTCTTAGTTGTATCACTCAAATCAAAGTGTCCCTGCTTTGATCTTCCTTCCAAAACCTGGCTGTGACTTTTGACACTAAATTACCTAATTATAATTATCACTTGTGTCCTGCTCTTATAGGTTCTTATCTTTTGAAACCTAGTATTGTCTCTCTGTGTGTTCCGTTTGTGCAGAAATATTTTTTTAATTGAGGGATTACAAGGATGTGTAAAGGTGCCTGAAGATTCCCCTGTGTCCAACAGAAAAAATGCCCGATGGCTCCAAGATGGACCCGTTGTTGGCCAGGGATGAGTCTGTTAGCAATGTGTTAGCACTTCTATGACAACACAGTTAAGAAGAGAAAAAAGCTGCTGCAGAGCAGCAGCCAGAATAGAATTCTGCTCTCATTTGATTTGCAATAAATTAATTTTCCTGAGTATTATGGGTTTAGCAAAATCCCATTTGTCTATAGTATTCCTGCATCAAATTCCCTTCTCTTTTTTTGTTTTTTTGAGTGGCCAAGGGGGAAGGTGGTGCTGCATGGGGGTGATAGGAGAGACTGTAGCAGGAAAGACAGCAGCAGAAGGTAGGAATTAGTGGGGGTATTTTCATGGGGATTTCAGAGGGCAAGGTCTCCCCATTACACTCTTAACACCTTCTTCCTCTCTACTCCTTCAGGGATTGATTTTGGGCTGCTTTGGCCACAGGCGTTGCCGCTCCAGGCTTCCCTTCTGTTTCAGTTTGAGACTATGAGGAGAAGAAATGAGTACTCTTCCCCTGTTTTTTTTAACCGCACAAGGGAAAAAAGTGAAGCAAGTGAAAAAAAAAAAACAAACAACTTTAACTGAACTAGGGTGAAACCGAAACTAACCATATGCCCAGCACTCACCCCTTACAACCCTTTCCTCCTTCACCCCTCACCCACCAAGGACAGGGAAGTAAAACCAAGGACAATGGAAGTCCATTTGTAGCTGTTGGGTAGTGTGGTATTGGGGTGTGCTGAGATTGCAAGCAACCATCTTTTTCTGCTCTGCTGCTGCCATCACTGCCTGCTGCTCCAGTCACTTTGCCTCTGTCCAGTGCACTCTGCCACCTTCTGCTCCATAGGAAACAAGGAGAAACGAAACAGAAGCACCGAGAAAACTGAAGCAAAAGGAGCTGAAAGCATGGAATGAAACTCTTTGCTGTTCCAGTCTGGAACAAACAACTCTGCTGTCACTAACAGCTGCCACTCTCACTCTGCCAGAAGAGAAGGAGTAGGGGGGAAGGGAAAGTGCCAAGAAGCCATCTCCATAGTTTCCATACAACTGCATTTCACCTCCAGCTCATCCCTATAAGGTGACAGGAATTGCCAGTGAAAACAGTGTACTGTTTTTTATCTTCTGGTATTTGGTTGTATGGTGGAGCCTCCTGCACACATGCCACTTGCTCTTCTCTGTTGTCAGCCAAAGTTGGTTGTTGTTCACAAACCACAACCTTTCAGCCAGTCATTAATAACTTCCAGGATCCCAGGGTGATTAGGGTTCTCAGCTTGGGTGCACTATGTGATCAGAGCAGCCCAGCTACTCCAAGTTGCATTGGTGGCATGGTGTGTAGGGGAAGTCTTCCCCTTGAACATCCACCCCAACACAGGTAGTGCGCTTCAACACCAGGTGATGCTATGCCTCTGTGCTATTACCTCAGAGGCAACTTGGACTCCTTCCTAAAATCTCCTTCTATTTTGGGGTGTAGTTGGCTTCCAACCTCCTGTTGCCCCCATCTCCAGAATCTAAGTGGTCAGCCTTGAGTTTCTCAAGGCACTTTCTGCCAGAGACTCCAAGGAGGACCTTTGTCTCCAGCTGTAGCATACAGCGCATTCTTCACCTCTGGCCCTGTTCTAATTTGGCCAAGGGCCACTGCATGGGCAATCTTTGACTTGATTTGCTCCTAGAAAAGCTTGTTGGTGGATACAGACATTGCTGTGATTTTGCTAATTGACTCCCTTGGATCTGGCGGTGTCTGTCCTGCCATTTCATACTCAGAAATCAAACCTCCTAGGCAGGTCCCTTGACCTTGCTTTGTTTAATAGCAAGATCAGCTTTTAGGAGAATATGAATGATTCTCTCCCCCTTGTCAAAGATTTCCCAAGCTGTATTTCCTCACACCATAACATCGTTGATGTACCATAACTGATCTAGAGTCTTGCCCTCTAATGTGTCTTGACTGAGTCTGTGGCAAATGGTGGGGCTCTGTTTCTACCCATGAGGCAACCAGTTTTGTGTGCATTGCACACATGTCCAAGTAAAGGCAAACTGGCCTGGAGAAAAAACTGTGATGTCACTGGTGATATACCATCTCACTGCCTCATGCTCCAGCTCATACTACAGTTCTAACATGTCCGGGACAGCAGTGCTCAATGATGAGGTGACTTGGTCTAGGTGATCCTACTGTGGCAGGTGGATTGGACTAGATGATCTTTCGAGGTCCCTTCCAATCCCCAATGTTCTGTGAATCTGTGTGACTTCATTCAAGCCAGTTAATCTCCATTCACCACTGGACTTATGTAGAGGCCAAATGGGGTTGTTGAAGGGTGAGAAGGTCTTACTGATCATCCCTTGTCTTTCCAGCTCTTGGATCATCTGCTGAATGGGGGTCATGGAGTCTTGGTTTGTTTGGTACTCCTGGCGATGCACTACCAATGTGGCTATCGGTGCCTTCTGTTCCTCTACCTCTAAAATTTCAACAACAGAAAGATTTTCTGACAGTCCAAGCAGAGTGTTTAATTTTTCAGTCTTCTCTGCCTCCACAGCAGCAATCCCAAAAGCCTATTGATGGCCCTTTGAGTCTTTGAAGTACCTGTTTTTTAAATAGTCAATGCCCAGGATACAAGAGGCATCTGGGCCAGTCACAATGAGGTGTTTCTGCTAGTCCCTCCCAGTCAAGCTCACTTCAGCTTCCGCCACTGTGAGCTCCTGACAGTCCCTGGTCACCCCAGAAATAGAAATAGAAGGCACAACATGTTCTGATGGCAACAGGGTACATTGAGTGCCGGTGTCCACAAAAGTCATGTGTTCATGTGGGTCCAAAGTGCCAGATCATTGGATCCAAACACTCCAAAAGAGTCTGTTGTCCCTTTCCTCCCCCTGGATCAAGGCAGACCCTCCCCAATCTTGGTTGTCATAACTGTGAGAGGTGCCTTCCAGTGGATTTCACATGTCATCGTCCAGTCTAGCCCACCTTGGCCATATAGGCCATCTCTACTAGAGACTGGCACTGCACTCACCTGTGCTGATTTGCCTTTAGCTCTTGCCTTGTCCTTCAGTTCTTGTACGCAAGCTTCTAGGGCACAGGTATATTTTCCATCCCACTGGTCTGTATTTTCTCCGTGGTCCAACAGAAAATACCAGTATGGTGTGTAGCGAGTACTCACTTATTGTACCGAGGAGTGTCTGCATCTAATCTGCTCTCATTCACCTTTTTTTGAGGGCTTGGTGGCTGTCTCCAGTTTTATTGATGACTTTCTCTGTCTTTTGGAAATCCTCAGCCAGCCTCTCCATCAGCGAGACTTGGGCATGGGTTGGAGAATGGGTAGTGTCCTTATAAGCCTGCAATTTTCTGGTGGTGGTACACATGGTACTGCAGTGTGGCTGCAGTGTGGCTAGGAAGTACACATACATTTGGAGTATGAGTCATGTGAGCCTCACCCACATTTGAGACGTACACCTGATGCTGTTGAGGCTTCTGCAGTCTAGCACATTGCCAGAGGAAAGTATCCGGAGCACAGAGCATTCCTCTCAGAGTCGCTGTATTCCTTGTTCCACAGTCTTCCAAGGGCCATGCTGCATTTGCAGGTCTTGTTCGCAAAAATAACTTTTTCTAACACTTTCAAGGAAGTCTCTCCAGGGGCTAAGCGAGCCTTGTACTCTCACAAAACCCTGATCAATGCCTCGATCTTGGGACATGGATGCCAGCTGTCTTCTTTCCATGCTATCTAACACAGTGGCATTCCGAGGCATGTCCAAAATGTGGAGTAGCCAGGACAATAGTGACTCCTCTATTCTCCAGGTAAGACCCTTCTGCAGGCTGTGCAGCACCTCCAAGGATATGGATTCTGTGATGACTTCTGGCTCTACTTCCTCAACCAGTTGTGAAGGCCCTGGTTCTCCATCACTGTCAACTGGACACACTGATTTAATCTTGTATTTGTACCTTTGGACAGGTGCAACTTCTACTGGCTTGGACAGCTCCTTTGGTTTAGCTGGTGGTGGAGCTGCTGTTAGGTCCATTGCTGCACTCTCCTCCCCTGACAACAGGTGACACTGCAGGGCCATTGCATGAGAGGCATATGTTGGGGTCCAGCATATGCCAGCTAGCTGGGTCTCCCACAACTCAGCAGAGCAATCCTCCCTTAAGTACTCCATGATTTTACTGTGAGTCTTGGTATGATTGGAAGAGAATTCCCAAGTTAGAGGGGCAGAGTACTACTTCTTTAAATAATGACCAAGTTCTCATTCACGCACTCAAACAGGATAGTTGGGTTCTTGAGTCGTATTCCTGGTGCTGATCTTGGGGTAATTGCCCCTGGACTATTCACCCTGTTGTTATGCAGGGAATACATCATGCTACATGTATTGCAGAGGATCAGCAACAAAAATATGACCTCCTTCAGAATGAAGGGAAACACTAAACTTCCAAAAATTCACTGCCAAACTCAGAAAGGAAGGAAGAGGAAGATTCAACAAAACTCCTACTTTCATCTGTTCCCTGTACAGTCTGTGAAGCATTCCTAAACCCATATAAATACTTCAACAGATAACCAGCAGACCACATATATCAAAACCATTTCAATATTTTAGATCTAAATATGTCATAAATGCATGTTATACCCCAAAGGTATAATGCAATTTTCACATGCTGCCCTGTTGTACAACAAATTAGTATCAGAATCAAATACAGTAATAAGGTAAAAATGAACATTAGCAGATCCATCAACATTTTCCCTACACACAAAAAAATATTTCCAACAAAAAATGATCTTATTTCACTTGTCCTTGAGCCTCACACTTTTGGGCACTAATAATGTCTCAGTTTGAGACTAGAGGGACGCTAAAGGAGTTCCCTTCCCCTATATTTTTTTACCATGTGACGGAAAAGGAAGTTAAAAAGATAAAATAACTTGAATTAACTGAACTAGGGTAAAACTGAAGATAACCATATGCTCATCAATCACCTCTTACACCCCTTTCCTCCTTCACCCCCACCTACAAAGAAGAAGGAAAAAAATCTGGAGAGGAAAAAGGAAGTCCGTTTGTAGCTGTTGGGTAGTGTGGCAGCGGAGTTCTGGAAGCGTTGAGAAACGAGCTGCCGCCTTTTCCCTCTCCACCACTGCCGTCGCTGCCTGCTGCTCCGGTCACTTTGCCTCTGACACCCTCCACTCCATTGGGAGACAAGGAGAAGCGGAACAGAAGCGCCGAGAAAGCTGAAGCCACGAGCAGCTGCAAGCACGAGGAGATGAAACTCCGCGCTGTTCCACCCGGGAACGAACCACTCTGCCGCCACCAGCAGCCGCCACACTCATTCTGCCGGGAGAGAAGGGCTGGGGAGGAGGGGAAAGCTCCGAGAAGCCGTCACTCCAGATAAGCTGCCCTGCTCCAAGCAGACTGCCCCCACTCCGGATAACCACTGCCGCCGCTCCGGGTAAAACGACCACCTCTCCACTCTGGAGCAACTATGTGGGCTTCCAGCTCTGCCTTCTTATCTCCTTGTTATCCCCAACGCTCCACCCTGTCCTCTGGGTCCCGCGCGGGAAATGGAAAAGGGAAGGGATGAGAATTCACGCTGAAAGCTACGACTCCCCCCTAACCCCGCTTTGTCAGTTTGCGCCACTACATGGTTCTCCCTCCCACCTTCCCTCCCTTGCCCGCTAAACCACAAAAGAAAGATAAATAGGTACAAATGGCTCGCCCTGAGGACGAAAGGGAGAAAGACGGGGTAAAATCAGAAACTGCAAAGAAAAGAAAACCTGAACTGTGACACCTTCCTCTCCTCCCGCCACGAGTGTGGAGCCACCAGCCTTATGCCTGGTTTCCCTTTTTCAGCGGGTCTAATAGCTGCCTCGGGCAGAGTTCGATAGCTCACTCCCCTCTCCTCCTTTGGCAGCGGCGTGTAGGCTGTGGTTACGGCTTTTTGTCTCTAACGGGGAATTGGTGGGGTCATGAGCGGGTAGGAAATAATCTGGGTGCTATTTTTGGATGGTGGTCGGTCCGCATGGGGAACGCTACCGCTTTTCCTGAAAGGAGAAGCAAGCAGTACTTACCTGTAATCTGTCCTGCTTACCCTGTACCCCTTGTTCGCAGATCTTCATTAGGCAGTTGGGCTAGAACGCCGAGAGACCGAGGAATTGAGGAGAGAAGCAATTGCCATTCTGAATGCAGTTGCCATTCTGAAAGGGTGAATTAAGACATTGTTTTTCCTTCATTTTTTCCGTTTTGCTTTCTTCTTTCCCTCGTTCTTACGAAAGTTTTAATATTTCAGTTCCAACTGTTGCAATTGTGTTTTTTTCTCTTTCTCCCGGGGTTGGGAGGGAAGAGTTTTTTTAATGTGCAGTTAGGCACAGTATCTTCCTGGCCATCCAAAGTGCTAATCCGTAACACTAAGTCAAGTCTCTTTTGCTCATAATAGTAATTGCTGAGAGATCTCACTGTCCATATATGATCCCTGATCATTTAATTTTATTTCCTACTCTGTCCTGCTGAGGAGGTTTTTGCAGACTCCTGGCAGACAGTCAGGGGTTAACCGACCACTTTCTGATTGAGGCTGTATTTGACTTCCTAGCTATTTATAATTAAGGTATCTGCCACTGACTATGCATATATATGCATATCTTATGGTTTATGTTTTGTCCACTTATTTTTTTGAAATTTTGATACCTTTCCATTAGTCTGTACTTCTCTTGATCTGTATTTCTATTTTATTTCTTTTCTCTCTTGCTTGTTGCAAAACATCTCCCTATGCTTCCAGTAAATTCTAACTGAAGCCTAAAATGCTTTTAAAACCGTCATATCTTGTCTTAGCACTTACATATTCTACTAGTGCTTTGTATTCTGACTCCCTCAATGTTGCTGTCTACTTACCCAAAGAAGAGATACTACAAGTTGTGACAGAAAAAGGGAATATTTCTCTAAGGTTTTAGGCAAGAGACTCATGTTCTAAAAATAAGCACTCAGGCTCAGGTAACTAATCCAGGATATCCCAAATATCCTCTAGGAATACTTTTTTTTTACTATTTATGTTACTCATCAGGAAAAGTACCTGAACCACTGGAGTAGGAATTACTCATTCCTGGTATTTTGTCTCCTTATCCCAGCTCATGCATACTGAAAATAATCATCACAAGTCACTTCTTTTAAGACATTTTTGTCACTGAAAGTGGCAGTTTTCACTCTGTTATTGTTAGGACTATTGTAGCTGCCAAATGTATTAATGATTTTTATTTCTTGGCTGTTAAAATAAGCCAGTCTATCAGGCTGTCAGTTCATGTGAAAAACAAAACAAAACTGAATTTGGAAAACTACACGTATGTCTTCCTAAATGCAAGACGTGGATTATTATGACTGATTTCAGAGAAATAGCCTCTGGTATCCACAGTGATTCATGGCAGAGTGTCTTAAAGAGAGTAGTTAGTGAAAACTTGTACTTGATGTGAACTTACAAGAATAATTGTTGCATTAAAAAAATGTCTTATTCCAGTAAATAATACTGGATTAGAAAATTATATCAGTTTTGGAATGCAGTGGTTTTCCTTTTGACCTTGGTTTTAGTATTTGTTTTGGTGTAATTTTCCTCTCACCTCAACATTACAAGCAGTATTACATATGGGTGCAACTCATCTGTCTGAAAAGGTGCAACTTCGTTTCTACATTATTCTATTTTTTTTCTACAGGACACGAACAGGTCTTAAAACACTGCTATCTTCACATCTAAATGTAAGAAAGAAATGAAGTGCACAAGAACATGTGATACAAAAATATGCTTTGGTGGTTGTAGCTGATTTTTTGTTTCTTTTCTGTCTAATCTCTACTACAAAGTTCTGCATGTGGCTGTAAGAAACTAAATCCATCAGACAATAAAGGGACCTTGTTTCCTATACCCCAGTTTTCCTATAAGACCATTTGCTTTGTCTTTTGGAGCTGTATTGTTTTGCAGTTCATTTGCATTTTTGCCATGCATTGCAGTTGGTATACTCCAGTCCATATGAGACTTCTTGAGGCAAGCACTGGCTGCCCAACACAAAATGTTTTCTTGTATGTGTGGGAAGCCACATCAGTTGATAGGATTCATAAAATGCTTAGTTCAGTCAAACACTGTTTTGGACAGGGAAGATTCATACGGGCATGAGACATGAATGTGGCCCTGTAGGAGCAAATTTTGATGCACGGAATGCACTAAATGCCAAAAAAAAAATCGTTCATGTTACATATAATTATAAAGAGGGTTAATTGGATGACTGCATTTAGCTGACTTTTAATGACATTCCTTCCCTGTGGACATGAGAATTTTTGCACTGAAAGTGTAAACACAGCAGAGTAACAATCTAATACATGCAGGTTTAGCAGGTCTCCAATACTTGGAGGGAGGGAGTAATCAACTCAAGCTAAGCAAGAAGAGCGTATCCCTACAACACACAGGTGCCAGCCAGAGCCACTCAATGGCACACTGCTTGGTTTGAAAGTTGCTCAGTATTACCGCAGTGGGACAGCAGAAAGAAGAATTGTAAGGTAGGAAGCTGTTCAGAGAGGAAATGGCAGTACCTTTTTCAAAGCATGCTACTGAACTAAGAAAATTTACCAGAGAGCTTCCCAGGGTCTGTTAAGTTTCATGTATGCTGTAGCATTCAGCAGATAGCCATACACCTTACATCTGGCCTGCTATTACTTTTGAACTGGTACTTGAGAACGCTCAAAATTGTTGGTTCTAGTGATGAGGGTCCAGGGGTTGCCTACGCTGCAACGGGAAGCAGCACGGAAGACAGCTGTGTGGGGAAGCAATGGAGGCACCACTGTTGTCCGATGTCGTCTGTCTTCTTCTGCTTGTCTGTCTGAGCAACCTCAGGGACGGGCCTCCCTTTTTATTAGCTAACAACATCAGTGATAAACAAACTCAGGATTGGTGCTTGGTGCATTTGTGGCATTAGAGACCACGCATGCCTGATTTCCCTGTATGCTTTGTGTGAGAAACTATGCAAGGAATTTAGTTTGAGATAACAGAATTTCTAACTACACCATAGATTAACCCTGGAACCAATTATGACAAGTTCCTCCAGCCACGCACTTCCAGGACATGGTATGCCAGCCATCCCGCACGTTTAAGGAAGAACTGAAATGTTCCCACAAAAATCAGTAGCAAATTCTTTGCCAAAGTATGTTTTCCTTACTACCTGTATGACGGGAGGATGAGGAAGAGACAATTTGAGTAACTGTCTGCATGCCACAGTCTGTGTAAGATACTTGCTTGGTGGTTGCAGCTCTCCATAGCAAGTACAAGGGGATTCTATGCACCAGATTGTAAGGTCTCTTTGTGCATAGACCAGGCTCAGGTACCTAAATTTCAATACAAAACAAAAATAAGAAACGACAAATTTTTCTAACAACCAGGCCATAAATTTCCTAGCGAGGGCCTAAAAGAAGTAGAAAATGTGAAAACAAATAAAAGCTGCATTTTTCAGAATTTGAGCGTTACTAAAAATGAGTGACTGTAACTAAATTTAATGAGTCTTCCTCCCAAATTAATTTCTATGCCACAGTTTCTGGATTCTGCAATGAATATGAGGTCTATTTCCCCTCCCACTTTGCAAGGTTTAGGGACCTTTGGCATAGGAAAAAAATGACAACCTGGTGTTATGGTTTGAAAATTTCCCAGATTTCCAAATAATTGGATTTGTATTTTCAAGAAGAAAAATGCATTTTAGCTTTAAGAGATGCTCCCATTAACCCCCTAGGCTGACCTGCCCTCAAGGGTTTGGAAGTGTTAGCCTATAAATGCGAGCTAATTCCCTGGTTGAGTTCTCTTGGCTCTGAGGCATTGCCCAGAGACAACATGGCCCGCCAGGCCGCACCAACTCCCCCAATGAGGGGGTTTGGGCAGAGCCGTCCCCAGTTCCTGTTTTCTGGGGCGGGGCTGGAAAGCAGCTGCCCGTTGCTGTCCTGCTGCACAGTGCGCTGAAGCCGACCCCGGAATGCAGAGAGGGAGGCAGAGCAGCTCTGGTTTCACCTGTCTGGCACCAGCCCTGCTGCTGTAGCAGCTCCCGGCACTTGCTTCTCTGCAGCCAAGATACGAGCCACCGCAGGACCCGGCTCCTGATTGTTGCCGCAGCCATTTTAGGCAAGGCATGAGCCCCACTCGCTCTCGCCGTGAACAGCCACCAATCCCCGCCGACTGCTTCTCCACCACAGAAGCGGCGCGCGATTCAAAACAGCTGGATTGGCCCTTCTCAGCTGTCACCGCCCTGGCAGAGCCACGGATGAGTTGCAAGCTGATTTCTTCTGAAAGATGCCCACCCGAAGGACAGCGGTGAGCTGAAACGGTTTCCCTTCCCCTGTGACTGTGGAGGGAAGAAAGACAATTAACTCTTCTCTCTGGAACTGAACTGTAACCAAAGTGGGAGGAAGAGAGTAAAGAGAGAGAGCGCTCCTGGAGGGAAACGCTTGTTTCTCAGACGCAGCAGGTCAGCCCTGCTTGCCTCGAATTCGGTCTCTCCTGACCATCCAGTGCCACGTGGCCTTTGTTCTCAGCCCGGGTGTGGGCCCACATGACCTGAGCCGTCTTGCCTTTGTCTCTGACTGTGGGGACTGGCATAGATGCTGTGCTTCAGCTCTGCCGCTGAGGAGCGTTTGAGGAATAGGGAGCAAAGAAGCCTCAAAGTGGGTATCTGATAGGCTTCCCTTCCTGCTTGGCTGAATTGTGCCGGAAGAAGCAGAAATACTTAAAAGAGTTCTTGAAACTTTGGCAAGGAGAAAGAGACTGGGTTTTTAAAATGCATGTTCCTGCATCAAGGGTGCAGTTTAGGCTCTGAGGAATCATGGTTGTCATACTAGTATTTTGCTGGACAAGCTACGCTGAAGGGATTCACCAGTCTAGGACAATCAGGGGTAAACCAGCAGGCTGCAGACCAAACTCCTGTGTGAAAAAATTCACCAGTCTGGGATCATCAGGGCAGAATCGGTGCCTGCAGACCACATATGACTCATAAGGAGGCCTGGCAACCCTCTAGAAGATGACTCGTGGGTAGACCTGACATATCTCCAAGAAGATAGGGTGCTTGTATGCCCCTGCGATTGAAATACGTGCTTATCCCAGGTCTCTGATCTACACCAAAGACTGACACATTGACTTGTCTCCTATTTTTCTCAGGGTGTGTATGTGTAAGGGCATTGTGGTGTGGTTTGTTTGTTTGTTTTTGGGTTTTATATTTACTTTTTGGGATTTTTCCATTTTCTTCTTGGCTGTAGGTTCAATAAATTTCCTTTCTTTTTAGCAAGATCATTTCACTGCCTGTTGAATTCTCCTGAGAGCAGGTTGGTGCGCTTGGCTTGCTGGCATTAACCTGAACCAATGCAGTCTCACCAGACAAACCTAGGACACCTGGGACAGCAGAATAGTCCCAATGCTGCACTGAAACATTAGCTTAGGTAACAGAATCACTGGGGTCTCCCTATAGGTGGATGTGGCTGTCACTTCAGCCCTCTGATGCCACTTGTTAACTGCTATCAGAGGGTACTTTCTGTATGTCTGAAAATATGTGCAAATTAATGGAATTATTTGGTTAGTAAAACTATTAAAGGCAAATTAGTAAATTACTAAGGACTGTACTCTGCCTGGACTGTCTGTGAGCTCTCTAGGAAGGCCACAGTAGCTCTACGGCAGCAGAAATGAAGCAAGAACTGAGCATCCTTCCAACAGATACAAGGTTTTCCAGCTTTCCTTTTTTTCCAGGAAAGGAAAATGTTAATTGCTTTTCATGAACACTGGAAATTCTTGTGTGTACCAGTCACTTTAAGCAAGGAATCAGGCTACCACACGTGAGCCCATTAGAAAAGTTAGTACTAGGAAAAGCGTGCTCCCACGTGTGCAAGGCACAGCTGTTGCAGTCACAATTTGATCCATTGCACATAGGTATTTGTACATTTCTGTTACTTGTGCTTGGGGCATATGGCATGAATGATATTTCAACTTTACTGATAATGGCAAAAGAAGAAATACCATTCTCCTATTTTTAAAGAAGGAAATAACAGGTATTATTCTGCTGCCTTCTTTGGGTAATGTTATAGTACAGAGGAACAGGAAGGTGAGAGAGTGGGGGGAAGGAACCTCCAGCCAACAAATCTTTTGTTACTGGAACATCAGTGTATCAGATTTTCCATGTTATGAAGGACCCTACCTTATGACTTTCTCCTAAGATACCAGTGACATTTTTCATAACCATAGCAACAACAATTTCTTATTTCAAATAAGTATGTCTTCACTAGTAATTTTCTCTTCTGTCTGTTTCGGAGTTTCTTTTCGCATCAAACTGGAGCCATGAGCAAATTTACTGTCATAATGAGAATTCTCCACCTGGACCTCCAGCAGTCCCATTGAACCTTTCTCTGGTTCATGGATTTGATTGGGTTAAATTAAGAACTTACATCACAAGTTCCCATGAAAGTTGAATTGACTAAAGTTAATAGGTGTCATGCTCAAATAGCAGAGAATAGAAGAGAGAAAAAGAGTAGAGAAAGTAGAATTTTAGATTATCACCCTGGGCTCCAGCACAGTTCAACTGTCTCTCACTCCTCAGTTCTGTAGATTCTCAGGTTCTCTGGCCATTCTCTTAGTGTCTCAGCATGATCTGCTCCATGATGATGGTGATAGATGTGATCAGCATCAGCTGTCTTTGTTTGAGTCTCCTTTTATCTCCTACCGCAAGGGACATTTTCTTCATCCTCATGAAATGAGTGACTTGATATTTTTGGTACTTAGACAGCGGCAAGGTGAGTTTGATGATGTGTCCCTGGGAAACCAAGAACCCATCATATTTCCACCACACAAGCATGTCTCTAAATTGAACGGTGGTGATTCAGGGCTTGCTCATTCTGTCCTCACTACTTAACGTATATTTCTTTTCCAGCTGTGGCAGTTCAGCCCTGGTAGCTGCAGCAGTTCTAATTCCTCCACTCATAACTGTTTGAGTTATCTCCCCTGTTGTTAATCGCAGTTTCTTCAGATTGTTTCTTCAGATTACTGTTTGTCAAGCAATGATGCTTGAAACTTGACATTAAAAATTTCAGATGACATTGAGAAACATAATTGTAGTGTAAGAGAACAGTTGAGTATTGGAACAGGTGCCCCAAGTCTGTCAGTATTTAAGAGAGATTTGCACAATGCTTGTAATAATATCCTTACATTTGGGTTAGCCTTGAAATGGTCGGGCAGCTGGACTAGCTAATTTTTCTAGTTCCTTTCCAACAATATGATATAATACAATACTAGTCTAGTCTAAATAAATTGTATCTGAATTTCATTTTTGTCTGGTTTAATGACTTTCTTCACTGCATTTTTTAGAGGCAAGTTGAATAAGATAAAATATCTATAAGTGAAGAAGAAATGCTATTGTTTTGTGATGAAAAAAGACAATAACACCCTAAAGCGTGCAAAAAATAGAGCCAAAAGACATAATTAGTTAATTCAGGAAATGTACTTGAAAATGTAATCAGAAGTTTCAGAATCTGACAAATAGAAAAATTTTTGAAAGGTTTTAGACCTTGAGGTATAGAATTTTTTTTTAAATCAAAAACACTTCATGAGCCCTGTACAAGCTTGCTAGAAGTAAAAGATGGAGGCGGCTTTTTAAGTATAGAACCATTGAAATGACTATTTGGGTTCTCTTATCCAGTATCTTTTAGCAGAATATTGTCAATGAACTTTTACTATATGTAGTACAAAAATGTTTATCTCCTGAAAGGGGGAATGTGGTTTCAAATAACTTTAGAGGAAGGAAATACTATCAGGTTGTCACACTGTTTAAAAGACATAAATATAGTGACATTATACTTAGTGTTTTCAGACTTATGTCCAATGATTTCTATGTACATCCAAAAATAATATCAGACTGTGGTGAAATATGACATCTTCAAAAAAGTGATTTTGGAATACTTACATTAAACAGTATTCTAAGGTAGCCTCAGCCAGTACTGTATCCTGTTGCTTTCCATCAACTCTAAAATTAATATTTGTCTCTTAGTTTATTTTTCGTTCTATCTGTCAATGCATCCCCAATGTCTTCCTTAAATAAAACAAGTCATGCTCTTGTTTTCCAACCCAGAGTAAAAGTACATGACAAGACTTCCACCAGCAGGGGTTCATTGCTCTATTTACTCTGAGGATAGACATGCTGGTCTCGCAAGCTCTGCTATTTGAAGCAATTCTTGCCATATGCTGTCACACAGCCACACTGAAAATTATTTGGAAAGTAAATGTTGATGAGGCTACAGGGAGGTGTTGGCAATTGTATATTATCGGCAAGTTTGCTTCTTTAGAAAATGTCTAAGGCCCCAGTATGGACCATCGGCTCTGCCACAGTCATGCATCTCTAGTTTCATGGGAAGAAGTTGGAACTGAAACACATTTCCTTCTAAAAAAGACTATAAAACTTATTTTCAAGGTCCCTGCACTACATGCAGTGATTCGTATTTGTGTTTTCCATCAACTTCACAGTGTGGCACATGCAGAAACCTTTCAACATGTAGTACATTAGGTGTATTTATGCTCTTCCACCCTTAGATTTGCATTTGGTTCTTCCTTTGGTATCTTTTGATGCATATTAGTTGCATTATGGGACATGAAATTTGGTGAAAATTTAGTATAACTGGTTTGAATGGAAACCAAAATACTTTCAAACATCTTTTAGGGCCTAGAGGTGTGCACAACTGTGTTCTAGTTAATGGTTAATTTTAAAGGAGATAGCAGAGGAGTACTGTAAGTTTTATTACCAGAGCTTTGAATGTTAATCAGTGAGCTAAAATTCAGAAATTTTAGTAGGAACACGTTAAAATGGCTAACATCAGGAGAACATAATAAAACACGCGTTAACTACAGTGGATAGTCACTGTATTCATGAAAATTTCTGAAGTCACTGTAGAAAGTTTTGGCTAAAAACTTCTAGGTTCAATCTACAGACAGTAGTAACTTCCGAAAACTAAACTTCAGCTTGTGGCATAGAAATATGCTTATGTGTATTTTGACTACTTTATATGTATGTACATGTGTACAGCAGACAAGCAGATAGAGATTAGAAGTGTGGGTTTTTCATGAACTAACAGGCTGTGTTTTAATTTTTTTTTATCAGTGGTTATTTTTGTCCATTACATTTCATTGACTGCAAAGTATCCTCAGTTCAGAGTGGCCACATTTTGCAAATTAAATTCAAGAGAGAAAGATTACATGAAAATGCATTCTTCCCCCCTTTTTTGTGGGATCTGTTTATGTGATTTGTGAGGTCGAGAGTCTGTTTTCCTGGCCTAAGTTAATTTTTCTACTGTTGCATTTCTCAGAAATAAAGAATTAGATCTGTTTTTTGAGGTATGTGCATGCACACAAGCTGACTGGATGAGATATCTCCACATAAAAACAATAAAAGTGGCACAGACAAAGAGTGCTCAACAGCAGTAAGTAATGTATGTTTTATGTACTAAATAAAATACAAAGACTGTGAATGTAGAGCAGCAATTCCATTTGAGATAGGAAGTTTATGTGTTTATTGGGGTGAAGGAACGAAACATCAGATACCCAGCAGAAGGAAAGAAAATAGACCAACAATTTTCACTGATATGAGTGTGGAACTTCTGAACAGGTGCAGAATCTTAATGGAAAATATTAGAAGAATGTTTATTGAAGCTTCTGAGTTTCACTGGTGCAGAGAACCTGTACAAATTTTACACGAAGTCCAATTGTTAAATGATTGTGATGTAGTTCACTTAAAACTGGTGTTTACATTTCTGTTGAACTGTTGTTGTTGATGCTAATGTTTGTGCTTTAACATATGTAAAATTTTAAATTTGAGAGATTTCCCTGGTCTTGACAGGGGCTCTGGAACTAGGTGATTTTTAAAGGTGCCTTCCAGCGTAATCCGTTCTATGATCTAAAATTTTTCCATAATGGGAACTTTGTCTCTGTAACAAGACCATTCACAGGTCTACTGTATCACTGATTTCCATATAATTTGATTTTTTTTTATGCCTTATTCTAATGCAGCAGAGCAACTGGCCTATTCTTGGAGTACAATGTAGATGTCAATAAGTTTCTGGAGTTATTATAGTTGTAATCTCAATTGGAAAAACAGGCTTTAGAAAAAAAACAGTGCATTTTCAGGAAACAGTTTTACAGGTGCCACTGGAAGTTGGTTGGACAACTCCTACACCTCTTCAGAAGGTTTTTTTTTAATGCCTTTTGAATATTTTCCCCATACCTTACATTTTGTGAAATCTTTGAGCTAAAAATGTATCATGCATGTCAATTCTCTGTAAGGCTGAATGTTCAAGGACAACAGGATGCATTTAATTTATTTCATTACTAGAAGGAAAAAAAGATCATCATCTAATCAATTTTATATTCCACTAGTACACAGACATGTATCACACCAGACACCTGATATCAGTTACTGATGGTATGTATTAATGTTTAGGAATAAATGGTGTAAGGATGAAGAACAAATGGGAATTTTATGAAAGAAATAAAACACTTTCTATGATTGATAATAAACATACTGACAAGGATGTAAAAGAAGTAGAAAGAATGTTTTATTGATCTGTGGAATGGAGCATTCTGATGCTAGCGTAGTTACAATCACTTGACAAACTACTGTAAAAGTTAATATTTCACTCCTTGCACCACCAGCTGTTTATGGGGTCAACAGCATGAGCCATGCTTTTTGTGCAGTTACTCTTTGAGGTACTGAATCTTGAATGCAATGCATCTAAAAATAGAATTGCAACACAAAACCCCCTTGATTGACTAAAGCCAGAATGTCATTTTCATAAGTACATCAGTCATGTGAATGCACACTGCATACTTTAACTTGCAAATTGATTTGGCAGGATACCCAAGTTTGATATGTATGAGCATACCCTGTCATGTTTTGCTGCTTATTCCCTTGTTATATTCTTAGCAAAGGTAGGGATTGTGCATAGCAAATGCTCTAGTTGATCTGGGCAAAATCAACTCTGAGTACAACTTAGAATACAAGTTAGAGGAACCACACCTAAAATTTATAATGGAGAGCTTCAAGTACAGGTCTGAGAAGGAGCAATTTCAATAAATTTCATAGACCAGATGAAGTATGCACTGTGCACCCACCTCTCAGGATTAATTACTTTAGAGTAATTAACGCTGTTTATATTTTGTAGAAGTACATGTGACAGAGCTGGTTTCAATTGCTCCTTTATGTAGCAGTTGTGGGAAGCCCATCATACAGATAAAGAAATCAGAATGAGTGTTTACAAGGTGTGCCATTTTGTTATTTCACGACTAAAATGTTAGCTGAAAGAGGAACTGAAAATTGTACTTCATGTCTTGTGTAGGTGTATACAACTGCTCCAAATGCTGAAGTAAAGTGATTGTTACAAAACCCTTTTGCCATTGATGTTGCTTTTTAAACAAACGTGACATTCAGCATCATCAAATATCATTGCGTGCTGCAAAACATAGGGTCTTTATTCTGCATGTTATTGTTCCAGTGAAACCAGTGATCCAGGATCGGATCAGGACAGTTCTGAGTTGAAGTCATAGAATCATAGAGTCATTATGGATTGGAAGGGACCTCGAAAGATCATCTAGTCCAATCCCCCTGCCACAGCAGAATCACATAGACCAAGTCGCACAGGAACACATCCAGGCGGGTTTTAAATGTATCCATTACAGACTGAGAGTAAAATCTGGAGTGAACCAATACATAATTTAGACCACTCCTTTGCCTGATACAGGGACACTTAACATACAGTATTCTTGATAAATACTTCCCTAATGTTAATCTGCACTGATAGAAATGACTCTTTGTCTAGTGACATTGTTGAGGTGTACAGAGAAAATGAATTGTTACAACTAGAATCAGAATTGAACTATATACTTTCTCAGTAATGCTGTACTTATCTTAAGGAAGGTGAAACACAAACTCAATTACAATCACACTTTCCTTAACTTGCAAAAAACCCAGTATATGTTGCTATTTTAAACAAAGGGTTAAGGTAATGGAAAAAAGACCATGTGAAATTGATTTTTTTTTCATGTCATGAATAGCAATAATGCCTGTCTTCCTGTGGCTATGTTTACCTGAAAAATTAATTTTATGCAATAGGAAAGGGTCAAAATTGGAATAGGTTGCACAGATAAGATATGGAGTCTCTGTCTGAGAGGGTTTCCCAGCCTTAACTTGGTCAGGGTAAGGCCCTGAAAAGCTTAGTCATAATTAGTTTCTGAATCTGATCTGGACAGAAGACCAGATCTGAAGACTTTCCTTTCTACCTGAATGATTATCTGATCAGGAGACTGGAGAAACTTAACCTGAGGAGTTGTCTTATGCACCATGTGCTGGTTGGATATCTTACTTCAGATCATATTTAGTCCATATTTGGTCTGCTGTACCAAATGTTGCTGTCAGAGACATGGTTTGAGGATGTGCAAGGTTCAGTTAAAGCCCTGGATGCCTCTGGGAAGTTGAGTGCATTTGGTTAATGGCCAGAGCAAAGGTCAGCACTCTCCAAAAGGAAGCTTTTTCACACATACCGAAAACTGGATCAATGTGCTGTTGCATAAAGGAATTAGCTTCAAAACACCATTTTTGCTCTGAAGCAGAGTACTAAAGTAGACACAAACTATGCATGTCTGACTCAGTCTGAAAATTGGTGGGCTTGTGCTGTATGTATTTCTTACTGTAGTCAGGCGTGACCTTATGGAAGTCCCCCTCTCAGCCTAAGGAGTATTGTGTAATCTGAGACACACCCTCTGAGAGGACAAGGACTAAATTTTGGGTTTGAATCAATAACAGTATTAGACTGGAAAACTATGCATTAGCTATAATTTCCTTGAGTTCTTCCTCAGCCCCTGAGCACTGACTGAAAGTTTTTCGTTACTGTACTATAAATTAAATAATTCTTTGAAGACTTGGAAGGGAAGTAATAATCTTTCATCCCTCTCACACACACCCAAAATATATTAAATTACTCCTTACACTGAAAATACAGAGTCTGGAAAACCATCCCTACATAAAGGGACTTCTTGAAAGCAATCTTGCTTTGAATGCAGAGGAAAAATAGGCAAAACCAGCTCTTACAATTGCCCCTTGGTAGACGAATGGTAGTTTGTAGAAACGGAGATTTAACAGTATCCTGAAGTAGAGAATGCTTGCAAGAAGATACTGGGCACTTATCAGACTTGACACAACTTTTTAAATCTCGCCCTTGCATTCCATTAAAGTTTTTCAGTATGAGAGACGTTTTCTAACTTTTCAGTCTTTTAACCTGGCCTTCTGTCTCACATAGACTCTGAAACCTCAACTGATAATTTCTGTGGCAGATTCAGAGATGCAGGCAAGCTCTTTGCTTTACAGCTCTTGATTATCATAAGGATGGGGAAACAAAACAAGTAACGGTTTGAGTGTGGTGGAAAGTACAGTAAGGTGCCGGAGAAATGACTACTAATTACTGCTACCTACAAATTACTACATGCATTGCAATGAGAAATAAGTTGTGGAAATCTAAAACATTTAGTCAGAATTCCCATGAGCCTGAATAGTTCACAAATAGGTGATGATCTGTGAGGAGGATGAATAGAAGTGGAAGAACAATATTAACATTTGTTATGGTGTGTTGACTTTGGTGAATGCCATGTGCCTACAAAGCTGTTCTATCACTCACCTTACTCAGCAGGCCAGGTTACAGGAAAGATAATGAAAGGTCTTTGGGAGAAGACAAGTACAAGGAGGGATCATGCACCAATTACCATCATGGATAAACCAAACTTGAGTCAGGGAAATTAGTTTAACTTACTGCCAGTAAAATCAGAGTCAGATAATGAGACACATACCCAAACATTGAAAACCCCTTCTATCCCCCTTCTCTTCTTCCAGGACTGAACTTCACGCCTCAAATTTATCTCCTCTACCTGAGCACCACCTTTGTGCCACATGTGAAGAGATGTATTTCCTCAACTAACCCACTTCAGATTGTTTCTGCACATTATTTAAAAAAACAAGAGAGTTTTCTGAGATTCCTCACAAAAAGCCGTTGCTGTGCAGTCCCTCCATCCTTCTGAAGGCTGACTTTTTTCTCCTTCCTTGTGTATTGGCTTTGGAAACATTGTATTACGTTGTGTTGCATTGCATTGCATTCTGTTTTATTGCACTGTATTGCATGGTATTATGTTACATTCTATTGTATTGTATTGTACTGAATAGAAGCATCTCACAAAACACATATATCCCATTTAATTTTTCTAAAAAGCAAGCAGTACTTTATTTTTTTTAAACAGCAAATTACAACTTTCCAGGAAATTTGCTTTGTCATTGTAAATAATGATGCCAGATAATCACAGCGTTGTCATGAGAAGTGAGGTACCGGTAATTCTGATGAGTGATAACTGATGGTTTCCTGAGACACGGATCTCTTATGGGTCATAATCATAATGCGTCATTTAAAAGCCTGCCATAATCTTCTACTATTTTACAGCTATACTGAGACTTTTCCTCAAACCCTTGTAATGAGCCTGAAACAAATAATGAGTTACTTGATAATTTGGTCATTTCATTAAGTAGTTTGTTTTTCAGTCCCAAAACCAGAATGTCTGCCCAAGCACTGGTAAACAGAGAAGCAGTGGATAAGATTCAATAGTGGAGACTGCTTCTGAGGAGCTGGTGCAAAGGCCTTTGTTCAATAAGAAGCAGTTTCTCTGTGTCCTGGTGCATTTGAATGTATTTGTTGATTTCAGTTGGATGTTCACTTGCTTGGAGTATGCAGGTATAGAAAACTGGAGATGAACTGGATCTTAAGTGAGGAATATTTTAACAAGACAGTGGTTGCTGAGTAGATTTTAGGTTGTCCCATAAAGTCTGTTCTAAGGCCAAATACCAAATACTCTGGCTCTGTCACTTTACTCTTGATGATTTAAGGTTAAAGCTTCTATTCATATAATCCAGGTAATCCTGTACCTTAACATCTGACTTCAAAAGCTTTCATTCTCCTTTAATTTGTTTCACATCATTTGTGGCTAAAAGAAAAAGTGTTCAAAACCTTTAGGAAACATCAAACAGTGTAGACATAGAACTAGCTTCTGAAGTTTTGGAAAAATATTTAAAAGTACAAGCAAGGGAGCAAAATTAATTTTAATAACTGTTGGATTAAAACACTATTGTATATTTAGGATATGGTGTTGATTGAATTTGCACAAGGTTTTCAAAATGCTCTTCAGATCAGTTGATTTAGTGGTAATTTAGACTTGCAGACATGAAAAAAAGATGTCAAACTTCTAATGGATAAATAAATATTGGTACTGTTGATTTCAATGGGAAACACAAGGAGATACTGTTTCTAAGGCTGATATATTTCTAGACTGACTTAATGACACTCAGATAAACCTTTCTCTGTAAACTTAGGAATATATATAAGTTAAAAAAGTCCATAAATGAATAAGGAAAAAATAGATATATTTTTCCTGTTATTTAGAATACATGACAAAATCAAAATTATCTGATAAATTAGTGTATTTTTTTTTAAAGTGTGTTGATATCTTCATTGCATCTATTGTCATCAGTGGCTGCTTCTTTTGATTTTCAGCTCATAAACAAGCATGGTGAAACAAAGATGTATGAAATGCTTTTTCTCAAACAAAATATTTCTTAAAATGTGCTGTACAATGTCTCAGCCATCTCACAATTAGATTTTTTAGCCAGTACTGGCAACAATTATATTGTCTCGCTATGAACTTTTTGAAGTTTTAGGCAAACATTGACTTTTTAAGGACAATCACGGTATTAAACTTGTAGAAAAATATGTAAAATGTACAGAAGGAATTAAGAGACTTTCCTCATAGTTTTGGAATATTAGGCTTTTAAACAACTGGTTTTTTTTGACACTTGATGGCATTTAACTTCTGAATAAAACAGCGTGAATGCAAGCATGTTCAGACAAAACTTTTTTCTCCAATTAAGTTAATATTTAGAGCCTTACAAAATTTTAAGTTTTGCTTAGATTTAATTAGAAATAATTTTCACATTTCCTGGCAGCATGCAGAAAAATACTTGCCTCTCGGTCCTTTTAACTTATTTACTATTCTGTTGTTTTGGCTGGCAGCACATTTGACTAAAGTCTGTACATTTGAACATTGTGTTGAAAAAATGAGAAGTCAGCTGTTTCCAAAAGATAGTATTTTGAAAAAAATTATGTCTAATCAAAAGTGGAAAAGGGTCATGAGCCAATTAGTTACCTCAAAGGGAAGCAATCTAGGCAAAGCCACCCCAAAGCCTTACACATTTAAATCCCTTGTAAGTAGTATTAGGCATCTGTGACAACAGTGTAGAATAGTACAGCCAACTTGTAACAACCTCAATTTTTTTTAAAAAGAGAGCTTTTAATTTTTTTTTTTTAATTCTTAGAAAGAGGGAATTACTCATGTGGACTCCTGGTCACTCCCTGAACAAAATCAAAATTTAAATCCTGAACATTAGATGAGGTTTTCATCAATAATGATTTTTAATTTTTAATGTGGGGAAACCTCTATGGATTGATCTATTAATTTATAATAAAGCATAAAAAAATTGTACAAAAAGAGGGTCTCTTCAAAAGACAGAAGGTTGTTTCTACTTTCTTACTTGCTTTCCCTTCATAAAGATCCCGGAAATTAATTAGTTGTTTAACTATGTGAAGCATTCATATCCTTTTATGTTAATTTGAAAGGATTTGATATTCCTTTGTTTTCTATAAAAATTTTGAAGATTCATGATTTATTGTATGAGAATCAAAGCTCTGAAAAGCATGTGGGGATCTTCTTCACCATGTGAAAAGGAAAAAATATGTTCTGGTGTGCCTCCTCTTCTTTCTCCTCTGCACAAAGCTGGCTGACTGAATGGTTGTAAATTACCTTCTTCAGAAATGGAGCTCCCAGAAAATAAAGTCCCAAGCGAAAAAAAAAAATAATGGACAAACGAGTTTTTTCATCTTAAATGAGTTAATTGGCAGAGGTGCTGATTGGCTCAGCCATCCTCAGCTCTCACAATGAATTATAGAATCATCTGGATTGGAAAAGACTTTTGAGATCATCAAGTCCAACAAATAACCCTACTCCACCAAGATCACCAGAAGACCATTTCTTTAAGCACCACATCTAAACAATCTCTAAACACATCCAGAGATGGTGGCTTAACCACCTCCCTTTGCAGTCTGTTCCAGTGCCTGATTACTCTTTCAGTAAATTTTTTTTCCTAATGCCCAGCCTAAGACTCCTCTGATGCAGCTTGTGGCTATTCCCTCTTCTTCTCTCACTAATTACCTGTGAGAAGGTAACTACCTCTCTATAATGTCCCTTCAGGTAGTTGTAGACAGTGACAAGGTCTCCCCTCAGCCTTCTCTTCCTCAGACTAACCACCCCAGCTCCCTCTGATGCTTCTCATAAGACTTGTCTGGGCCTTTCATCATCATTGTTGCTCTTCTCTGCACCTGCTCCAGCACCTCAATATCTTTATTGAATTGAGGTGCCCAAAACTAAACACAGAACTCGAGGTGAGGCCTCATCAATTTCGAGTACATTAGCTAGTTCCCCCTCAGGACTTGTGAGTGTGTCCAATCAGGACACACACATTGTATAAACTGCATAGCCTGTGCATGTCAATTTTGTCTAAGTATTCCCTGACCAGCTTCTCTTCTATCAAAGGTATATTTTACTTGCTCCAGCCTTTCCTTCTATAATTTTTGACCTGAAGGTTGGTGCTGATTTTGAAAAGAGGTGAAGCAGGCATTCAATAGTTTAATATTTTCCATATCCTGTGTAACCCAGCCTGCCAACTTGTGCAATGCCCACGTTTTCCCTAGCCTTCCTTTTGTCACCTATCACTATCACTTAATTACTGAGATTGGAAAAGACCTCTAAGATCAATTCCAGACTATGTCGTAACATCACCACATCAGCTAGATCATGGTACTAAGTGCCGTTTCTGATCTTCTCTTAGACACATCGAGGGATGGTGACTGCACCATCTGTCTGGTCAGTCTATTCCAACGTCTAACCACCCTTTCCATGAGGAAATGCTCCCTAACATCCAACCTAAGACTCCTCTCGTGCAGCTTCAGACCCTGCCCTCTCATCCTATCACTGGTTACCTGGGAGAAAAGCCCAACACTCATTTGACTACAAACTCTGTTCTGATAGTTGTAAAGAATCATAAGGTCCCTGGCCCGAGTCTCCTCTTCTCTAGACTAAACAAGCCCAGCTCCCTCAGCCTCTTCTTGTAAGACTTTCCTTCTAGTCCCTTCACCAACCTTGTCATTTTCCTCTGGACCTGCTCCAGCACCTCAAGATCTTTCTTGAAGTGAGGAGCCCAGAGCCGCACCCAGGACTCAAGGTGAGGCCTCACCAGTGCCAAGTACAGGGGGAGAATTACATCCCTAGTCCTGCTGGCGAGATGATTCCTGATACAAGCCAAGATGCCTTTGGTAATTAATTGTGAATACTCAGCACTATGCAACTCATTAAACCACAGAACCAATTAGAGCAGAGTACTGAAGAAAGACAAACTGAAGATGAATTCAGCTCTGTTGTTCACTGAGCTCAGAAATTTTATAGTTTAATTTAGGTCATTTTGCTTTATCACTCCTATGCTGTGATTGACTTGTTTTTAAAACCTCAGCACTTGTGAGTGTTTTAAAGTCTGGTTCACTGGTCCATGTGGTTCCAAGCCAGTCCTCCATTTCCATGAACTAGGGAATGGACCGTGAACTAGGGAAAGAGTCTCTCTCCATTTCAACAAACAGTGGAATTCAGATTTAACCTTTTTCTCCACAGATCCTTGAGGTTCCACTCCCTCTCTCCATTCACCATGTTCCTAGGACAAGGTGACTGTCATGCCCAGCCCAGTACCATATGTCTCTCTCCAAGCAAAAGCAAAAATGAAGTGCAGAACGAACAAGAAAGGGAAAAAGGAAAGCTCAAGCCACTCTGCAGAGTTGCTTAAATTTCACAAGATGCCATAGCAATTCCCAACATCTCAAGCAAGAAACCTGCTCAAATTCCCTAACATTGGACATCTAAAGATTTGGCTGGATATGGTGCTTTTGCCAAGAATGTTTGGACTAAATGAGTCTTAAGATCTCTTCCATCCTAGTGACCTGTAATACTGACTTTGGAAAAACTGACTAAAAATAGGATCCATGTATGGATCTGGATGATTTAACTTAGGCCTCTTACACTTTTTTTTTCCCAAATGAAAGTTCATGCCCTCCGTATAGGTTAAGATAACGCAGAAAAAGTTTATAAAAATGTTGAGCAATTTACAACTTTATTATTTTTTATCTTCTCAGTACTTGCTCATAAAGTCTTATCCATCATACAATGGGAATGACACTTAATATACTGATGTTGTAAGGAGACCAAGTACAATGAAATTAGAGGTAAAATAGTGTTGCTAAGGTGAGTAGGTTTGAAATTTAGTGTTCTCTGGAAATCTCCAGTGTGCCTATAGGACTAAAGATCTATTCTATTATAGCTTATGAAATGATGCCACCTAGTTTAGATGCAGTAGCTGGGAGTAAATGTCCCATAAAAAAGGTATTTCATTAAAAAAAGGGGTCTTTTAAAACCCTCTAATTTGAAAGTATATAACTGCAACATACTTTCTTTTGCCATTAACATCAACTTAGGAACTCAAGAAAACCCGAAATCTTTCCTTTTAATTTCTCAAGTTTCATTAGAAACATGGTAAGAGATGATTTACTTGATTTTAAAAAACTTGGTTTATATTTGCACAAGGAAACATATCAGGAACCTAAAGAACAAAAATATGAGCCTGCAAAGTATTTTTCAGATAAATCTGAACAGAGGAAGGTTACAAAACAGAGAGAAAGAGGATACAGAACTGATTTTCAGTTAAACAAATCTGGTTTTGCTTAATTTATTTTGTTCTCTGTAGGCTATAGATAAAGACAGGGTTTTTGCAGGAACTATTTCCTACATTTCTGTGTCTGTCCAAAGACTGGTCATTATATTCTATTTTATGATTTTATAATCTTGCCCTAAATTCGGACAATCTGGGGATCTAATTTTAGACTTAGATATAATCTGTGTAAATAATTCATAGGAGATGTTGTAAAATTAATGACTATGTTCTGTTAGAATGCAACATGCTTTGAAATACGTATTTTAAGTGGAACATCAGCTACAATATTTTGCCCAAACTACCTACATAATTATAGACTGGCAGTGGGATTACATTTCCTGTTTATTATAGCTGATTTACTATTACACTTTAGTGCAAACATTCCAGATCATCTGTTAATCCTTGAGTGGAATTTTCAATTAGACGTGTAACAGATTTGCTAGTAACTCTCATGTGTTTGAATCTGAGGTTACCGTAAGTAACAAGGTGGTAGTGGTATATATTGAAGATCGTCTAGTTGTACAACTCTGCATATTTCAATATATATGTAGAAACATTTATGCTAAAGTCTCACATCAGCTGTACATATTCCACGTATGCACCACATTATAGCTTGTTGCACATTTTCATACTAAAACATGTGATGAGTGTTTTTCAGAATATGATTCAGTATTTAGTCATTATCTTCCATTAGATGGCGTAAACATGATGGGTGGTCTGTTCAAATAGCTTTAGAAGAGGACTCTTAGTAGAAATGTCACAGAATCACAGTACATTAGGGATTGGAAGGGACCTTGAAAGATCATCTAGTCCAATCCCCCGACACAGCAGGCTCACCTGACTGGAGAAGCCATGGAATCAGAGTCACTCAGTGTAGGAAGGAACCGTCATCCAGTTCCAACACCCCCAGCACAGGCAGGGACACCCCACCCCAGACCAGGCTGGCCAGAGCCCCATCCAGCCTGGACTTAAACACCTCCAGGGACGGGGCCCCAGCCACCTCCCTTGGCAACTCATTCCAGGCTTTCACCACTCTCATGGTGAAGAACTTCCTCCTCACATCCGGTCTAAATCTATCCATCTCCAGCTTTGCTGCATTCCCCCTAGTCCTGTCACTACGCGCCATCCTAAATAGTTCCTCCCCAGCCTTTTTGTAGTCCCCCTTCAGATACTGAAAGGCCACAATAAGGTCACCTAGCAGCCTCCTCTTCTCCAGACTGAAGAACCCCAATTCTTTCAGTCTATCCTCGTAGGAGAGGTGATCCAGCCCCATGATGATCCTTGTGGTCTTCCTTTGCACACGCTCCAGCATCTCCATATCCCTTCTGTAATAAGGGCTCCAGAATTGGACTCAGTAGGCCAGGTGGGGTCTCACCAGAGCAGAGTAGAACGGGAGAATCACCTCCCTTGACCTGCTCTCCACACTTCTCCTGATGCAGCCCAGGATCCATTTTGCCTTCTGGGCCGCAAGTTCACACTGCTGGCTCATGTTGAGCCTCTCGTCCACAAGCACCCCCAAGCCCTTCTCCCCAGGGCTACTCTGCAGCCAGTCACTGCCCAGTCTGTACTTATGCCTAGGATTGACTCGACTCGGATGCAGAACCTTACACTTGGTCTTGTTGAACATCATGAGTTTGGACTTTGCCCACTGCTCCAGCCTGTCCAGGTCTCTCTGGATGATGACTCTTCCCTCCAGTGTGTCTGCTATGCCACAAAGCTTGGTATCATCAACAAACTTGCTGAGGGTGCACTCAGTGCCCTTGTCCATGTCACCAAAAAAGATGTTGAACAAGATTGGTCCCAGGACCGATCCCTGAGGGACTCCGCTTGTCAGTGGCCTCCACTTGAACATGGATCCATCAACAACCACTCTCTGGGTGCGCCTATCAAGTCAGTTCCTTACCCATCTAGTGGCCCACCCACCAATTGCATGGTCCACCAACTTGGAGACCAGAATGTGGTGCGAGACAGTGTCAAAGGCTTTGCTGAAGTCCAGGTAAACTACATCAGTCGCTCGCCCCTCATCCATTAATGTTGTGACCTGTTCATAGAAGGCCACCAGATTTGTCAGGCATGACGAATTTGGAGTAAGGAAGAATACTGGTATCAGAAAGGATTTTTGTCATCAAATGTTTCTGGAGAGTGTAACATTCACTGAGATGCTGAAATATGGAGTACCATCCCTATCTTTTATTTGCTTTCCTGTAGTCTATGTATCTTTCAGGTGGGTGATGGATAAATGGTTGTTGATGCTACTGGTCTTCTTGATATGAGGTAGGGTACTTGGTGATGCAGTCATGTAACATACAGAAATACCTCGAATTGGCTTTTTTATTTTTCTGTTGAGCAAGAGAAAGGAAACAGGGCCATGAAACACCTGCAGACTGACCCATCTTCAGAGGTGGCAGAAGCACAGAAATTTCCATTGAAAAGGTAACATTTTGACTTCATAAACATGGAGCATTTTGGAGTATTCCTAACCATAATAGCTTTTCTGAAAATGAAGCACAGAAAGGTGCAGAATGTCCCAGATCCAAACATAGCTCTTGTCTATGTGCCAGTCTATCATGAGTCAGCTAACACAAACTACCACCCTGATTCAGAGCAGCTGTCTAATTACAATTCTGCTATTATTAATTACCAAGTAGAAAATAATTTGTAATTAGCTCAGCGTAAATCGTAGTTTAAACAGCCAAAAATTACATTACAAACTAAAGTGTAATTAAAACACTACACTAAAGTGTTTATTTAAACCCAGTTTAGTTACCGCAGATTTTTCAATTGGGTTCTCAGGCTCATACATAGATGTAATTAGTCTCCAGTACTGACAGCATACTGCATTTATTCATTAAGCATCAATATTGCTGAACAAATGTAAACAAAATTTAGACAGGAATTCTTTAAAAGGACAGTCATAGAAACAGCTGTGTGAAATAATGAGACGAGGAGTGATAAGAATGATAATGAGCTTTTGGTGCTGCTCTGGTACTCATAGAACTTTTGAAGGCAAACAATTTGAATTTTCACGATTTTCTCTGGGGCTTGTAAACATCAAAGTGATTGGCTTTTACCAGTGTGTAGTCACTTACCTGGATTGTTTCAGTGGATTTACAAACTCGGCATCCAGCCAGATTCCCACCAAGGACATAGGACTGTTTCGTGTTCTTCATGCTTGAACACTGTGAAGGAAAAGAGCACACAGCAACATTACTGACATCTCTTAATATAGTTTACTTAATTTAGTATAAACCAAAGGACCTTAAAGTACACATGAAGAGTGTTGTAGGAAAAATTTGTTCCTTCCAGTTACATGGAATTAAACTAACATATCTCCTTCAGAGCAAGTCACGGTCATTTCAGAAATCTGACATCAGCTGTGTATTTCAGGGAGTAATTAACTTCTGAGATTATGGCTGATAAAGCAGCCTTTGCCCTTGGAATACTGGCAGGATAGACAACTGAACATAGTGATACTAGGCTTTGGCTTCTGAACGTCTTCAAATTTCAGGATGCTCACTAATGTGTGTGATTGGTATTGGGCAATGACAAGTTCAAGTGCGCTCTGAACCGCCTATAATATTTTATGGGACAAGTGTGCTAACAGTGATGAGTCAGAATGCTGTTATTTTTAGGGCTGTAAAAACCATACATTTTTTTTCCTATTCAACATCTGCATGCTAGCATCCATGGAACTTGTCAGGAGTTGTGCTCAGGTGAATAACAGCTACAAGAGCTTTAACATACATACTCATTCCATCATGAAGATTCTTTTACTGGAATTTTTTTTTTCTTTTGCAGTAAGACCTGACTTTCAAGTCCTCAGCTCTGTTCTGTAGAGAACTCTGACAAGACTTTGAAGAGCTTTCTTTACATTCAGTATATCCACCTCCAAATCCTTTGAGCTGATACAAAATTTGACTGGTTATTCAGATTGGCTCTATAACAGCCATGAGCTCTACGCTATTGAATTCACTGACCATCCACCAATAAGAGTTAATAAAAAGAGATTTTTGCCTGTATCATGTTGCAGAAAATTGTCTCCCTTATTGAAAATTCAAGCACAACAAGCAAAAGCCCAGCAAGAGAAGCTTTGCATCTGGGTGTGCTTAAGGTTTCCTTGATACAAGAAAAGCTCAAGAAAACTGCTATTGATCCTGCTTAAAGAGGTAGTTAACATTATTTCAAGACCATAAGAGACACTAAGTTATGTTTCATTAAAATCTTAATTACGCATGGAATGGGATCTGTCTACCTCTACCTATCAGTCATTGAGATATTTTGGCTGAAATATTAACAGTGCTGAACCGAGACCCTCAAGACAGTGCGTGGACTTCTTTTCCCTAGAAGTCTAAGAAAACTTGAAGATATCCTAGTAGTTAAATCTGTTGTTTTAAAGGTGCCTCTGATATCCTTTTTTTCAACTCAATTCCAACAACCACAATTATGTTTATGTTTCTGTCTCTCATATTTTCTATCTTACTACCTAATGTAGATAATAAACTATGTCTTAGATGACCACAGCAAATTGGAATCTTAATTGTCAGGTTGAGTAACAATCTTTTTGTGCCAGCTTGTATGAAAAATAATACACAATGGACTCCACAGTTCAGAGGAAATGCAGGCCTGTTGTGAACCATATGTGAAGAATGTGGTCTTAGATTTGCAGACCAGTCACATGTTATAGACCATTATATATGTTCTGTCAAAATTAAATCAATTACATGCTTGTTTCAAGACTTCATTGCAATAGAGTACTTAAAACGGATGCTTAATTCCGTGTCTGTTTAACACTATGTGCATGTTTCATTTTAAGATCATGTTGAATATATGTTTTTAAGAGAAAATGGTATTTTCCTCGGGGAAACCAGTAACTAAATATAATATTTGGTGGGGTTTTTTTGAAATGGGAAATATTTATTTGCTTTCATTTCAGGTTTTTCCAGGTCTCTTGAGAAAAATTATTTCCACTAGAGAGGATGTTCAAAAAATTATAAAGAATACATATGAGAGTGAATAAAGGAAAGAAAATATATATCTAAAAGTTTTACTGGGCCTCTGCCTTGCTCAAATTGGGAAAAGGATACTTTTTCCATTGACGTTCAAGGGTTAAATAAAAGCTTTGTTATTGAGTTATACAGACTTAGTTGATTATAAAAAAATCAATGTAACTTCAGGCCTTTAAATGCAAACAGTAGAAATAGCGCTTCTCTCAATGTTCATCTTACGATGTGTCTATTTGCTGCTGCTGCTAAAGTGAATTTGACATAATGGCAAATAGTTCAAACAATCTATGTTGCTGGAAGCTTTCCCTCACAAAGTATTGATTTTGTTGCTCCATCTGCAACATTGTCTGAAACAGCTCCCATTCTGATTACCATTCTGTACAGCTAGAATGCATCATTTCACACTGTCTAATGGAATTAGGCAAACCTTTGAGGGCATTTAGCTGTAAAACTTAATATATTTATTTATAGATCAACGTAACTGGGAGAAAAATCTTGCTAATATAGCATCACAACTACAGAAAGTGTCCCTGTTCTGTCTGGGGATAGGTATTGGTGTTACCAAACATGGACCATACCCTGAGGAAAGCTCAAAGTATATTCACTGCAGGTTAAAATTGGCTGAGTTCATCCCCTCCATCTCATTAACAGTCAGTCAGTCTTAGCAGGTCAGACCATGATATGACTTTACTCAGAGGATAATGCAACATAAATGTCCAACTTGTCATGCTATGTTCCTATGGAGTAGGGAAGGAATGGTCCTATGACTCTTGAAAAATTTCTCTGGACGTCTGAATTCCATTGTGGGAGACAGAAAACTCTTAAATCACCTGTCAACCGCACTTGGAAATATAAGCCTTACAGGTTACATGGATTTAAAGAGATGGCTTTACTGTTATTAAGAAATATTGGAAATATAAATATGTGATGAGTGTAAAATGTGAGAAAAAGTGAAGAAGTAATTCCATGACCACTAAGTACAGTTGTGTCATAGCTGAATTATAAGCGAGATTTGGTTAAAAGAGCTATTAACTCTTACAGTTACTTTTTAGACTTTTTCAGGAGTAGGTGGCTTGTTTTGGAGACCTAGCTTCTTCCACAATAACTTGAGCAGTCTGGGCATTCATAAAATGTTTTGGGTGACAGAATAATGTTATGGTATTGATAAAACACTAAAATTTTTATAAAAGGATGAAGAAGGTTGTCTGGACCAAAACTTGAAATGATTTTTTTTTGCATTTTCCTTGTGTTTTGAACGTGAAGGAAAGTGCATATTACAGTGTGATTTTCTTTCAGGAGAGCTATCAATGGCAATGTTGTGTATTTGTGTAATTTTAATGCATTCATTTGCTTGTGTTTTTCATAGCTATATAATTTCCTGTACTGTTGCAAATTAATTCTGATTTATAAATAGGAATATATATGCACATATTACTCTTGTTGATGTTTACAGTGGGAAAGAAGTGATGACCTTCTGGACTGAGAAAGGACTGCGCACTGGAGATCAATATTTTAACCAAACAGAGCAATGGTTTTACCTAAAAACAATACAATCTAGCCTACATACATTCTACTACACCATTTAAACTGTGTTTTCCTGTAGTTTCAGAAACTTTTTTTTAGGCTTCTTTCTTTGAGCTTGTCCATGGCCCGAAGTCTTTCAGGTTGGTAGGTGTTTTTTGTATTTTACACATTAATGGTGATTGTAGGTAACAGTAGCCATTTATCTTACTTAAACAACTTATTTATTTCAGCTATTCTATCAGTTTGGGTATTTTAAAATTATAAAGGAAACTACGAATAAAGTGTAATTCTAAAACAATTGTGTAATTTTCTTCATGATAACCATTTTTCCCAGAATCACAGAAATACTGTTGGAAAAGACCTAGTTGTCTTCTGTCCAAAGTCTTGCCACAAGTACTACTATGCTCTTCTACCCTCTGAGAGAAATGTTTTCACCTGCTTGAGCTGCAACTTCCAAATCACAATCTTTGGTCCTTTCTCCTTCTTAGTTTGTTTGACTCTTGTTTTTTTTTGTTTTTTTTTTTTGTTTCAGAAGCAAAAGAATATAATGTGAGTAAATCAGAAGCTATGTGGAAGACCAACTAGTAAAACCAGGCATTCCTACTAGTGAAAATCTGGAGAACCAGTATCTTATTTTCAGGATATTCAGAAGCTGTGCTTGAAATTCAGTAGCAGACTGAGAACTCCAGAGCAGAGAGCTGACAATGTCACTGCTGCTTTTATGATTACAAAATCATAGACTCCTTGACTTTGTTAATTATATTATGTCCTTTTGCACAGACATGCTGGTTCTTATTTCTCAGCTATTTGGTGTGTCTTCACAAATGACAGTGCTGGCAGTCACAGCGTTCATAGCACTCCTTTGTCAGAAGACGCTAAGGCAACCTGGAAAATGTTAATGTTGTCTTCTATCACTTGATTGCAGAATAAACTGCAGCATAAGAAGTCATTAGTATTACTACTAGAAAGAAGATTTGTGGTTTGTTTAGGGGGCATTTTCTGGGCATTTTAAATAATAAGTCTGATTAAACAAACATAAATAATGGGATTATCTCTTAGGACAGGCTGGCATATCATTAGAATGAGGCCATGTGTGGAGTGAGCTTTCACTTGACAGTCAGGTCAGTTGCATTTCCTTATAAATAAACTAGTTATTTTGATGAACATACTTAGAGGATATACCTTTTCCTGGCATATTCTGAAATATTTTGCATGTAAGTATATATATACTCTCTCTGAAATAAGATAAGTATCAGATTTCCATACTTGTCATATGTAGCAGCTGCTGTCAGTAGCAAACCATGAAGTTAATTTTGCTTAATATGATTCGTCATACTCCTGAGAATTGGCTCTAATTATATTAGTTATCCACATTAGATGGTGTCTTATTCAAAATAGAACATTTAATCATTTAGAATATGAGAAAGTTGCTGATCAGCACTGAAGCAAATTTTTTTACACAGAAATTTTATTCACTTTAAATTTAAAAGATAATGTGTTTTAGAAGACAGGGAAATATAGGACAAATATTTATGTAAAAAACAAAACACAAAAAGTGTATTCTTTCATTATCTTTCATTAGCCAAAACCTTTATAAAAATGCTTGTTGTGATGACAAATAATAACAGTCTCCTGAATTTTGAACAGAGAATAGTGAAAACAAGGACAATTAAAGGTAAAAATGGGCAAATCTGTTCTCTTAGCCTACAGGTGCTATTAAAAAAAAAAATTGAAAACTTATTAAATATGGTTTACCATAACAACCTTCAGCAGAACAATAACCAATTGTCTGTGACATGTCACTGCTTGTATTTTTTTCATCTACATTTAAATGTAGTGTTCTAGGCTCTGTTCTCAGAGTGAGTTCAGAACAGATGGATGTCTTTTTGTGGGGAACCCTGTCCTACAAACCCATGGGGACTGGGGTAAATTTACTAAAAAATGTTCAGTGCTGCAGTATAAGTGTGAGAAGTGAATAAATTAGCTGGCTAAATCAGGCATTTAAAACCATACATGCCATGCACAACAAGCAGATGGAGACAGTACTCAGTTGTGCTTATAGCTTTGATACATTATATTGTACGTACATATTGAACAGAAGCCATTCCCCACCTTGAGCTTGAAGCCTTGCAGTAGAAACATTTCAGACCATCTGATTTTCTTTTTAAGAAACCTCAGATTTGTCTAGAAGTCATAAAAGATGAAGTATGATAAAATATCCTGCATATCCACATCATGCTTCTACCTCAGTTTATAAACATACATTTTTCTGGCCCCCAACAAATTTTTGCCAACCAATTCTTACACAGTCGTACACAAGTGAAAAAATGCATTTTTGTTTTGCTAATTTCTGGATCAGGTGTTCAGTTCCATTACTTCTCAGTTTTTACTCTTGCCTTAAAGGTGTAATTAATGTCTGTGTAGGATTTGAGCTCCATGTTCATAAATCCTCTCTATGAAGCCACTTTTAAGATGGCAGATAAATGAAGAACACATGGACTTACATGTTAGAAAAAACGTAACAAATATCCAATGATTTTCTGGCACTGACGAGGATGACTTTGGGGTCATGTTAGCAATCTATACACACAGACTTCTCAAAAACATGAAACAGCAAAACTTTACACAATTTTAACATATGCACTACCAGAAACAGCACTAGGATGAGATGTAATGAAGTAGTTCTGTATTGCAGAATAAACATTTCTACCTTTAAGTTCAACAAGTCAAGAGGAATAGATTTAATTTGATGTCAGGAGATACAGGATTTAGTAGTAGTTACCCTGCAATTCAAACGGAAAAGGCCATTACCAGCTCTGTAACAGCTGAGCCTCACACAAACACTGGACCAGATTCTGATCTCGATTTTGTCAGTCTAAATCTGAAATACACTCCTTATGAATGATTATTGAGTTTGGGTTGCACAGAACCGTCTAGTTCATGGAGATATGGAGACAGTCTGGTTCATGACATAGTGTAAGTATGCTGCTCTCTAGAACTAATGCACATGATACCTTTCAATTAACAAATGTGTAGTGACTATTCTTTTCCAGGAAGACATGAGAAAGTAGTCATTCTGTTAAATCTGGCTACAGCAACATTATTATTTGAACTTTCCCCCAAATAAACCCATGAGGGATCTGCAAACCAAGTGTCTGATCCTGCTTGGACGTGAATACATTTGAAATTATTTATGTACACACCTCCCTGGACAACTTCTTGTGGCTTTACAGAAAAGAGTCTACAGATCTCTGGAGACCTGGGCCCTAATTTAGGATTTGATGTAACAAAAGAAAGCACTATAACTGTGGGAAGAAGTAACAAAAAGAAAAAAAACTTCAGCATGGATTTGTTTTCTAGTGTGGTCTGATTAGCATGAAGAGAGAGCAGCATTCTTTGTAGCCTGTGCAATAAGTTGGTGTCATCAGGCTAGAGTCTGATACGTGAAAGAAGTTTATCTATGGGCTTACTATCGTTGCTATAGTAGGTGCCTGCCAAGCTTGGCTGTGCCAAAGTACAGCCCTACAGCAATCCTGAGGAGACATTATTGGGGGACGTTACTGACTACCCATACTAAGTACATCGTAACTTTAAGGTGAGCACAAAGGGATGCATGAAGAAGAAAAGCTTGGGCATGAGTTTTATATGTTCTCTATATCGGTGGACTTCCCAGCACCTGCAACTTTTCAACACTACACTTCATTGCTAACTTGGAGAGCAGATAGTTAGCTCTATAGAGGCTTGACTGTGCATGATAGACACAGAAGAAGATGAATTTTGTGAGGAGTCTGGGCCAGGGCTTCTCTTTAACATTTTGGTACAAAAGTCTGGGTCTCAGAAATCCCTCATATATAAGGTGAACAGGACTGAATCACAAAGTATATTGCAGATTCCACTCTTTTTCTTAGGAGCTTGAAGAGTGTAGTCACAGCAAATCACAGAATTGCAGAATGGTTGAGCTTGGAAAGGATGTCTGGGGGTCACCTACACCAGCCCCCGCTCCCTAAAGTAGATTCTCCTAGACCAGTTTTCACAGGATCACACCTGGGCAGGTTTTTAGTCTCTGGCTTGCAATGCGTGGATCAATGAACGGCACATACAGACTAATGTAGTCTTAGTGAAGCCCTTTTATTACTAACAAAGCATGTATTTTTATGCCTTATTGTTATGATCTCACTCTCAAACATCTACTATGATTGGTTTAAGACCATTAATCACACAATAGCCACCCACTCTAGAAGCAGTATGACTGGTTAATTCATAGAATCATAGAATCATTACGGATCGGAAGAGACCTCGAAAGATCATCTAGTCCAATCCGCCTGCAACAGCAGGATCACCTAAACCAAGTCACACAGGAACCTATCCAGTCGGGTCTTGAATATCTCCAGTGAGGGAGACTCCACAACCCCCCTGGGCAGCCTGTTCCAGTGCTCCGTCACCCTCACTGTGAAGAAGTTCCTTCTCAGGTTGATGTGGAACCTCCTATGTTCTGTCTTCTCCTCCGATAGCTCAGTCTTAGCTCAGTCTTTCTCATTCCAATGTTACCAGTTATCTTCAGCTTTGGTTGCCAACTTCTCCTTGCTTGATACATCAGCATGAAGATGTCTTTCAGTCACTTGCTCAGTGTCCTTCAATCACTTACTTAATATCCTTCAGTCACTTACAATACCTTCTGTTCAGACCCTTGTCAGCAACTCACAGAGGTCTGGACTGACCACATGTCCATTCTCTTTCAGGTAATCCACTACATTTAATACCTCCAGAGAAGAGGGATCCATCACCTCTCTGGGCATCCTGTTCTAATGCTCCATCATCCTTTGAGAAAGTAAAGAAATGTTTCTTCACATTTATGTGGAACTTGTGTTTTAGTTTGTGCTCATTACCATACCTAAGTGACATCACTTAGTTGCTAAATACCTCTGCATACTTTGTAAACTCTAGCTTTTAGAGTGCTGAGTAAACTTCTAGAGGACAAAAATGCCTAAATATTAATAATGACATTGAGTAATAGACTAGGACTGAGTGTCAGGAAGAGACAAAAGACAAAAGAAAGGTAATGAGGCATCAGACTTCAGACACAGCCTGACCTGGCTGTATTTGCTGTCCCATGAATGGTCCCTTATGTGTCTTTAGAACCACATCCAGGGGTTAAACATGGAGACATCAGTAGGGATATCCAGTTCCAAGTTTGTGTGACTATGGTAATAAAAACATCTGCATTTATTTTAAGATCTTTGGAAAGAAAGGCCTTAATTTTAGTTTTGTGGCAACACAAGTTGCTGAGAATATTCCCTTTCTTTCTCATCATTGTCTTGAAATACTCATGGCTGTATACTTTCTTAACAGTACACAGAGAGGAAATACCCAGACAGATCAACCCTTATGTTTAATTTGCTCAAAAGGTTTTAGATGTTTTAATGTTTCTTCATTGTGTGTGGCTTCCAGTTTCCACATAGACCTGTATACACTTAAGGAATGAATCATCCCATTTACCTCCTCTACCTAGTGGTACTTTCCACACCTCAATTTTTTTCCTAGTAATGAGGTCCACTCTGGTTAGAGCTGCACAGGTGATAGGATAAAATAATGTTGATGGGTGGCTGAACATATGATGACTTCCCTGTACTGCAAAAATGCAGCCCCAAGTACAGCCATCAGCTCCCTATAATTTGCAGCATGTTCTGAAAACGTGATGGATAAACAATTGCTGTGTGGCTTAGGTGTTTTCTTTCACAATCACATATTTTTAATATTGGGGTGGGACAAAATACTCAGTTTTTAATTTCATTTGCTTCCTTTCAAATCCTACCACACACAAAAGGCACATCAGACTAATGCGTCAATGATTGACTCTTCTGACTTTCATTTGAGGTGGATAAAAAGTGCCAGTGAGTGTACCTTTGAGAGCCATGTGAGACACAAACCTTTAAAGAGCTTTTATTTCTGCCCCATCATCTCAAATTATCTTGTTTACCCCCTGAATTCTGAGCAGGTACCATTACTGCACTCAGTTGTCCACATCACTCTTTTGAAGGGAAAATTAATTCTGAATTACTGGCCATATAACTGCCTACTTCTTCACATCATCTGTCAGAAAAATAAGCAGACAAAAGGTGGCTAAGTGGATTTCTGTTAGCTGCCATTCAAAAGGATTGGGACAGGTGTTGAATGAAGCTTCTTTTTTCAACTGCTCGTGAACAATATATATAGGAGAAGTTTAATTGCTTACATCCATCTGCACCCTTGTCATTTCTTGGCTTTATTGATTTTAATGAAAATATTAAGTGCACTTCAGGAGCAGCAGCTAAGTGACATGTTGATTGAAATATACAGGAAAAGGTATAATGGAAGCAGGCTATTACAGTTTTAATAGAATCTGAAAGAATCTAGAGCAGCATTTTCCCCTTCTATTCTCATGCATATAGCAGGTTCTGAGATGAGCAATTTGAAGTTGAATAAATGTTTGTCCGTTTTTAAAGAAGCCTTTTACCTTAGCCACCTTATTTTTATTGAATAAAGTGACCTAAGCATTTTGGCAAAATTTTATTCCATTAGGTAGCATCTTTCAGGATGCTACACAAGCACAACTAAATACATGTATGAACACTATCAGGATAGCTTGGCTTTGTAAGTTACAACAACGACTTGCTTCTCCGTTACAGGTCTTTGTGAATGGCCCAAAGTTTGCCTAAATGTACATCTCCACTCTTACTTTTAGAGGACTTAATGAAGCAAGCAATACAAAAGCATGCACGTTAGCTTTGGTCCAGTAATAATATTGAATAAAATGGTATCACAGTATCACAGTATCACAGTATTATCAAGGTTGGAAGAGACCTCATAGATCATCAAGTCCAACCTGTCACCACACAGCTCAAGGCTAGACCATGGCACCAAGTGCCACGTCCAATCCTGCCTTGAACAGCTCCAGAGTTGGCGACTCCACCACCTCCCTGGGCAGGCCATTCCAGTGGCCAATGACTCTCTTGGTGAAGAATTTTCTCCTCACCTCAAGCCTAAATTTCCCCTGGCGCAGCTTGAGGCTGTGTCCTCTCGTTCTGGTGCTGGCTGCCTGAAAGAAGAGAGCAACCTCCTCCCGGCCACAACCACCCCTCAAGTAGTTGTAGACAGCAAGAAGGTCTCCCCTGAGCCTCCTCTTCTCAAGGCTAAACAATCCCAGCTCCCTCAGCCTCTCCTCATAGGGCTTGTGCTCAAGGCCTCTCACCAGCCTCGTTGCCCTTCTCTGGACATGCTCAAG
>VXBP01008845.1:46030-65357 GCA_013400115.1 Rhinopomastus cyanomelas
ATCTGCCAGCTCTATCAGCACTCTAGGATGGATCCCATCTGGTCCCATGGACTTGTGGGTGTCCAAGTGGCTCAGCAGGTCCTTGTGGATCTCCAAGGCTGCACACTGCTCCCCAACCCCATCCCCCAGTTCGAGAGGCCATTTGCCCCGAACTCCTCCCTCCTCACTATTAAAAATTGAGGCGAAGTAGGTATTCAGGACCTCAGCCTTTTCCTCATCGTTAGTTATAGTGTTCCCCTCCTGGTCCTGTAAGGAGTGGAGGCTCTTTTTACCCATCTTTTTAGCATTGATAAATTTATAAAATTGCTTTTTATTATCTTTCACAGAGGTGGCCAGCGTAAGTTCTAACTGGGCCTTTGCCTCTCTAATTTTTCTCCTACATAATCTAGCTACAGCCTTGGTGCTTCTAGTCCTTGTATTCAAGTTTCTTTCTGGTTATATTTTATGTATATCAAGCTGGAAAAGAGTTAAGATATGTAAACCTCTTTGACTGAAGAAAGATTTTGTGCCTTTTTTCTTACGCTGATTCCATTTTATCATGAAAGTAGCTGCTTAGTTTATTCTCACTTCAAGTTCAGTGAATCATATGTGTTTTGAAACCATAAATTCCATACATACAAAAATTAATTTCTGATATTCTTGAAATGAATTATCACAATTTTGACACTTTTAGAATCCCTGGTCAGAAACCACCATATCTTGTTGCTTGGTGCTGCACAAACACAGACCTGAAAACATTGCTACTCAAAAGGGCTCACAAGCTAAGCATAAGACAGTTAAATTAGTAGAAGTCAAAGAATCTTGTCATCGTTACTGGCAAAGTTCAGCACATAGACTGTTTTCTTCTCTGTCTTTTTCTTTTGAATGGCTGTGGAAAAGCACAGAACCAGGGAAATATCCTTTGATGGCCTTATCAGTGTACATGCATAAGGCCTACCGAAGTGAGGAATAGGATGACCACAGAATCATAGAACCATGATTAAAGATTGAAGAAGGACTTTCCTGAGCACTCAATAATGCAGGAATGACCATGCTGAGTCCACTATGCTCTCTTTGTTCTCAGTAAGGATGTCTATAAGAACAGAGCAAATGGTCTGTATTAATTTCCTATGAGTACTCACCCAGACTCTGGAAATGAATTTTGCAGGAGAAATCTGGGAATGCTTTCAATGATACTTCTTCATTTGACTTCTTCATTTAATAGTGCTGACGCTGTATTTGTCAAATAAAGTACTACTATACTTACAGATGCTTTGCAAAGACAGTTTTCTCATGTCAGTCATTACTCTTTTTGAAAAGAGCAGCTTCACCCACTTAAAGGATTCTCAATAACTAAGAATTTAAGTTATATAAGAAAACAAGGAAATAGATCCAGGACAACTGTACTTACTGTATATTCTAGTTGTTGAAAGGGGCAACAGATAATAGAACTGCAACTCAGAAAAAAAGTACTGAGGATATAAAAGAGCATCTGACTAGGCTTTAAGATACAAATTCATCCTGATATCCTTTTGACGAGTGGTCAGTAATATGTATTCAGAAAGTCTGTCAAAAAAGCATTATTTTGTTTTATGTTACCTAACTAGTCTTTAGAGGATGGTTCATCTCAGTTCAAAACCAGCTATGCTTCAATAAAGAAACAAATCTTTTACAAACTTGATATATATTGCTACTTATAGTTTGTTTCCTCTCACTCATGTTAAAACTCTATGATGTGAACATGGGAAAGAAGATTCTGAAAACCATACAACAGTAAACAAGACTATCGGAAAGTATGATGTGAACAAAAAGAAAGACTTGCCATGGCCATTCCACACAAAAAACAAACTTGAATGAGAAAATGTGTGAAAAGTAAAGGAGAAATACAAGCACAAACAAGGTACTGCCTGAAAAATTATGTGAAAGAAGTCTGCTTTCCACACACACCAGTTTGTGGAAACATTTGAACACACGTACATATCCCATTTACCTAGTCATTGGAGGGAGAATGAAGAATTTGTTTGCATGCAACTAAACTTCTTTGGAATACTGTGTGATTTTAAGTTGCTGAATTTTTGTGATTGTTTTCACTGATAGAGTAGTGATAAGACTATATCTGACTCTGAATACCTCAGTTCTCAAATGAGGATTAAAAAAGAACAGATTGCCAGCTCCTGGTGTGAAGTATTGGTTAGTGTTCTCAAAAATGACCTACTAATTACAAACTTACAATTGTCTTTTGTGAATTCAGTGATTTTCTCAGTATGTTTCACAAGTCATTTCTTGTACACCAAGGATGACTCAGTCTATGATAGATGCTTAAGTATTTGATCATGATTTGGAGGACTTATTTTCATGCATGTTTTCTTTTATCTATCTGTTGCTGTAACATTAATAGTGTTAGATTTTAATGTAGCATTAACTTTACTTCTTAGGAAAGTCCAAGATAGTATTTATGACTCAAATATTCTCACATAAACCTTGTGATACTTTCGGCTCATTCAGTGTTACTCTTTTATTGAATACAGACTTAGCCAGAAGGGGAGTTGTAAAGGAGGTGCTGTTCATTTGGATCGATGATTGCCATGTTGAAAACAGCAGAGGAAATAAAATCATAGAATCATAGAATCATTAAGGATTGGAAGGGACCTCGAAAGATCAGAAAGATCCTGCAACAGCAGGATCACCTACACCAAGTCACACAGAAACATATCCAGGCAGTTTTTAAACGTTTGAAGAGAAAGAGACTCCACAACCCCTCCTAGGCAGCCTGTTCCTACGCTCTGTACTCCTCAGTGTGAAGAAGTTACTTCTGGTATTTATATGAAACTTCCTATGTTCCAGCTTACACACATGGCCCCTTGTCCCATCACCAAATGACACTGAGAAGGGCCTGGCTCTATCCTCCTGACACCCACTCCTCACATATTTATAGACATTAATGAGGTCACCCCTCAGTCTTCTCTTCTACAAGCTAAAGACACTGAGCTCCCTCATACTCTCCTCATAAGGGAGGTGCTCCACTTCCTTCATCATCCTCGTTGCTCTATGCTGGACTCCATCCAGCATTTCCACATTCCTCTTGAACTGAGGGGCCCAGAATGGACAAAATATTCCAGATGTGGTCTCACCAGGGCAGAGCAGAGCTGGAGAAGAACCTCTCTTGATCTGCTAAACTCCCCACTTCTGATCCACCTCAGGATGCTGTTGGCTCTCTTGACCACAAGAGCACATTGCTGGCTCATGGTCATTCTGCTGTCCACCAGGACCCCCAAGTTGCTTTCACCTATGCTGCTCTCCAACAGGTCAGTCCCCAGCCTGTATTGGTACCTGGGGTTGTTCTTGCTCAGACGCAAGACTCTACACTTACCCTTGTTAGACTTCATTAAATTTTCCCCTCCCAGCTCTCCAGCCTGTCCAGGTCTTGCTGAATGGCAGCACAGTCTGCAGGTGTGTTGGCAACACCACCCAGCTTTGTGTCGTCAGCAAACTTGCTGACAGTGCATTCTAATCTCTCATCCAAGTCATTAATGTTTAGATTGAATAGGACTGGTACCCGCATCGACCCTTGGGGCACTCCACTAGATAGAGACCTCTAACTAGTCTCTGTCCCATTGGCCACTACTTTCTGACTTCTATCCTACAGCTAGTACACGATCCAGCTCACTAACTGATCATCTAAACCACACTTCCTCATTTTGTCTGTGAGGATGCTGTGTGAGGCTGTGTCAAATGCCTTACTCAAGTCAAGATAGACCACATTCACCACTCTGCCATCATCTATCCACCTGGTTATGCTCTCATAAAAGGCTATCAGGATGGTCAACATGACTTCCCCTTGTTTAAGCTATGCTGACTGTCCCTATTGGCCCTCTTGTCCTTGGTGTGCCTGGAGACAGCCTCTAGGACAAATTGTTCCATCACCTTTCCTGAGATGGAGGTGAGGCTGACCGGTCTATAGTTACCTGGGTAATCCTTCTTCCCTTTTTGAAGATTGGAATGACATTTTCTATCCTCCAGTCCCTAGGCACCTCTCCTGATCCCCAGTGTGGCAGTTTGAGAACTGCTCGAACCTGTAGAAGTGCTTTCATGAGGAAGAAAAGTNAGTCCTTGTATTCTGGCTCGTGTCCTCTCCCCAAAATTGAAGTAATGAAGAAAATACCATTTCTGCGGCAAAGTCTTTCACCAGCCGTCCTAATGCCTTAAGGTCTTTCTTCATTCCCCTTAGTCTATGGAATACAGCTTCCTCCCCACCTGTCTGGAAGATCAGCAGTGGGTTATAGTCAGCTGATCTCAGCAGGTTATGGAGCATTCCAGTGATATCCCTGATTTGGGCTCCAGGGTTCACCTCCCTTAAAAAGGTCTGGCTCCACACCCGCCACATTGTCTACCTGGTAATGCCACAAGAGTTCCTGACCCTCAGCTACTGCCTCTCAGCTCCCCCAAGCTTTCCTGTTCAGGGAGTCCTTGGATCACCCAGAAAACTCAATAAAATAGCATTCGTGGACCATTGCTCTCACTGCTGCATGCAGTCTGAGCACAACTTATTTTTAGTATTGGGGAAATGTATGAGGTCATACATGGTGTGAACCACAAACTTCAACCACACCTGGATTAGCTAAAATGATCTATTCCAGAAATGTGGTAAAAAAAGACTCTTCTCCTGGTCCAGTTTGTGATGCTGCAGTCAGCATTAATCTCTCAATCCTTATCTGAACCATGAAAAGATTTACAGTGGACCACAAAGTTTACTTTGATCAGTTCATTGGTTTACATGTTACAGGATAAGAAATACCAAAAGAAAAATCTTGAAACAGTCTGTAATCTCAGCAAATGAAAACTAAACATTAAATTTTGACAAGGTATTATTTAAGGTCACATAAAATGCTTTCTGTAGACTTCTGCATTAGCATAAGGCATGTAAGTATTTCATGTTATAGCTATATCTCACTTTGAAAAACTTCCATGGCAGACTGTGCCCCCAAATTCAAACACACTGTGTGCAAATATAAAGGAAATTAATAAATGTCTCAAAATTATGCAGATTGCGTCATCACCTCTAACTATTCCACTGAGTTCTATAACTCAGAATAGAAACAGATTTAGCCAGTGTGATTTTTTTTTACTAATGATTTTATTGTTTAAAAAATCCTTGGAATGAAGAAAAACAATGGTTTTAAACATTTGCCTACAGATCTCATAATGCTGCATTGCCAGATATTTCAGCAAAGTAATAGCAGGTACAAATTGTACTCAACCTCTCTTTTGTAAAAGCTGTTCTGCAGAAAAGTATAAAAATTATTGTCTGTTTTTTTGACCTGAAAAGCAAAGAGATATCAGTGTTTTCTGCCAGCTTAATGGCTGATATACAAATATTTGACACATGCATCTACAGTTGGGGTCTATATGACTCTTATCCTGTCTAATATTAATTAGGAATAAGACGAATCTATCAGACATCTAGTGTCTAATCTACTGTGCTTTAATCATGCAATAATACATCTGTGTGCAAAAATCGTGACACTATTGAATGTAACAATTTAACAATTAACATACTGCAAATTATTTTGTTCATTTCAATGAATAACATTAGAGAAGAAAAAGGCAGTCTTAACAAATACTGTTTTGCTAGCTCTGGAAATCAGTTACAATAAACAAAACACTTTCATGTGGAAAAAAAATAAATCAACCCTTGAAGTGTCCAATGAATATTTCATAGTACTTGCATCTTACAGAGTGTTCTAACACGTCTCTTTGTACTTTAGTCAACATAGGCCTAGAGAACATTGTCTTTACTTGTATCAGTAAACATCAGTCACACAGAAAAGACTATAGTTGAAATTGAAATTTAGGCTGCACTTGAACCCTATAAATTCTCTTTACCTTTTGGAAAGAACAGCAGGGACTTTTAGGAACTGAATTACTTCATCTGAAATATCTGTCATTTTTAGGATAAAAAGACAAACATTTGAAGATATTTTTCTCTTCTTATTGTTTACTTCTATTACAAACGAAATAAAATATTATTGCACTGCACTCCATCTCACTTAGGTTTTATAATTTCTCTTCCTTTCTCTGACAGTTTTAATTTCCGTCCCATATATTGAAGTTACCTTAAAATAAAGTGGTAGATTAAACTGATTTTTAATAAAAAATAAGATTTTAAACCCCCCCCCATGTTTGTCTGAGTTAAAATTAATTTTAAAGAATTATTTCTTACGATTTTTGTGCAAGACATTCACTATTTTTGAAATAGGTCTGCACAGAGGATGTGCAGCAGATCATGCTTCAAACTGAACAAGGTCTTAGAATATAAGGTTACATGAAATGTGATTTTATCTCTCTGCATCAGAAGCCACTATGTTTCATTCAGGTGTTTCTTTCCTAGTACAAGTATCTTGACTGTGATTAGTGAGCAGCTTGTCTGCTGCACAGCACTTCAGTGCTGCCTGACATCTCTGACTGGAAAAAATATAAAGGAAAAAACTGAAGTACTCTGGCACCATGCTATGGATTGTCAGTTGCTGATGGAAGAACAGTGATAAAGGCTGAGTTGTTATGTTGATAGGTAGAATTAAATTTTGTTTAATTTAAATTAAATTTAATTTAGGGTTTTTTTATACCATTTGCATATGAATATATAAAACATGTCCAGCCAATACCGCTAACATGAGATAATGCAATAAGAAAAAATATTCAAGTACTTCAGTATTCAATTCCATCAAATAAATGACCTTTTAAATCTAATTGTGTAGAATTAAACACAGCCATGATGTGATTTTATTTATGGAGAAAAGTTTGAAATCAATAAAACAACATGTTTTCACCAACACAACAACTTTCTAGTCAGTAAAAGTAACAAGCTATGTGATGGTAAAATATAGTATTTAGGTAGATTTCTTGAGAATGAAAGGCTGTATTTGTCAGACAGTTTATGGATAATACTTTTTAAAGACTACCTCTTCCATGTTCAAGGGCACAGGAGACTGGGTTAGGGATGTTACTAGGAAGCTGCTGATTCTGGAATGGCCCTCCATTTAATATTACCTGCTACTCCTTATGCAGAACTCCAAAAGCAGTCAGAAAGGATTTTAGGGCACTAGGGCAGTTTGCAGAAGGATGGGGAGCACAGGTGTTGTTTTTCTCAGTCCTTCAGTGGTAGGGAAAAGTCCTGAAAGGAGCAGGAGAACATAACTCATTAACACACAGCTAAGAGGCTGGTGTTACCAAAGTAATTTCAGGTTTTTTTAATCCTGGAGAGGTTTACAGGTCATTTGGCCTGTTGGCATCTGATGGCGTTCAATTCCTTCAAAAGGGGAAATGAATTGGCAGGGCTCAGTTAGAGGGCTTTAGGATGGACTTCAGGTGGGAGTGGGCTAGTACAGGGCTCTCTGGACATGACCCTGGGGTTTGTGTGCTGATGTTGAGGGTGAGGCCAAAGGGCCAACTGATGAATTAAACATAAAGAATAAACATAACTCCAATGAATTAAACATAAAGAATAAACAGAAGAGATTCTGGACCTCTGTAGATGAGACCTATGGAGAGGAGGTTTTAAACCTCTAGTCCAATCTGCCTGCAACAGCAGGATCGCCTACACCAAGTCACACAGGACATCCAGGCAGGTCTTAAACATCTCCAGTGAAGGAGACTCTACAATCTCCCTGGGCAGCCCCTTCCAGTGCTCCGTCACCCTCACTGTGAAGAAGTTCCTTCTCAGGTTGATGTGGAACCTTTTATGTTCCAGCTTACAACCATCAATATTACTCCCATTCTAATTCCAAAATACAGTACTATATCAGCTGCCAGGATGAAAATGAGCTCTCTCCCAGCATGCACAAGGACATACATGATGTGAAGCACACATTCTAATAAAAAGGTACTTGTAAATTTATGAAGTCTGTGCAACCCAAATACTAAACCTACTAAGAGAGGTCTCAGACCTTGTCTGGGGCAGTGCTCATTCCTAGAGGTGCTCCAGCAGACAGATATACCTTGTGAATTTTCTGAACATTTTGCTGTTTCCTTAATAGCTTTGCACTGAGGCTGTTGAAGATGTCAGAGACAGTCTTCTAAGGGTTCAATGACAACTTTAAAGATACTTTTTTACTTCTATGAGTAGCTGGTTTACTTGGCCAATTTTTCACCCCAAAGTTTACTCCACTGCACTCCCTCATGTTCTTTCCATCCATACTCAAACAATGCTTCTGTACTTATTCTGTAAATATAATAATATCAGAATCTGTTTTGTTAAACAATTCCAGTTTGAGTTTGTTTGAAGAGTATTTGTGGCTGAGACAGCAAGCAATGCTATTTCTAGCACATATATTGTTTCTGGTAATACATCATACAGTCTTCTCAATCATATGTGACTTCATTGTCTTCACTCTTCATTTAATGGGATGCACTTCGGTAAATAGGGACAGATATTTTAGTCTCACTTGTACATAGATGATTTAATTGTCTTCACTCTTGCTTCATTTAATGGGATGCACTTAGGTAAATACAGACAGATTTTTTTCCACTGCGGCATCCCCATGAGCAGTTCTGTTTTCAATAGGCCATATGCACTACATTTGTATTCTCTGTGTTTTATCATACTATAGAAGTAAAAATGTAAATGTGGTAAAAAGTTCAGAGCAGAAATGGAAGCCACTGTGTCTTCAAATTTATATAAGGAAGAACAAATCTAGATCAGAAGGAGCTGAGGAATTTTTTCCTTTTTAAGCAGAATATTTGAATCTTGTTTATTTGTCTCAGACATCAGAAAAGGGAAGAAATGAAGCTAAATCATGAAATATAGAACATACTAGGAAGGCTTACACTGTAGGTCTTTAGGAACTCCTGTGTCAGCCTTTTGTGGTCTGCTTGTGAAATCCACTCTCTGTAAGAAATCAAAACTCACTGTATTACTGTGTTGCCCAGTTTCAGAAGTATCAGGTACATAGTACAAAAGATTTTAGGTCTTCAGACAGCATCAGAGATTATTGAGTTCTGTCCAGGGGCAAACAAAGAGAAAGCTGAGAATTTGAGGGTGCAGGATTAAGGGGTAGGCTGGCATGGATGACACTGTTGTGGGTCTCTATTATAGGCTGCCACAAGGAGGAAGTTGATGAGGCCTTCTGTAGGCAGCTGACAGCAGCGTCACAGCTACATACCCTGTTCTCATGGGGGATTATAACTACCGTGGTATGTGCTGGGAGACCTACTCAGCCAGCCACACATAGTCCAGAAGGTTCTTCCAGTGCATTGGTGATAACTTCCTGATGCAAATGATGGAGGAGCCCACTAGGAGAGGAGAACTGCTGGATCTTGTACTTACCAACAAGGAGGGTCTGGTTGAAGCAATGAAGGTTGAGGGCATCCTTGGATGCAGTGACCATGAGATGGTGGAGTCTAGTATCTCATGTGTCAGGAACAGAATAGCTAGCAGAATCACAGCTCTGGACTTCAGTAGGGCCAACTCTGGCCTTTTCAAGCAATTGCTAGGGGAAATCTAATGGACATGGTACTGGCAGGTAAAGGGGCCCAAGATAGTTGGTTAAAATTCAAAAACCACTTTGAAGCCCAAGATCAGAGCATTCCAACAGAAAAGAAGTCAAGAAAGGGAGCCAGAAGACCTATGTCGTTAAATAAGGAGCTGCTGGGAAAACTGTAAAGGAAAAAGAAAATCTATAGATCAGGAAGGAGGGAGTGGCAACTTGGGATGATTATAATTTGCTAGTCAGAGGATGTAAGGATGCAACTAGGAAAGCCAAGGCCTCCTCCGAATTAAACCTTGCAAGAGCGGTCAAGGAAAACAGAAATGGTTTCTTCAGATGTATTGTAGAGATACTGAACACCTTCTTTGCCTCTGTCCATACTTTTTGGAGTCTGTTCTGATATCAAGGCCCAGACTGCTGAGGCCTCCGAGGAAGTTGGAACAAAAGAGGACTTTGCCCTGGTTGATGAAGACTGGGTTAGAGATCAGTTAAGCAATCTGGCTGTAGATAAATCCATGTGCCCTGAGGGAGATGGCAGAAGTAATTGCTATGCCACTCTCCATCATGGGGATCAGGAGAGGTGCCTGGGGACTGGAGGATAGCAAATGTCACTCCAGTGCTCAAAAAGGGTAAAAAGGAGGACCTGAGTAACTATAGACTGGTCAGCCTCACCTCCGTCCCAGGAAAGGTGATGGAATAATTTATCCTTGACACTGTCTATAGGCACAGTAAGGATAACTCTAGAATACTTTCAGTGAATTAGTTTTCCTAATGCCTAAACTAAACCTCACCTGCCACAGCTTGAGCCTGTTTCCTCTTTTTGTATTGCTGGTGACTTGGGAGAAGAGAACAATACTCACCTCTCTACAACCTCCTTTCAGGTAGTTGTAAAGGGCAATAAAACCTCCTGTTACCCACCTTTTCTCCAGAATAAACAACTCCAGTTGCCTCAGCCACTCCTTGTAAGATCTGCTTTCAATGCCCTTCTCAATTCTCATTGCTATTCTTTGGACGCATTCCGGCACCTCAATGTCCTTCTTGTATTGAGGTGCCCAACACCGAACACAAACACGAGAGGAGATTCACTAGTGCCAAGTACAGTGGGATGATCACTTCTCTAGTCCTGCTGACCACAGTAGTTCTGATGCAGTCCAGGACATTATTAGCTTTCTTGGCCACCTGGACACACTGCTGGCTCATGTTCAGCTGATTACCAATCAACACCCACAGGTCCTTTTCAGCTGAGCTGTTCTCCAGCAACTCTTCCCCAAGTCTGTAGCACTGCACAGGGCTAGTGTGATCAAAGGGTAGGACATGGTCTCATTAAATCTCATGCAACTGACTTTGGCTGATCAGTCTGGCCTGTCCAGTTTTCCCTGCAGAGCTTTCCTAACTTCAAACAGATGTTAGGATACACACCGAACCTGTTTTCATCTACAAACTTGCTAAAGATGCAGGTGAATCACATGAGGTTTCTTTCTATTTCTTTACTTTTAAATAAATGTGAGCTGCCTCAGTCTGAACAGACTGTATATGTAAGGAGTTCAGCGATGTTAAGTGTAGAGAGTAAGCTGACTATGAACCAATCATGTGCCTTTGTTGCCAAGAATGACAAAGTTATTCTGGGATGTATTAAAAGTGTGTGGCCAGTAGGTCTAGAGAAGTCATCCTCCCCCTCTGCTCTGCCCTAATGAAGTTACATCTGGAGTGTCCCATTCTGATCTCCCTTGTTCAAGAGAGGGTAGGAACTACTAAAGAGAGTCCAGCAGAGACAATGAAGATGACTGGGGATGTTGGGCATCTTTCTTATGAGGTAAGGTTGAGAGAGCTGTAAGTGTTTAGCCTTAAGAGGAGAAAAATTAGAGGACAACTTATCCACATGTGTAAATAACTGAAAGGTGGCTGTAGGGAGGATGCTGCCAGACTCTTTCAGTTGTCCCCAGTGACAGAACAAGGAATACTAGGCACAAGCTGAAACATGAGAAGTTTCAGTTAGAAATAAGGAGAAATTTCTTTATTGTGTGAGTCACAGAGCCTTGGAACAGGCTGCCCACAGAGGTTGTGGAGTCTCTTCCTCTGAAGATACTCATATCCCACCTGGATGCAGCCCTGTGTAATGTGCAATAGGCAGTCTCTCTTTGGCGGGTGGGTTGGAATTAATGATATCCTGAGCTCCCTTCCAACTCCAATGATTCTATAATTCTGTGCAAACTGAAATTTTATCAAGTCATCAATACTTTCTGCCACTTTCTAGAATTATCCTGACTGTTCATTTCTTACATCCTAAAATGCTAGGGTCACAGAGTCACAGAGTGTTAGAGGTTGGAAGGGACCTCGAAAGATCATCTAAGTCCAACCCCCCTGCTGGAACAGGGTAAGCCTACTGTCTCAAGATGTCCTACATGGGGCTTGAAACCATGACTCCGGGAATTCAGAGTCACATGCTCTATCCACTGAGCCATGTAGTCTTCTCATGACTGCACTCCATGAGTGTGATTCAGTGAAACACACAGTTTTTTTCAGTTGATATACAGTTAACAGAAACTTTTCTAAGTTTTTCAGTGTGTATCACTTTGTACAAACATGCTACAAAGTATGGTTGCTGTTACTACTGTTTTCAGTGATATGAGTGAGAGTGTTTTTGGAAAAACGACACTCATAATCATGAAATCTCCCAGCACTATGTCATCAACATAATGAGACTGAAGGTATTACTGAAGTTAGTTTTGTTTCCACTGCAAGTAACTCTTCTAGTCTACTCCTTTTAATCTAATTATTCTTCATCAAACAAGAACATAACATTAATTTAAGACAATTACATTTGATCATCCGAAGCTGTCTTCTTACTCAGCATTGAGCGTTGCACTTAATCTCATTACTATTTTTTTCTTTTTTTTCTTTCTCAAAACATTTGTGCATTACTTGGTTATGTCAATGCAACAAACATGCCCGTTCTCCCCTTTCACTCTGGTTTCTTAATGCAAGTGCGACGTTAACACATATCTTCCCCTGCGTTAAATCCTTAAGATGGGAAAATGTGTGACATGCCATTCAAGATCAGTTTTGATGATTCACAACTGAAGAGGGGTTTGTGCATTAATTCTGAGTCCCTTTTCTCCCCCTTTCTTTCCAGCTTTATCAGTTAATACAATGTATTAAAATTTCCTGCAATTGTTGTTGTGTGAGTTTGTTTTAGGTGGGGTAGAGTTAATATTGTATGGGGATAAGTTTTGGACTTGTGTTGAGAAAAGTGTTCATAACATAAGGGTGTTTTAGCTATTGCTGAGCAGTGCTTACAGGGTCAGGAGCTTTTCTGCTTTTCACACGGCCCCTCCAGAAAATGTGTTGGGTAAGAAGCAAGAAGTTGGGAGGGAAACAACTGATGCCTAGGGTTAAAGCATGACACTAGGCTGTTCAAAACCTGAGTGTCACACGTTTTAGAAGAACTAAATAGCCTCAGTCCTGGAAGAAGGTTATATTTTAGACAGCAAAATCATTATTATGAGTGCTTTCCTTTTACCGTTGTTGCAGCAAATTTTATAGTACATTTGAGTACATTATTGTTCTATAGGATCATTTCCCTTGTCATGTAAGTTCGGCAGTGAGGACACAGAGTTCTGTGTTAAGAGGTGCATGCAGCAGAGCCTGCAATGTGTCTGCTGAGGAGCTGGGCTTGGCAACAGGCATTTCACAAGGCACAGTAACAGCATTGATGGCTTCAGTGCAGAGGCTATACAAGTGAATGACTGATCATCAGAGGATTATCCACCACTAAAGTCAAGTATTAGGGTTTAAAAGCCTCCCATCTCTCTTCAGTTCTGTAAATTCAGCCTTTAATTTGAGAACGTGCTGTTCCATCCTTCATTCTTTGACACATTTCTATTTTTGTTCTTTACCACGTGGTGCAGCATATTGTCCCGCAGTCACTTAGCAAGATTGTTGGACTCCTTTCATATACAGTCTGTTCTGGCTGATGCAGCTCACATTTCTTTAGAAGTAAAGGGTAAAAAAGAAACCTTGTGTGATTCACAATGACCCGAGATTCCTGGGTGTACTCTAAATACTAGCAAGGGCAAGATTCATCATTTTATGAAACTGGAATAAAGTTCTTTCCAGTAGATTGCAGGGGGCTGAAAGGAACCAGAATACATTAGGCTTAACACTACAAGCGTTAGGCGAGAGACTACTTCAAGTAGTCCAAGCACTGAAAAGCTGTCCTTATATTGCATTTCTTTTTTTTCTACTGTCACTTGTTTTGCATATATGATAGTGAAATATAAACACTGCTTCTGATCACTGTCCAAGCTACTGTATATTGTATATTTATAATGTGAGTTTGCATATACCATATTTATATGGACAAGCATTTCAGATTGGATAAACTGTTTCCTGTTATTCTCTATTCACAACATTTTGTAGAAAGAAGAAAGAAATACATATTTATGTGCATGCTTATACACATGTGCTCTTTACTGGTATTAAATAGAAGACAATATTTTAAGGGCCATACCTGTCTTCTTCAACTTTTTTGTAATAATATGGAAAAAGTGACCATAACACTAGTGTACAAGTAACAGCCTCTTGATGTACTTTTGTTGCATTGAAGTTGTCAGTGCAGGAGAGTAACATTTATAATTTTTTTTTTCAGTGTCAGAGCAGAAAGAAGAATTTTGCCATGTTTAAAAAAATATTGGAGAAACCTTGAAAAAACAAGAAAAGGAAACCAGGTTTGTTTTGCTTCCAGTTTCACTGAAATATGAACCCCATAATTTTTCCTCTAATTTACTATTGTTGACATGCAAGTATTTTAATATATGAAAAGTACATATTTTTTTACTAGCTCTTTTTTAGTGCAGAGGGTAAGACAGTTTTATTTCAGACAAAAATCCACTTCTGTGTTCTTCTACACTGTGCCTTAATTTTTTAAAAATCTTTGTTAACAATCATTCTCTGGGAATAAGTACCCAAAAGCTTTATTTGAAGATTATTCAAATAGATGTGGATCATTACACTGATTTACATATACTTTGACCTGATCATACATTTTCACAGTCTACTAGAAGACCTGAAAATCATCTAAAATGAAAACACACTATTGACTGCGAAGGGAATCCACTATTCAAAGGATTGGCTCCTGCTTCTCTAGAGAAAAACCTAGACAGAATAGGACATTACTTTCTGCTGCTTTGCCTCTTGAGTAGCTATTTACTTTTCTACCATATGGCAACACATTGCTAGAAAAAATCCTGTAACTGTTGTCAATGCAAATTGTTCCATCATGTTTTCTTTGTCCTCTCAAGAAAGGCAGAAAAAGCTCCAAGATACTAATAGCTGAAGATTGGGGTTTTTTAGAAGTTTGTTTTCATGTTCAGCTCTTTCTTTCAGGCAAGCAGTCTAAACAGACACAGGAATTATGAGTGCTTAGAATGAGATTTGTCTAACAAGTTCTTAATTTAAAGTGTTGTTCCACAAAACGTGTCTTTTAGTGTACATTGTAGAGAAACAAGCTCAGTATAGGTAAAATATTGCTGACTACAAAAAACATAGCTATTGAAATTGTAGTTATTTCAGAAGGAAAGTACAGTGATTTGTTGGTCTAATGTCATTGGTTTTTTGCAGTTTCTGGTGAGAAGCAGGCATTGTTTATTTTGTTTCTTTTGGTGATGATGGCTGCATAAAGACTGGCAAATTTAGCATAATTGTTTTGAATTTACAGCAAAGCACTCAGAATAAATGTATTAAAGAGTAGCTTCATTAAAAAGGGTTTTAGATGGCTCAGAATAAAGAATGAATTGGAAAATAATTTTTTTGTGTGTGTGAATTTTTTGTCATTAACAGTCAAAGGAAAACACATACTAGTCATAGAATCATAGAATCATTAGGGATTGGAAGGGACCTCGAAAGATCATCTAGTCCAATCCCCCTGACACAGCAGGATCACCTAGACCAAGTCACAGAATCAGTCAGGGTTAGAAGGGAACACAGGATCATCCAGTTCCAACCCCTCCAACAGGCAGGGACACCCCACCCTAGATCAGGATGGCCAGACCCTCATCCAGTCTGGCCTTAAACACCTTCAGGGATGGGGACCCAATCACCTTCCTGGGCAACTCTTTCCAGGCTCTCACCACTCTCACAATGAACAACTTCTTCCTCACATCCACTCTAAATTTACCCATCTCCAGCTTTGCTCCATTGCCCCTAGTCCTGTCACTACCTGACATCCTAAATAGTCCTTCCCCAGCTTTTTTGTAGGCCCCCTTTAGATACTGGAAGGCCACAACAAGGTCACCTGGGAGCCTCCTCTTCTCCAGATTGAACAGCCCCAACTCTCTCAGTCTATCCTCATAGGAGAGGTGCTCCAGCCCTCTGACCATCCTCGTGGCCCTCCCTTGCACACACTCCAGCATGTCCACATCCTTCTTGTAATAAGGGCTCCACAACTGGACGCAGTACTCCAGGTGGCGTCTCACCAGAGCAGAGTAGAAGGGGGAGAATCATCCCCCATTGACCTGCTGGCCACACCTCTCTTGACGCAGCCCAGGATCCAGTTTGCCTTCTGGGCCGCAAGTGCACACTGCTGTCTCATGCTGAGCTTTTGGGCCATAAGCACCTCCAAGTCCCTTTCCTCAGGGCTACTCTCCAGCCAGTCACTGCCCAGCCTGTGTTTGTGCTTAGGATTGCCTCGACCCAGATGCAGGACCTTACATTTGGTCTTGTTGAACCTCATGAGGTTGGCTTGTGTCCACCTCTCCAGGTCCCTCTGGATGGCATCCCTGCCCTCCAGATGTCTGCTGCACCACAGTTTGTTGTCATCAGCAAATGTGCTGAGGCTGCACTCAATGCCTCTGTCCATGTCACCGACACAGATGTTGAACAAGACTGGTCCCAGGACTGATCCCTGAGGAACTCTGCTTGTCGTTGGCCTCCACTTGGACATGGACCTATTGACAGCCACTCTTTGGGTGCAGCCATAAGTCTAAGAGTCCTTTAGTTTCTAAACAACTTATAATCACTGGAAACTTCAGTGGTTATCTGCAATACACGGTGTTTCCAAAGGTGTTGTTAACTATGCAATGAGTAGGGTTTGCAGGATCACCTAAGTTATCAAAATGTTAGGTAGTACTTTTCATATATGGAAGACTGATCATCCAGAATTAATAGAACAACCTATGAGGTTCGAGCATTTCAGATTTTTAGAGAATTATCAGGTATATTTTCTCTTGGCATCCCAATATTCACTAATTCCAGTGATTACCACCAGTATCTCAGAAAATGGAAACTGAAGTTACATATCCAAAGTATGATGAAAAGTTATGTAAGTAGGACATAAATGAGAATGAAGGAATTATCTTAGGTTTGTCTAGAGATAAAGTTGTTAGGGTGCCATTTCTCAGACTAAATAATGGATTACAAAGAGAATCTGCACCTAATGATAATGGTTGTCATCCAAGTGTGCCTTTACCCTATAACTTCCTACAAGAACTGAGTTGCCTCCAAAGTATTTTTGCTGTTCATGGATGTCTGTGGCTCCCTCTACTTACACTCTTACACTCACACAGTGTTTGATCAGGTTAGATCAAGCAAGTTTGACACAAAAATATTAGATTTTGTTTCCGTTTGTTCCATTTAGACAACTTCCATTGGTAAGTGTTATAATGACTGCTATTTTGGGGCAAATGTTTTGCAATACTTTTAACTACAGGTCATACTCTGTAGTTTCGCTTGTTTATCTCAAGGTATTTTTTTTTTTTATTTTGGCAACTGATTATATCAGGTGAAGTCCTAATCTGTTGCATATTCCTAAGACTTTGTTAAAAGTTCTGATTTTCTGGGTGATCTTAGAAAATATGTTCTCAAAAGGGAAAAGAAAAACTGTATATAGAGGAATTATAAACAGGCAAGAATAACAGAAAAAACTAATTCCTGCCATTTTGAAAATGCTGTTTGTTTGTTTCAGTGTTGTTATTCAGCTTAAAAACATATGAGACGTATGCATAACGATGACTTGCTATTATCACTTCAGTCTTCTCCCTCGTGATATTTGTTAGTCAGAAGATCTTTGGAGAGATACCTTAAAGTCCACGTATATCTATTAGAAGTTGAAATTAATCTTTTCTGTAGTCTCTGTGGGTTTCTTTGTTTCTGTTGAAGAGATCATACATTATATCTAAAGCTTAGTACAGGATTTTTTGTTTATTTATGCTTGTTAAGTTTATCCCTGAGATGAAATTAAACAATTAATTTAGTTAATGTGCTAATGGGCTGAAACAAAAGCAAAACAAGGAGGATTTTAAAAAATCTATACATTGCAGGTAAGCTCAAAAACTACTTCAATTTTGGGAAGAACAAGACACATTCATTTCACCTCACATAAAAACACCAAAGACACATAGAGAATAGTCACATGTTCTTACATAACTGAACCAAACTGCAATCTTCAGCCCATCAAAGGAAAGAGACCTCCAGCAGAACTTTCTCCTTGTAGGAATGCTGAGTTCATTCAGTCCATGCACATGTCCCTGTACGCATTTAGCGAGCATTTTAGAGTTCTAGTTCTCTGTTCCATGTGCTTCTGTGCTAATCCTCCATTTCTAGGGTGTTAGCCATTTGTAACGAAGAGCTTTCCATTTTAGTAAAACCATGAAATTCAGATTAAATCTTTCCTCCACTAATGCTTGAGTCACCATTCTCCATTCACCAAGTTCCCAGGAAAAGACGCTGCTGCATTCACCGCAGTACCATGTGCACCCTCTCAGAACACAGATGAAAAATGAAGAAGGAGCTGAAAACATTGAAAGCATAACATCCAAATATCTTCTGTTTGCAGAGCTGCAAAAAACTCAGCTTGTGATTGCAAGTCAAAACATCACAAGTTGCCACAGCAACTTCCAATGCCTCAGGCAAGAAATCTAAAATTTCTAAACTACAACAGTGCTTTAATGGAGTTGCAGAAAGAATAGAGCTGTTTGTTTCATTTCTTCCATAAGAAAAGGATATTTTATTATAATTCTGTGATATTTTTTATTGCTCCATTGAGCCAAGTATTTTTAGGAGACAGACATATTTAAAAAAACAACCACTGGTACAAAGAGCTTGCAACAAAACATACAAGTAGAATTTACATGGCAGAGATGGGCAGAATAAGGACAAGATCAAGCCATCCTTTTTAGCAAAAAAAACAGAAGTCACGGGAAGATGTGTCAGAGAAGTTACGCTGGATATTAGGGAAAGCTTCTTTATTAAATGGTTGGAAGAGCCTACCAAGAGATGTGGTTGAATTGCCATTTAAAAGTCATGTAGATACAGACATTAGGAACATGGTATAGTGGTGGGTTTGATACAGTTGGACTTGATGATCTTAAAGGTCTTTTCCAAAATAAACAATTCTATATCATATTGAAATCTTTGTGGTGGGTTCAGGACCACAACTCAATATCAAAGAAAGGAAAGCAAAGCAGTGAGGTCTCGATGGCATCTCAGATAAAATTTGCCAGACAACTGATGGCTTAGGGAAACTGCAGAAAGGTTTATTAACACTATAACTATATACAGAATGGGAAAAAAAAAAGGTTACGCAAGTCGGTGCACACAAACTAGAAACAGTGTCATAAATGCCATCACAGAACCTGAGAAAAATATAATGGGAGATCACTACAGTTTGGGCCTTGGATCTTCTTCTAATTTAGAGACCTGGGAGAGAGAGAGACCGTGTCAGTCTGGGATGGCTTGAGTTTCTCAGCGCCCACACCTGCATCCCTCGGTGCAGCCGCATGCATTTCAGCGTGGCTTCTCCAGCTCAACATATAGGGATGGCCTGACTGCTCAGCGCCCACACCTGCATCCCTCTGTGCAGCTGCATGCAT
>VXBP01008847.1:927-150607 GCA_013400115.1 Rhinopomastus cyanomelas
CAGTACAGGCTGGGAGGTGATCTACTGGAAAGCAGTCCTGTGGAGAGGGACCTGGGGGTCCCAGTGGACAACAGGTTAAGCATGGCACAGCCATGTGCCCTGGTGGCCAAGAAGACCAACGGGATCCTGGGGTGTATTAGGAGGAGTGTGTCCAGCAGATCAAGAGAGGTTCTTCTCCCCCTCTACTCTGCCCTGGTGAGGCCTCATCTTGAGCACTGTGTTCAGTTTTGGGCCCCCCGGTTTAAGAGGGACAAGGATCTGCTGGAGAGGGTCCAGCAGAGGGCTACAAGGATGATTAGGGGACAGGAGGGCATGGCTTATGAGGAGAGGCTGAGGGACTTGGGGCTTTTTAGTCTGGAGAAGAGAAGACTTAGGGGAGATTTGATCAATGTTTATAAGTATCTGAAGGCTGGCCAGGACGGGGGGGACAGGCTCTTTTCACTTGCTCCCTGTGATAGGACAAGGAGCAATGGGTGTAAGTTGCAGCAAAGGAGGTTCCTCAACACAAGGGGGGAACTTCTTTACTGTAACGGTCACAGAGCACTGGAACAGGCTCCTCAGGGAGGTCGTGGAGTCTCCTTCTCTGGGGACTTTCAAGGCCCGCCTGGATGTGCTCCTCTGTGATCTGTGTTAGATAGTTTTTTCCTGCTCCGGCAGAGGGGTTGGACTGAATGATCTCTTTGGGTCCCTTCCAACCCCTAACATCCTATGATCCTATGATCTAGAAGTTGAACCAAAAAATCTTCCTACAGGTTGTTCAGTTTCCACACCTGGCTCACGACACAGGCAAGTAAGGAGCTCAGATGACTCAAGAGAGGCTCAGCTCAGGAGCAGCTTCACTGGCACCAACACCAAGAAAACACTGGTCTGAGGCTACCAGTACCCTGGAAGAACAGAATCAAGGCACCAAGGACAAATGCATCAGTGACAAGAGGGAAGAAACTCCCAGAACTGCAGCTCTATACCCTTTTTCAAACCCACATGATTTCTAACACCAGAAGGATTTCTTCTAAAATTCCAGATGACAAAAACTCCATTGGTTTTGACGCTGAGAAACATCAAGCTAAACCGCAATGTCAAGTTTTCAGAAGATAAACTTGCCTACAACAGCCAACGTTTGCACTCACAGTGAGAGGCAGCAGCAGCACATTTTCCCTGCTAACGCCAAGGGATAGGGCTTTGCACCAGATGGATTTTATTTCTAGAACTCCTGTGTGACAACAGGCTATTCATTCACTTGAAATTATTCCACTATAAAATAGTTTGAAATGCTCATCTGCCTCACTGGAGGTTTAATCAGATCCTGGAATGAAAGACACCACAGAGGTGTGAAGTATTTCACCTGAAGGGCTGCCAGCTACAACATTCCTTCTATCTGCTCCTTGCCTTAAAATGTCCCGATGGACTCAAGAGAACCAATCTAGTCCTCATTAACAGACCACGAACCAATGAGGGTATTGAGAGAGCAGCGGTCAAATCATGAGGTGCCTCCCTTGCCCTGCCTGCAGGCCGCAACATGGGAGTTGCTCTCACACCAGCAGGGCTGGGTACGTCCATCTCTCAATTATGGTACCAAGAAAACAGTAATTTAGAACAATTTAGAGCGATTTCACTGTGCGTCAGAAACTTGGGGAAAGTTCAAGGAGATCCAAGTCTTAGCCTGGATCATGCAACACCACGTGGAACAGCAAGAAGAGGCAGTGATAGAGTGAATGCTCAGCTTCTGGTGGCCTGAACAGCCTCTGTAGTACAGCCAACTAGCTCCTTCTTCTCCCTCAACCTGCCATTACTTAGGTGATTGCCTGAATCTCCTTCCTGAGGAATCCTTGCATAGTTCAGACACTTCAGCTCTGAGTGGTTCTCATCTTCCTGAGAAGAGCCAGGCTGATAAACACCACTGGGGAGAGGAACGCTGCTGGACACGCAAGCAGCATCATGAATTCCTCCAACTATCGTTTTATTCCAAAGCTGTGGAGCCCGCAGCAACCTGCAAGGCAGAGAAATATTTACCTTGGACTCCTTGTGAGTGGCCATTCTGAGGAATGTCAGGAAGACACTGCGATGAAGACATTTCTGCATGTCATTGACCTCCGGATGACAATCCAACAGCCCATCAAACTTGCGAGGAGCGTAGCGCAGGTAGGAATCCAGACATTTTTGGAGAGTCTCATCAAATATGACCTTACACAATGAAAACAACCCAGAAAGACTGTCACATGCTTGTAAGTTGTGCCCACGGGAAGCCCAGTAGAATTTAAAAACAACCTAGAACACTCAGGAGCACTGAGGGGATTCGCCAGCCCATCACTCTTAAAAACCTCTCCAAACCCACAAACAAAAGGTCTGTAGGGCCATATTTCCCTTGCACTTTGAGGTGCAGGAATTAAAACACCCCACAAATGATTTAATGAGAACATGCAGTGTGGAAACGAAGCAAACTCTGTGGCTTTTACAAACACTCAGACTGTTGGTGCTTTTCTTCTGTAGTGCCCCTACACTGATTATTACCTGGCACCAAAACTTGTCGTGAGGCAAAGCTAGAAGCCAGTTGAGGTCATCTGCGATGAATTTTGCTCGCTCCAAGAACTCTTCCACTAAAGCAGGGTCTCGGGTAAGTGGTGGCGGTCTGTATAGCACAAAAGACCGATCTGCTTTTATTTCTGGGTGCTGCAGAAAGCCAAAACACTGGATTAAAACGACAGAGCAGGAGTCAGGAATGACCAGGTGCCACCTACGTTATAGGAAACCACCCCCAAACAACACTGTAATAAGAGTTGAAGCTCACAGAATGGTCTGGTTTGGAAGGGAGCTCTGAGCTCACCCCGTGCCAACCCCCTGCCATGAGCAGCGACACCTCTCACCAGATCAGATCACCCGCAGCCACGTCCAACCTGCCCTTGGACACTGCCAGAGATGGAGCCGCCACAACCTTCCTGAGCAACCTGCTCCTCAGCACCCTCATAAGGAGAAATTTCTGCCTCAGACCTCATCTCAGTCTCCCCTCTTTGAGTTCTCCTTGAACCCACCCCCTTGTCCTATCAACAGAGTCCTGCGTAAGAAGTTCCTCTCCAGATTTTCTGGAGCCCCTTCAGGTAATGGAAGCTGCTCTAAGATCACCCCAGAGCCTTCTCTTCTCCAGGCTGTGCTCCAGCCCTCTGATCATCCTTGCGGCTCAGGAACATCCTATATTCTAGTCTTCCGAGAGAGCAGATCAATGGGTGTGTGTCTGTGTGTACAAGCAAGATTTCCAGACCATCATCATTTGGTTGATGCCGCTCCCTGCACTCTATGAACCGACAGCCTGGAACATCAATCCTCTCACTCCTTCCAAACAAACAGCAACCACCCAACACTATGCAACTGCACTCTATCCTCTGCCTCCAAACTGGTTCTTGCACAATGTTCCACAAAGTCAAAACCACACGACCACCAAATCCAGAGATGATGACATACTTCTCTGCCCTTCCCAAGTGTTACTGAACAAGCTTTAGCCAAAATCCTCCCACCCTACGATGGGAATCGCGTTGAACAGCAGCTTCGAGCTCTGCTTCAACCCAGGGCAAAGCTCATGAGTAAGCAGTGTGAGCAGCAAGTTGCACTTCAAAGGCTCTCCCTGGACTCTCTCAGTTCTGAGAGAAAAGGGTCACTCTGGATTGAATTTTCTGATTTCACCAAGCTGAAGCCACAGGGCAGACGGTTACAGGATGCAGCAAGAGGTTGGATTTATCCCACAGCTACAGCTAACTCACACAGGGCTTGCAAAAGCTTCCAAAGCATTGTCTGTATCACAGGTAATCGGGCTCTTCCTGCAAAGAGTAAGTAGGTCTGGGAGATGAAATCTCAACTATCTTAAAGCATTAAAACCCAAAGAACTGGCTGGCTGACCAAATTCCATCATATCCTGCCCCAAGGGATAGCTCTACCCATGCCTCAACCTAAGACAATTATGTATTAAAGGTCTTGTTTGGCTTTCAGGAAAAACACAGCTCACCAGTGCTGGTAAAGTTCTCAGTTTCCCTGTCTTGGGATCGCTTTGTGTCAGCTGAAGTTGATCCAGAGGCAGTACCGGCATCATGATCACTCTGTCCTGTCCTCAGCATACAGGGAAACAAAAGCAGCACAGGGAACATTTTACAAGGTCAGGTGAACCCAAAGCAGAACATGAGAGACTGCAGCCTCACTGTAACACCCATAGTGGCTAGAAATAGATTCCTGCAAAGCAATTTCTATACCACCCCAACACCAAATCTCAAAGAACCCCAGAGCCCCCTACACAGGCTTTAGGAGAAACCTGTAATGGCATGCCACATGTTTATCCCTGTTCCTCACTGTTGTGGTTTAACCCTAGCTGGCAGCTAAACCCCACAGCAATGGGATGGGGAAGAGAACCAAAAAAAGGAGCATGTGTGGGTTGAGATCAATTTAGCAAGCCAAAATGGAAGATAATAACAATAATGGTAGCGATAATAATCAAAATTGTAATTACAGTAAAAGAAATAGGCTAGAGGAGTGATGCACACTGTGACTGTTCACCAGTCACCAAATGATACTCAGCCAGTCCCCAAACAGTGGCTCCCAGCCAACTTTCCTCACAGTTTATACACTGGGCATGACATCATATGATCTGGAACATCCCATAGCTGTCCCAGTGCCTCCCTATTTCCTGTGCCTCTCCAGCTCATTTGCTCTCACACTCAAATCCCAGCATTGTATCAGCTGTGGGGAGGAACGTTAACTCCATCCCAGACAAGACCAGGTCTTTCACTGGCAGGCTACAAGCAGGACACCAAATAGCCTTTGGGATTGCTGTTTAATAGGAAAACTTGCTCTATAAATCTGGTTCCTGGAGAGGCAGGCTGAGATCTCATTGCTGTTTACACTCTCTCTCGATGCTCCTGACAGTGGTGATCACAAAGTGGTGCTTACATGACACCAATCAAAACATTCAGAGATTGATAAAAGATTAAAACTGCTGGTTAACACAACTTATGCATTTTTGGGATGTGGGAGGATTAGCAGTGTCATGATTTCTGTGAAATGGTACTAAATTGTTACCTTCTTGTTCAGATCACAAGTCCCTTATTGCTTTTTCAACTGCAATCCCATTGCCCCAGGGAAGAGCAACAGTTAAGAGAATTGGCTCTGCAGCCAAATCAAACTGATTCAGACAGCAAGTGAAAGAGTCACAAGAGGAATGAAACCCAGGGAATTTGCCACCTGCAGACTTTGGCAAAAATTATGTCACCTAACATGTTATGGTTCAATTAAAAGATTAAATTAATTAGAGTAGAGCAATACCAATGCACACAGCTTAGAAGACTTCCAACAATTCAGTTTTTCCGAGACACTTTAAAGATGAGAATGTTGACTGGAGCATTTTCAGTTCCTTTGGATAAACAACTCCTTTGAAATGAAATTCCAATTAATCAGTAGAATCTGCCAAGTTGGTTTCCAGCTCTGATCATTTATTTAATTTGATTCTTAACAAATTCTAGTGTCACTCTGAAAGCTGCCCATAAAACCACTGTGTTTACAACAAGGAAAAACAGGTCAGGAGTCTGATTTCGAACCTGCCAAGCACCAAACCCTTCAGCCCAAGTGACACACAGCATGGAAGGGACCAGCCCCTGGTCAAAAGCGTAACATGCGGAGAATAACCCAAGTGTGGAATATCCCGACCATCCAGGATCATTCCTGCTGTCTCAGGACATCTCCTGCTGTTTTCCCCTTTCAAGAGAGTTGGATATACTGCCCAAGAGCCGGCAGGGCCCTCTGTTCTGAGGGCACCTGTCCTGCTCCTCCACCTTGAGGAACCTCGGATGGGTGACAGCAGCACCCAGCCCTATCCTCCACCTCCTTTCTTCCAGCCCGCCACTGCTACCGGAGCCACCACCAGCACCGGGGCCGCCGCCACCACCACCTCCAGGCCCGTCCACAGCCCCTTGGCCCGGGCCTTGCCAGTCCCGCACGGTTCTAGCCTGTCTCCCCAGCCACCTCCAGTCAAGCCAAGGCCTGGGGTCACCGCCGGGACCACCTTTATCCCCTAGCTCCGTCCCGCAGGCCCCTTACCGCCTCCGCCACGTCTCGTTAGCTCCACACTTCCGAGCCCCGAGCGGAAGTGCTCTGGAGTGGGCGGGGCCTGGCGGGCCTTAGCGCCCGCCCTTCCCTGGCGCGGCTTGCAGTCGCCGTGGGGATCCCCGGGGAGGTGGGGCTCCTCTCCTCGCCCATCCCCTCGGGTGGGCTATTGCGGAGACCAGCGTATGTGACCATTACCGGCAGGGTTAATTAGTGCCAAATAATACAAACGGAAACCTGGAGATAGGACGTGACAGAGGGACAGGGTGGGAACAGACGGACGCGACTCGCTGCCATCCGCGTGGGTGCTCGTGTAGTCCCGCATCCCTGTCCGGAGCACAGGGAACTCCTGTGAAACTTCGGCTGGAGTCCAGGGTCAGATGGTGAAGAAGCCAAAAATAGAAGCCAGGCTGTGGGCAGGCACGAAGCTAACTGGGAACCAGTGGCTAACTGGGAACCAGGGGCTGATGAGGCTGGAACCAGTGTCCAGCAGCAATGTCGGGTCCGAGGTGGAATCACTGAGTTCTTTGGGTTAGAGAAGACCTTTAAGCCCATCGATCCAACTGTTCCTCCTGCCCTGCCAGGTCCCTGCTAACCCATGTCACTTGCACCACATTTCCAGTGACTTTGCAGAGCCTCTGTGCATGGCCTGATGGATCCCACAATTTTTTTCCCCCACTGGTCTCCAATTAACCCCCCTAAATACAGAGAATAATTTATGTCAGAGAAGACCTTTAAGATAAAGGCCACCAATTAACCCAGCTGTCCCAAGGCCACTGGTAAACCCTGTCCCTGAGCTCAAGATCCCCATGACTGTGAAGCACATCAAGAAAATCTTGTTAAATTATTCATCTCTGTCTCAAGGGAATGAGTTGCAGAGTCTGTTTTCAGGGTCCTATCAGGAGAGCTGATCAGGGGTGTCCTCATGCTATGCTGACCCCAATGGCCTCACCGGCTGCTGTTTGGATCAGAAGGATAAGGTGCTGACTGCAGAGCTGATGGGATCAGGAAGGATGGAAGCACTTCATAGAATCATAGAGCCATAAGGGATTGGAAGGGACCCCGAAAGATCATCTAGTCCAATCCTCGTGCCAGAGCAGGCTCACCTCACTGGAGAAGCCATGGAATCACAATCACTCAGGGTTGGAAGGAACCATCATCCAGTTCCAACTCCCCCAGCACAGGGAGGGACACCCCACCCTAGACCAGGCTGGCCAGAGCCCCATCCAGCCTGGCCTTAAACACCTCCAGGGATGGGGCCCAACCACCTCCCCGGGCAACCTATTCCAAGCTCTCACCACTCTCACAGTCAAGAACTTCCTCCTCACATCCACTCTAAATCTACCCATCTCCAGATTTGCTCCATTCCCCCTATTCCTGTCACTACGTGCCATCCTAAATAATACCTCCCCAGCCTTTTTGTAGGCCCCCTTCAGATACTGAAAGGCCGCAGTAAGGTTGCCTTGTAGCCTCCTCTTCTCCAGACTGAACAGCCCCAACTCTCTCAGTCTCATAGGAGAGGTGCTCCAGCCCTCTGATCATCCTCATGGCCCTCCTTGGCACTCGCTCCAGCATCTCCACATCCCTCTTGTAATAAGGGCTCCAAAACTGGATGCAGTCTTCCAGATGGGGTCTCACCAGAGCGGAGTAGAGGGGGAGAATCACCTCCCTCAACCTGCTGGCCACACTTTCTCCTGATGCAGCCCAGGATCAGGTTTGCCTTCTGGGCCGCAAGTGCACACTGCTGGCTCATGTTGAGCATCTCGTCCACAAGGACCCCCAAGTCCTTCTCCCCAGGGCTACTCTCCAGCCAGTCACTGCCCAGCCTGTATTTGTGCTTAGCATTGCCTCGACCCCGATGCAGGATCTTACATTTAGTCTTGTTGAACGTCATGAGGTTGGCCTGTGCCCACCTCTCCAGCCTGTCCAGGTCCTTCTGGATGGCATCCCTTCCCTCCAGCGTGTCTGCTGCGCCAGATAGCTTGGTGTTGTCAGCAAACTTGCTGAGGGTGCACTCAATGCCCTTGTCCATGTCACCAACAAAGATGTTGAACAAGACTGGTCCCAGGACCGATCCCTGAGGGAAACCACTTGTCACTGGCCTCCACTCAGACATGGATCCATTGATAGCCACTCTCTGGGTGCGGCCATCAAGCCAGTTCTTTACCCATCTAGTGGTCCACCCATCAAAGCCATGTTCCACCAGCTTGGAGACCAGAATGTGGTGTGGGACAGTGTCAAAGGCTTTCCTCAGGTCCAGTTAAATGACATCAGTCGCTTGCCCCTCCTCCATTAATGTTGTGACCTGTTCACAGAAGGCCACCAGATTTGTCAGGCAGGACTTGCCCTTGGAGAAGCCATGCTAAACCCATCAGAGACAGGGCTGAGCACAACATTTGGTTCAGGTACCCATAAGATAAAAAAAAAAAAGAGAATAAGAGGTGCAAAAACCCAAATCAAATGGGAGAAAAAGTGGCTGAGTGGCTTCTGGGCACAAAACTGGTCAAAGAAGCCAGCTGGACTCCTGAGCAAGGGAACAACCCTGTGTTTCATGTTCTCACAGACCTGGACTTGCTGTGATTCCTCTTTCAGACATATCTGACATCACCATCAGTTTTTCATCATAATAGAAACAGCCCAGAGAGCCCCAGCTGGGCTGTCTGGCCCACAGAGAGAAGCATATTGAAGGTTACTGGGGGGTAACTGGGGCGAGAATGTACACAACACCTGTTTGGTTTGGCCAGTGCCAGCTCCATGATGGCATCTCAGACACAGGCTGGGTACAAGCACCACAACTGGAGTGGGATGACCCAGAGCAGTCAGCCTCCCCCATGAGCATGTGAGCACTCATTTCAATGCGTCCTCACAGCTGATAACTCAAGGGACATTCGAGCTGTGACTGTGGGATATCTTTCCACATCAGCCACATATTTCCTTTTCCTGAGAGGCAAACTAGTAACACAGTGACTCTCTCAAACAAGATGAGATGTTTGAGAAGGACCTGTTGGGTCTGCACAGTTATTGCTATTATTGTTAAGGCAGGGTGACCTGGAGCCTTTGGTGTTGAGCTGCTGGAAGCTCTCATGTTCTCGTATTTCAGCCCAGGCTCTTCAGGCCATCGGATACTTGTTTTCTCTCAAGCTAACATCACCCTTGCTCTTAAGGAAAGAGTGTTTACTTCGAGTGTTTACTCACAGAAGTTTCACAGTGAACAGCCTTCTCTCTTCTCAGCATTCAGGGCTAAAACAGATGCTTACCTAAGAAAAAAGATCAAGGTTACCTGGTAGTTTTGATCCAGTCCCATTTGAAGTCTGTGTCCTGCGGTCAGAAACGAGCAGAGCTGCAGGGAAGGTCACAGCACAGCTCTATGCAGTGGTACCAATGATTTTTCTTTCTCCTGAAACGACCTCATTGATAAGAGCTTCTTGCCAGATCTGCTTCATTTAGGGAGATCACAGCCATCTTGAGATCAACATATACCCCCAGATTTTTCTCTCCTTCTGTCATTTCCAGCTGATGAGCTCCCAGCTCGCAGCAGAGATTCTTGTTAGCCATTCCCAAGTGTGTGACCTTGTACTTTCCACTATTACATTTTATCTCATTTCCAGTGCACCAGCACTCTGTATTATCCAACTCTTCCAGCCATACAGATATTCCCTCTGTGGGGCTGGGGCCTCCCAACTTGGTGCCATCAGCAAATGCCATTGGCTTGCTCCTATCTTGTTCCAAGGCCTCTCTGGAAAATGTTGTGCAAGATGAAGAGAAGACCAGAAGCTCCTTGCTGGGTCAGCCCAAGGGGTCTGTAGTCTGGTGTTGCCAAGCAGGAATGCTCAGCAATGCTGTTTTGGGAGACCATCAGAGCACTGGTTAATTATTTTACAGACCTGCTCTCTGTTCATTTATTGACTACAATTGTGAATTTAGGAGTCTGGCTGTCCCCAAGCCATTCCTTTCTATGTGGCATTGGTTTTAATATCTTATTAAATCCAGATTGAACCTGTTATACATGCACTGTCTAGAAAACAATTACTGAAGGTATAAGGTCACAGACAATTATGTCTAGTAAGGCTGTGTCATGCTTTGACTTTATTTTCCACTTGCATGTCTCCAGCTAATTTCCTTTGACATTTTTTCCTGAGCTCTCAATGTTCTTGAGGTCTGTCGAACGAGTGTTTAAATGACTGGATTTTCTTCCTCCTGCTGAAAACCCAGCTTGTGCTTCCTTAGTAACTTGTTATCACCCTCGTCCTGACAGATTAAAAGTTTTGCAGTGGATGAGTGAGGTTCTGAGTTGATCACAACTTCAGGCATGGAAACACCTTGTTCCCTGAGCTGTGGGACAGATAGGTTGTCAACAGGCCTTACTCTCTGTTTGTTTACAAGAATTGCCATAAAATGATTCTCATTAGCTGCCATGCTCTTCCCTGATCGTCCCAGAAAATAGAAGTGAAAGTTCATGGAGCCAAACCTCTCATTTATTCAAAACCAGGCTAGAACACAAAAACCAAAGAGACTCGGAAAATCTCTGTACACAGTGTTTAGATTAGCCAAGATAACGTCAAACCAGATGATTTTGTCAGTGAAATCAGCATCAGGAAGCTTTGCCTGCTGCAGTAGTGGCACTTCAGACAGTTCCTGCCTTTAAGAACCAGGAGCAACCTGGTCCTGTTGCCCAGAAGCTCCATATCTTTGGGATTTGACTTCCTGAAGTAAATCACACTTGATGTTGGTCCAGATGTGACACAAAAAACCCACCCATTTCAGAGGGGCTCATCAAAATTCATATTCTGCTTGGTAGTGCTGCCAACACACAGCCCATTGCAATACGGCTCTACTGCCTGAACAGTTCTTCAGTGCTTTGGGGTACAAACAGCCCAGGAATACTGTTTTTCCCTTCAGTTATCTGTATTTCTTCCAAAGTTCCTCTGAAGGAACATATTGACTTGCAGATCACATTCGCATTCAGACGATGGTTTGTTGTTGGAAAAAAGAAATCCCTTTGGAGGGGCCAATTAACTTCCTTTCAAATATTTACTGTCCCTGACCAAGGGAGCAAAACTAGAACAAAGCTCATCACTGGGCTTATATCTGAGCTTCAGGACGTGGAATCCTGCATTTTGTATTGTTCTCGCTGTACCTTAAACAACTTAATGACAGACTGAAGTCCATCTTTTACCATGACTAGGCTTGAACTCAAAGGGAGAGTCCTGTGGATAATTTAGGAGCAGGTTTTATAGTCGCTTGCAAGATTTCAGATCAAGGCAGAACATGAGGAGCAGGTAGAAATATCTATTGAAAGTACAACCTGACCTACATATGCAATTGTAAATTAAAGACATGTATAAAGCATTAACCATCTATCACACTTGCCACAAAAACAAGTGTAAATCTTTCTGCTGGGAAGGAGCTTCATTGCACAAAGCTTCGATCTGGAGACTGCAGTGCTTCCTCCTGAACATCACCTCTGACACAGCTGCCATCGGCCTCTCAAACTTTCTTGTGCCTGTTACTTAATGCTCCCTTTTGCTTTATCACTCCTCTCTCAGTTTCCATTTCTTTTCTGCCTCTTCCGCCTCGCCTTGGCTTCCTGCTCTCCATTACCTCATGCTCCAGGAGCTGTAGGCTGCTCCAGGTGGCTCGGACAGTGTGTCTGCTCATGGCATGGAGCCACACATATTCTTACAGCTAAGCTGAGGTCACAAAAGCAAAAGAGAAAACCATCAACCAGAAGAGCTTGTGTGTGATAGGGTGTTTCTCTGAGGGATCAGGGGCTCTGGAGGGCTCTTCAGAGGATCACAGAATCTCTTTGGTTGGAAAAAACATCTAAGAGTTGTGTAAAGGTGGGGGTTGGTCTCTTCTCCCAAGGAACAAGGGACAGGACAAGAGGAAAGGACCTCAAGCTGCCCCAGGGGAAGTTTAGGTTGGCTCTGAGGAGAAACTTCTTCCTGAAAAGGGTCTTCAGGCCTCGGCACAGGCTGCCCAGGGAGGAGGTTGAATTGCCATCCGTGGCCATGTTTCCCAGTTGTGGAGATCTGGAGCTCAGGGACAGACTTTAGTGGTGTGTTGGGACAATTGGGTTAGTGGTTGGACTCAATGATCTTGAAGGTTTTTTCCAACCTGAGTGATTCTATGATCATTAAGTCTAACTGTTCTCCTGGCACTGACAGGTCCCCATTAAATCTTGTCCCTGAGCACCAAGTTGACCAGGTCATTCAAAGCCCCCCAGACACATGGGGACTCCCTCTCCTGCCCCAGGCCTGGGGAACCCTTATGGGACAGAAATCGTCCCTCAGGGCCAATCTCACCCTCCCCTGGGGCTACTTGAGACCATTTTCTCTAGTCCTGTCACTTGTTCCTGGAGAGAAGAGACCGATCCTCACCTGGCTCCAACCTCTTGAACTTCAGGGAGTTGCAAAAAACGAGAAGGTCTCCCCTGGGCCTCCTATTCTCCAGTTAAACCGTCCTTGCCACTGCCCAGTACGGTGGGTCACTAACACTCCCGTCCAGTGTCCGGAGGGCGGCGGAAGGCGGTAACAGCGCGCGCTCGGCCCCGCCCCGCGCAGCAGCAGGAGGGAGGTAGTGGGAAAGAGGCAACGGGGTAGGGGGGCGGAGCCGTGCGCGCTCCCGCCCGTCCGGCCCAGCCGTGCCCGCGAGGCCGCCATGTTGTTGTGTCCGTGAGAGGCGGCGACAGTCCCGGATCGGCGGCGGCGACAACCCGCAGCCCAGCCCAGGGCAGGAGGCCGCGCCCCCGGGCACGGGGCTGTGGGGGCTCCGCGCCATGTCCTGCCCTGCGGTGAGGAACCAGCTAGGGACGGGGGAGGGGGCGAGGGCGAGGGAGGGGGGGAGGAGGAGAGGAGGAGGAGGAGGAAGAAGAAGAAGAAGAAGAGGAAGAGGAAGAGGAAGAGAAAGAGGGGGGTGTGGGCCGGGGCCTGCGGGAGGGCGGCCGCGCTGTCAGGCAGGTCCGACACGCCTCCGCGGGGTGAGGGGAGAGCAGCGGTGCCCTGCGCCGGTTCCCTTCGCTCCGGAGGAGGAGGAAGGAGGCAGCGGCGGCGGGCTGAGCGGCTGGGCTGGTACCGCGGCCTCCTCGGCAGGGATGTGGCCCCGGGCCTGGCGCGGGGTGAGGCACGGCCCTTGGTGCTGGGCGCTGAAGGGGTTGGGGGTAGAGTGGGTTGTGGGGCAACCCCTCCACATTCTGAGGTTCCCGGTCCCCGTGAGGTGCCGGTCTCCCTGTGGCTGTGGGGCCTCCTCATGCTTCTGGCAGCCGCCGTCCCCTGCTCGGCTGCTGCTGCTGTGGTGTCAGTTGTGCTCAGCTGTCCTTGCCGTTCCCTTTCAGAGACGAACCCGTGTTAAGGGTTGTTATTTACATAACTCTGGGGGCTTCAACTGTGCCTCTTCCCCACGTTCTTTCTGACAGCCCTATTATTTTCATGAGGTCTGAGCAGATGTTGCCCTTCTGGACTAAGTTGTGTTTATCCCCGTTCCCTCCCAACATGGATTTTAAGATTCTGCAGTCGAGTTGTGCCTTTTCTGATCATTCTTTTAGGGAGTGTTGGTTTATCAGTAGATGAGACCTTGTGTTCCTTCGCATTTCTCTGTAGAGGAAACTGGTTTCTCTCCTTTCCATGCATACTGGGAGGAAGCTCATAACTCCTGCCGACTTCAAGCACAGGAGGCACTTTTGAGGATCACAATCCCCCGTGTGCTTCACCTGTTTGTATTCTGTGTGCTGCAGGAAGGCTTTTCTGTAGCAGAAAAGAGCTTGTCTAGTGAATCAGTCAACTCATGCTGAGCATAGTGGTGCAGCTTGGCTTTGTGGTGGATGTAAAGGCACCTGTAGACGCTTAGGTGAGTCCGTGGGGAAGGGATGGTGTGACTGAAGGAACTCTGACAAGTTTTTTGTAATACCTGTCATGCCCTAAGCTTTAGATTAAGGCTGAGGTGCCCTTTTTCTATTATTAAAGCTGCAACATTTGGAAATTAACTTTTTTGGTCATGGTGGAGGTGTTTTTATGAAGCAGCTTTTAGGAAGTCAACACTTGATACCTGCTTTGCTTCATCTGTTACTGATCACAAAGGGTTTGAAAGGCAGAAAAAGGTCTTTCTTTCATAGCACAGGAAATACCTGTAAGTTTCAGCTGTAAGTGTTGAAACTTTCTACAAATAAGTAAAGGTGAGGCATGGGATTGTAAGAAGCTTTGTTGATGAGCATTTCTGTGTGCCTGGGGAGGGGCACATGTGTAGAAAGAGGAATGTTGAGTGGTAGTGGGTTGGTTGGGGTTTTTTGTGAGTAATTGCACTAAAAGGTGCTTTTGTCCTGCATCAAATTATAGGAGTAATCTGTTGAGAATCAATCTCAGTTCTGTTGCTTTCAGTGCTCTAGGTACCTGTCTGGGATGTGGTTAATATTCATTACAATAACTGTCTGTGCTAGAAATGAAAATACATCAGCATTAGCCTGCTTAAGTAATGGGCTGTGCAACCACAAGTAGGTGGAATAGGTCAACTTGATAAGCTCCCTCGTTCGTAAAAATGTCCATCTGCAGCTGGAGGAGATGAGGATGGAGCATGCCCAAGCTTCTGAAGGTAGAGGACACAATATTTTCTCTCAGATCTCATTCCACCTACATGCAGCCGAGGATGGTGGAGAGAAGTATGTTGTCAGCCTTTCGAGAGTAGGAGGAATGTGGCTGTGCAGTGCTTTGCTGGCAATTAACCCACAAGAAAAGGAGTAACGTAAGGAGAAGGATATTGGTAGGCTGCTGGAGTAATAGGCAGAAGCGTGGCAAGTCTGCTGTAGCAAGGAAGGAGTTGTTTCCATGGAGTGAATGAGAGGAACTGGTTTGGAATCCAGCATGGAGTGGGAGAGCTGTTCACCTGGGGAGGTCAGAGGATGTGTGTGGCCTTTTCTGTTCTGGTAGCTTCTTCCTGGGATGTGTAACTGGATATACTGAGATCTGGCTCTTCTGCTTGGTATTGGGGGTGTCTTCCAGAGCATCCGGATTCCACATTGTCCTGTAGTGCTTACCAAGTTGTGTAAACTGCAATGAAAGTTTCAGATCTTTAGTAAGCACTTGATTCATGGTGGCTTTCACTGGCTGATTAAAGTGATAGAAGTTACATTTCTTTAAAATTAAGCTGTGAACTTCTGAGTTCTCTAAGCCATAACGTGCAACTATTACGTATTTGTCTCGTTTGCGTAGCTGGTGGTGTAATGATCTGCATGTTAGATCTTATATGGGTTTTAGCTCAGAGAAATGAGCTTCATGATTTGTAATTCCAAGCCTTTTCTAGATACGGGTGTGATACCTTGCCAGAGCTGTCAGGAGAACTCCAGGAACATGCCTCACCCTCAGCTCAGTCTGTAGTGCTTGTGAATTCACAGCATTGTTAAAAAAATAATTGGAGTGCTTATTCAAGAATTCCAAATGCTGTTTACTGAGGCTCGCTGTGGCCACTAAAGCAGAGACCTCAACTCCCAGTGTGTGTGAATTCTATCTTGGCTGTGTTAATGCTGAACAGATACGGTGACACTTTGCTGGCTGCTGTACTGACTGGTGGGCATGTCAGCCTCTTGTGACTGCTAATAGGGGGGATGGACAGAGGCTGCTGCTGGGTGAATAAACAGAGTTCACAGACTCCAGCAGCATTTGCTGTCAACTGCCCTTATTCAAAGAGGAGTTGGTGAAAGGAACAGCCAAGACTGGCCCTTTGCTTTGGAGTGAGCAGTACTGGCAGAATGTACTTGAAACCATTGAAATCTAATTGTAAGCTTGAGTGGCGCAGACCTATTCTTCCCCTTGTCTGATTAATGGTTTCTGGCCATGGTGTGAAGGTGAACACCAGCTGGCTGTAGTGATTCCAGGAGTTAAGTGTTTTATTCCACAAGTAAGGCTACAAATCAGCCCTGGGTGATTTGAACTAGAAGGAAGAGGGCAGTGGTAGGGCAGAAGTACGGAATTATGACGTTGTCTCATTGAAACCTGAAGCAGTCACTGATGTCCACCGTTTTGTCCATTTTAAGGCTGTTTTTTCAGCCTTAAAATGTGGTTGCTGGCTACTTGGGTTCATCTAGAACACCTCTGACTTGGAATCTTAATGTAAACTGTGGAAAGCAGCAGGTGGTTTGTCACCGCTGGTTGAGCTGTTGACTGGAATTGTGCTCTGTAGGGGCGGCTGGATGTGTTGTTCTTCCTTAGGGGCATCAGTGCTGAAAGTCTGTTGCCACAAAGTCAGCTTGGTGTGATCCAGTTCGCACTTTTCTAAAATATGTGTATAGCTAAGGGACACGGTTTATGGTGGGCTTGGGGCAGGTGGGTTAATGGTTGGAACTCTATCTTAAAGGTCTTTTCCAACCTAAATGACTCTGATTCTATGTGCAAGGTGACTATTGACATGATTACCAGGTAGATGGTGAAACACTCTTAAGCTGTGATCAGCCCCAAAGGCTGGAAAAAGCTCCCTGACCACTATGAGAAAAGCTCCTACTGTGGAAAAGATTCTAGTGGAACTGAATTTTAGATAAATCAGTCTTATTTTGCCTCCTGACTAAGAGCGAAGTGAAAAGCTGTAAAGCAGCATCAATGGGCTGGCTCGGGGCAGTTTGTTGTACAAGTTGCCAGTCATGCCAGCAATGGAATGTGTTGTCCGGAGCATGTGCTGGTAGGTCTTAAGGGGCGTTAAACCCCTTTTTAAGAGAAGCTGAACAAAGAATACTGAATTGCTGGTACTTGAAAATAAAATTTTGCTGTTCAGTGTTAATTGAAAGAGGTCAGAACATCACAAACCAAAGTGGTAGAGAAGCACAACTAGGTGAACAACCAAATGCGATGTCCTTGACCTTGCCTAGTACATCTTGCTGCCCTTTTCAGTGTTCATGGACCAACTGGCTCTGATGAAAATAATACTGAGTGTGCTGTTGGCGGCTTTTACCTGAGATGCTGATCTATGCTTTGAATGACTTCTGTGACATCAGTTCTCCATCTGAATAACAGTTTTCCACGTTATTCTCCAGTTTACAAATAACATGTAATTTTCAGGTAATGCTCAGCTCAGTTTTAGCTCATCTTTAGAAGAGTTGGAACTAGCTCCAGCTTTGGAGCCTGAGCCTAGCTTAGAGAATTATCCTGTCAGCAGTGCCTTTTCTGCAGTGACAGACTCCACAGGGCTGGATAGGGCTTCTCTGCAGAATCTCCTCTACTGTGGTGCCTGCTGCTAGATTTCAGGGGAGAAGAGGTGGAAACTGCCAGTGTGAGGAGATGCTGAAAGCTCTCCTGCTTCATGGGCAAGCACATGGAAGTCAAAGCTATAAATAGTAAGCTGTGATACATTTTAGCTTGGTTAGAGGCAGATTCAAAGTAAATGTGTTGTTTGAGTAGGTCCCTGGGAAGGCTTGTGCCTGTTAAGTTTCTAGATCCTGCTCCTATCTCAGAAGACCTGGTTTCTTGAGCTGGAGCGGTTCTGCAGGTGCCTGGACCTACTACAGGCACCTGCTAAATGCAAGGCTGATCAGTCTTGGAGAATGTTGGATGTTTTGCTTTTCTTCGGTCTTGGTTTAACTTCAGAGCTAAAGTTAGTCTTTATTGGGACTCACTCTAGCAGATGGGCAGAATCTACCCCCTCAGATCCTACTCTGATTAGCCCTTGCGGGGAAAGGAAGTATTTTTTCACTGTAATTGCATCTTCCTGCTTTTCAAGGAAACATTGCCAAAGTAAGAAACTACGTGTACATGCGTCTCTCATGTTATGAGTACCTTACCCCCATGGATTCTACCAGGGGCTCTCATTTGTGGCCTTTGTTACCCTGTTTTAAAAAGATTTTCATGAGGGAAATTGTGCTCAAACTGAGATATCTGAAACAAAATACCCTAGATGTATTTTGTTGTATCTACTACTAGATGTAGTAGAGATGCCTAGGTAGGGTGCCTGTGTGGTGAAGTGATCTTGTGTGTGTACAAGTTAATAGTCTCTTCAAGTATTTTTGATTGTTCTGGTGCTCTGCAAGGTTTAGTTTCTAGAATTTACAGTCAATACAGGGGGAAGTACCACACTGGAAGTTGAATTTGTGGAGACAGAGTGCTGCAATGCCATAATTAAGTCTTTGTAGTTTTTCTTTCTAATACCAGAGATTTGTGCACTGGTATAGACATTATTTATAGAAACACTGTTAGAACAGCTTTCTGTTGCCCTTTTGTGGGCCTCATTTGCTTCTCCAACTTTGGAACTGGAAACTAGGGCTATAATCAAAGCATTAATTCTGTAATGCTACCTGAAAGGACAGAGTAGCAGGAAGAAATAAAAATAGTTTCTCTTTCCCTGTGCCTCTTTTTTTTTTACTTCTAACAAAAGTCAAAACCTTCTGTATCAGCTGGAAAAGGACAGGTTGTTGTCAGAATGAGACAGTGTTCTCTAGTGCTGCTCTCTCCGCCAGTTGAAGTACCAGGGGAAGCTGCCCTCAGCCACCTGTGTGAGGAGAGAACAGATATGCTTGTCTGCACCCTGAAATGGAGTCTGGCAGGACAAGATGCACTTGGTTGGCTTTGACTGCCCTTGGAGATTGGAGCAAGGCAGGATATGCCTGCAGGGTGTTTGCTATCTTCTCTGTGAGTAGCCTTTTATATAGGGGTGATGTGGATCATAACCCTTCCAGGTCCTGTGTTTGGTTTCTCTGACGTTTGACTGTTCTGCCTAAGTAAGGTTCTTCTTTGTTTTGGGTTTCTGTACAGCTGGATTTCAGAAAACAGATGGAAAATGGGACCTTTCCTTGAGTCTGTCCTGTAGGGCTTAGCACCTCCTTGGTCAAGGGTAAGCTTCTAGAGTTTAGATATCAGTTATTTAGTTGCTAGAAACTGTTGTTAAAACTGTTGGAGAGTTGAGGGAAACTGAAGGTCAAACTAAAGAGATGGTAACAGCCCCCCTGAGCACCCAGGAAGTTTAGAAACCATTTATTTGCACTGACCGTAACGCTGGAGCTGCTCGTGGCTATGGAGTCTCAGTAGCGTCTTATTGCTAGCGTGACCTGGCTAAGGTAACTTAGAGTGATTTTGAAGCAAAGCCTCGATTTTGTTGCACAGAAGATATTAGAACAACCCAGTCTGGTGGTTGGTGTAATATTTAGCTCTGACCTATCGCTCTTGGGGCTTTCAGAATGAGTTGAAATCCTGATTCACTCATTAAAGCAGTTGTTTGGCTTTGGTGGAAAACTTTCCCCTGAAAATTTCTGTCTGGCAGGTAGAAGGGGAGCAGCAGCCTGACTGCTTTTTCACTGCGAGTAGATCAGGAAAGGCAGTAAGTTTGTGGCTGTAGCTGGCTGATTTCATCTCTTGTAGCTGTAATTTACCTAAATGTGTACCTGGGACAGCTTTGCTTATTGACTTGCTGTCTGAAAGTGTGTAATGGCTATCATTGCAACCTAAACCTGCGATGAAATGAGATGCCGTGAAGTTCTGCTGTTGGTAATTACACTGGTGCATCCATGAATAGACTGTTTGCTGTGAGACTTTTTCAGACCTAGTTTTTAGGTTGTTGCATCTAGAAACTGTCCTCAGTTTTACTTGCCTCCAGCCTTCAGTGTCTTCTCTAACTTGTAAAACTGCAGTTATCAAAGCTGACATACTGTTCTGTGGGTCCTCTGTAAGTTCAGGCTTTTAAAATGCTTATCTGTCTCCTGACAAAGAGCAGATGAGCCAAAATGAGAAGCTGCAGGAGGAAAATGCACCTGCTGTGTCACAGAGCAGCTTTGCCTGACAATTGATGTGAGGACCCAGCTCTATCCTTTCTGCAGCCAGTTTGCTGTGGTCTGACTGGAGTGGAACTAGTTTTCCTAAGTGCCATGAGCTGGTGAGAGCTTTGACTCCATTATTCTCTTTGAGTTGTCCTTATTTCCTTTTTTTCTCTTCTGAGAACAGATATGTTGGTGCGTTGTTGAACTCTTGATCCAAGAAACCTGACTCAGACCTGAGCAGATGGCTCGGATGGCGTTTCTAGGTTAGTTTGATAATTTTCTTTTAACAAACAGAAGCTGAAAGCAAGCGAAGTGTATTAATGTAAACTTGCAGGCTTATTGCTTCTGCCTGCAGACCTTTCACTTCTTTCCCTTGAAGCACTGTGTTTTTCTTAAGAGTGGATGAGCTTTTCATCAAATTAATGAATAATCCTTATCAAACAAGTGTTCATCTTTGCAATTTAAAGCTTCCTGTTCTTTAATTGTGTGGCAATTGGCTGACATGAGTACACATGAGAATTCAGATTCTTAATTTTCTCTCGCTGCTGGTAGCAGGAATTTGCTGTGAACAGGGCATTATATTCTGGTTGGATACCCATTATGATTAAATTATCATCTTTGTCTATGTTCAGTGAACCTTTCTTTGAGTAACTTCCAAAAGAATGCACCTTTTTTTTTCTTTTTGGGAAAATCTGGACTCTCTGAGGAAAAAGGAGGAAGATGGAACAAGGTAAATATTTTGAGGTGTGATGGGCTTTCCTTGTAGGTTTGGCTAGTGGATTATGGTGGGGCCACAGTTGTTTTCTAATGTAGAATACAATAGCTTGCTTGTTTGTTTTTTTTTGTTTTGCTGTGGACTGGAATCTCTTAATCCCTTCAGACTCAAGCATGAGTATCACATGATTTGGAGGTGTTTGGTTAGTGTACTTCACTACTGCAGAGCATCCCTGGGCATAACAGATGAGTAAATTTGAACTGTAGAGAGAAGCTACATGGAAAATTTTCAGCTTTGGACATCCTTGTTTAAGTGTTTTTAATGTTTTGTTGCTGCATTGTGTTCTGGCAAAGCCAGGGGAAAGCATCTGATCAGTGACTCCTGAGGAAGGAGATCAGATTTCTGCTCTAAACCTCCTAGCTCATGAGAAGAAGGGCTGTGACTTCCATATAACAGTGGTACCTACAAACACTGCAGCCATGCAGGGAAACTGATTGTATGGCTACTTGTAGGAGTCTTTCAGAATCTGTAACTGTATGGGATATCAGTGGATGTACGACTAATTGTCTGTTTCACACAACAGTAGCTGCTTTTCTAGCTGTGTGATGGTGCCAGTATAGCTGGTTACTCTCAGGCTGCCTTTTTTCCCTGGTTCTGCAGGTTTTACTAGCTGCAACCAGAATCTTCCATGTGTCAAACTGGGATTTCAGAGGTTAAATGGTGGTACATGATGAGGGTAACTGCTGAACACTGACCCAATGAGAAAACTGGACAAGATCTTGTTGGGGGGGGATTGTAAAATAGGATCCCTAAAATCCTGAAATGCACTGATGAAGTGAGGATGGTGGAAAACATCCAGTGATTTCCAAGGTGATGATCTTGAACCTTGGTGCTGGTTTTGCAGAGTGTGATATATTAAACCCAAGATCACTGATGCTTTGCTCAGAGTAGCTTTGGCAGGTGAAACCAGCTTCTTCCTGAGCTGTTTCAACTTGCATTGAAAGAAACACCAAAGAAACTGGGCAGCTGTAGCCGTGATAGGTCTATACTTAGCTCATTACTCCAGGCAAATTATCTTTTACTTCTGAAGTGTTGACTGGCAGGCTGGGTTAGGAGCTGTCTAGCTTTCAATTGCTGGGTCGTTCTAACTCCTCTGTAGTATTTTTATTGCATAGGTGCTTCTTCCTCTGACTCCCTGAAAGCCTGCTGATAACCTAACAGTGGAAGGGGCTAATGACAGAAACTCTTTAGGGATTTCTTGAGTAAAAAAAGCCATGCCAGATGTGCTGTTGTAATCAATTTGGAGTAGTAAATAACCTTGAAACCTGCTTGATATGCTGGCTGCTAGTGTCACTGGAGTGGGTGTGGTGCTGATGAGGAGGACCCAGCTGGGGAGGGTGTGGACAAAGAGCAAAAAGATTTTGCTTGGTTTGCCAAGTGTAAGATTGGTGTAACAAGGGCAATAAGAGCAATTTCTTGCTTTCGTTTGTTAGGACTAGGTTTTTTTAACAGACTGTTTGTATAAGGTATGAGTTTAGGTGCTCCCATCCTTTCCAAGGGTCACACCCCCAAGAGCAGTCCTATTAAAATTAATAGTGTTGTAGCATCCCTTAGGCTGCCACGAGCTCATTCAGCACTAAGGTATGAAGACTTTTCCTCTTGCATAAGACAACTTGGTTTGTATTGTTTGGAGAGGAAACAGTGTGGCACTACACTGAAGAGTAAGTTGCAAGCTGCTGTGCACTGTAGCGTATTTTTTCTAAACAGTATTGTTTTGCGTTGTTGTCCAGCTTTCCAAACTGTTTTAGCAGTGGGCAACTGCCTGACACTGGACCAGTGCTCCCACAGAGCTGGTGACGGTCTGACCAGCCCTTGCTGAATACAATTCCTCCACGGCTTGTAGCACACTAGACCCAAACGGTTTGGCATTAAAATTAGACACCTGGTATGGTCAAGGCCTTTCATGTACTTGAAAATATTTCAAGAGACCCAGAATTTTATAAGTGGCTTAATTTACCTCTTCTCCTTTCAATTGCTAAGTATTTATCACAACTGCCGATAGTCTTTCTGCTTCTTCCAACTACATTCAGATTTTATTCTCGTCATACACACTTGTGTCAATCCCAGCAGACCCAGTACTGTACTGGTTAAGAAATACTCTATGTGAAACGTTTTGCTGTTGAGGTAAACTGACTTCACTTAACCAAAGACAAGGGGTGAGAAGTTAAAACATGCCTCGTCAAAAGAAGTTTGGTTTTAAGTGACCAGTATCGTTAAAAGGAACTTTACAGAATTCCAGGTTGGTGAGTATGGAAGGGACGTGTGGAGATCATTTAGTCTGTTACCCCTGCCAAAGCAGTATGCTGGAGACAGTGTAGGCCTCCTGCTGAATGAGGCGAGTGCCCTGAAGACAGAGGATAGAGAGAAAGTAGAGATACTGAACACCTTCTTTGCTTCCGTCTATACTTCTGGGGGTTGTCTTGGTATCAAGCCCCAGACTGCTGAGGCCCCACAGGAAGTTGAGACAAGACAGGAGCTTGCCCTGGTTGAGGAGGACTGTGTTATAGATAAGTTGAGCAAACTGGATGTACGTAAATCCATGGGATGCACCCGTGACTGCTAAGAGAGACGGCGGAAGTCATTGCTAGGCCACTCTCCATCATCTTTGCTAAGTCATGGGAATCAGGATTGGTGCCTGGGGACTGGAGGATAGCAAATGTCACTCCAGTCTTCCAAAAGGGTAAGAAGGAGGACCCAGGTAACTATAGACCGGTTAACCTCACCTCCATGGCAGGAAAGGTGATGGAACAGTTTATCCTAGATGCTGTCTCTAGGCACAGCAAGGACAAGAGGGTTATTAGGGACAGTCAGCATGGCTTCACCAAAGGGAAGTCATGCTTGAGCAACCTGATAGCCTTTTATGAGGACATAAGCAGGTGGGTAGATGATGGCAAAGCAGTGGATGTGGTCTATCTTGACTTCAGGAAAGCATCTGACTTGGTCTCCCACAGCATCCTCACAGCCAGACTGAGGCAGTGTGGTCTAGATGATCAGGTGGTGAGGTGGATGGTGAACTGGCTGCAGGATAGAAGCCAGACAGTAGTGGTCAATGGCACAGAGTCTAGTTGGAGGCCTGTATCTAGTGGAGCCCCTCAAGGGTCAGTACTGGGACCAGTGCTATTCAATCTACTCGTTAATGACTTGGAAGAGGGATTAGAGTGCCCTGTCAGCAAGTTTGCTGATGACACAAAACTGAGAGGTGTGGCCGACACCCCAGCAGGCTGTGCTGCCATTCAGCAGGACCTGGACAGGCTAGAGAGCTGGGCAGAGACAAATTTAATGAAATATAACAAGGGCGTGTGTAGAGTCTTGCATCTGGGCAGGAACAACCCCATGTACCAGTATAGGCTGGGGACTGACCTGTCGGAGAGCAGTGTAGGAGAAAGGGACCTGGGGGTCCTGGTGAACAGCAGGATGACCATGAGCCAGCGATGTGCCCTTGTGGCCAAGAGGGCCAACGGCACCCTGCAGTGGATCAGAAAAGGGGGTGGCTAGCAGATCAAGAGAGGTTCTTTTGCCCTTCCACTCTGCACTGGAGTATTGCGTCCAGTTCTGGGTCCCTGAGTTCAAGAAGGACACAGAGCTGCTAGAGGGAGTCCAGCACAGGACAACGAGGATGATGAAGGAAGTGGAGCACCACCCTTGTGAGGAAAGGCTGAGGGAGCTGGGTCTCTTGAGCTTGGAGAAGAGGAGACTGAGGGGTGACCTCATTAATGGTTCTAAATATGTGAAGGGTGGGTGTTAGGAGGATGGAGCCAGGCTCTTCTCAATGTAATTTAGTGATAGGACAAGGGGCAGTGGGTGTAAGCTGGAACACAGGAGGTTCCATATGAATGTGAGAAGGAACTTCTTCACAATGAGGGCGACAGAGCCCTGGAACAGGCTGTCTGGGGGGGTTGTGTAGTCTCCTTCTCTGGAGACATTTAAAACCTGCCTGGATGTGTTCCTGTGTGCCTTGGTCTAGGAGACCCTGCTGTGTCGGGGGATTGGACTAGGTGATCTTTTGAGATCCCTTCCTATCCCGGATGTTCTATGATTCCCTAGAAAGGATTCTACAGGAATATGTCCAGGAGGGTTTGGAGTACCGGAGACTCAAGATAGAGACTCAGAGATGGAGGCTTAAGTTTTTCTTGCAGATGCAGCCAGCTGGGTTGTGTTGTACTGCTGGAAAAGTGCAGCTTTAGAGCTGTCATGGATTGATGAACTGTCAGCTGGTGGTGTGGCTCCTGTTTTCTAGAACTTGAAGCCTCCAGTTTGGCTCTGGAAAACATAGGAGGAAGAACAGGGTCCCTCTGTGGGGTTGGAGTTCTTAACATCTCCGTAACTGTCTGTAGCTCACTAAAAACTGTAAGGTTAAGGAATATCCTTGGGCCAATACAGAGGCAGCTTCTGCACCTAAAAGAGGTAAAACGACTCATATGCTCAAAAGAAAACACAATGAGCACCGTATTCCAATAGCAATTAGTCAGGTTTTGCCACTGTGTTCTCCTCTGCGCGACCTTAGACTAAGGATTGTTGAAAGACGATGTAGCCTAGTTTGCGCTTGTTGAAACAAATGTGATGGCTGGAAACTTGTCTGAACAATCTGTTGTTTGTTAGCTGACTTCTGCAGGGCCCTTGTAAGCCCACAAAAATAATGCTGATCACTTGATTCCTTTAATTTTTAATAACACTTTAACTAGAGCCCACAGGGAGTTTAAACAACATACTGAAAGTTTATTGCATGCGAATGTGGAAGAGAGAGTTGCAAGCCTTTCCCTGAAGCCAGAGATCCATTGATTGGCTCAGTCCCTGTGGGGAATTGAGAACACCATGTTAGGAAAAACTTGCTGCCTGGTGCTGATCAACTCCTCCAACACAGAGCATTTTGCAGCTTGTAAGTATAGAGTAGGTACTTATCCTGCTACAACCTGAGTTTGTTTAAAGAGTGAGCTCCTACTTAGTCACCTATGGCCTACATCTCTACATCTCAGTTATTTAAATGCCAAGATGTATGTCACGCTAAATTCACTGGGCAGGTAAGTTTTTACTTTAACAGAAAGTGATAGATGTGACCTGTAGGTAACAATCATCTCTGCCTGTCTCATTACACTTTATTCATTGCTCATGTTGGCTTACATTGAGCTTCTCAGTTAGGGTTTAGGAGTTGGTCTGCTGGGGAGTTTTTGCTGTGAAGTCCTGGAGATTTGTCAAAATCCTTCTGAGATGAAGAGTGTGTGACATGAGCTTTACCTTGGAGTTCCAAAGTAAACCTGAAATATTTTATATTGTATTCTATGCTGCATCTGAAGTTAATTTTACAGGCCTGTGTTTTGGGGAGGAAAGGGATAAAGTCCTCATTAATGTCTTACCCAAACAAAACAGAGTAGGTGAATAACATATACTGGATGTGTGGAGTCTCTTAAAAATGAAGTGCTTTTTGAAGAAGTATGTTGAATGGAAGGGTGTGAAGGCCTCAGTTCTGAAGTGAGGAGCAAGTCTTCTCATTTGCCTGGTTAGCTTTGCCCTACTTTCAAGCTTTGTTGAATTTTTTGTGTAAAATAGGGTTGAATTGCATCCACTCAGTATTTTGAGGTAGCTTGGTGTGAAGTTACTGCTGAAATGTTGCTTATGCTTAGCTGGTGGGATGGGGGGATTTTAGCACTGTTCTTCGTGCTGCAAGGGAAGCATTTACAGGTGATTCTGTGAATTTGAATGTGTTGTCCACAGAACATGCAGCTCCAGTGGCTCTGATAAGGTGTGCTGTACGTGTGGTGCTAAAGTGCTACTTGAGTTTTATGTAGGAAGTGGAGGCAGCTGCATTCCTTATTCTTGGAGCTATTTTATTAATTGTTAACCCAGCAATTAATCTGTTTTGCTTTTGTCCAGTACCTGCCATAAGATTTGATATGGTGCTTGATAAATCCTCATGTGGTTTTGCCCAGATAAGGTGTTATGGCATAGAGGGTTATGGGATTTGTAGATGTTAAGGTGGCTTTGTGTTTGCTTCAGCATTGAGAACTAATACACTGAAACCTTGCACGGGAAAGTTATTCAGTAACTTTGTTTTCCTCACTGAGCTGCAAAATGTGCTGGTGAACTTTGTAAGGTTAAGTGAAAACCAGAAATTTCTGTATTTCAGAGCCTGTTTCTAGAGGTAACAAAACCTTAGCTGGTAACTCTACTCAAGCAGATATTCCCCCTGGCTCTAACACCACTAAAAAGTCCATAATTCATGTTAATACCTCTACAGTTAGGACCTCTAGCTCTTATTTCAGAGCTCTATTTTGTCTTGACTGTAAGCAAAGTGATTTGCGTGCAGCACGTGGTCATGCTGAAGAGATGTGATCAGCTTCAGTGGGAACATCCTTCTGCTGTTTGCTCTGGTGTGAGTTTCTCCAGACCATTGGCACATGAGCTCTTGTGAGCTCGTATGTCTGTCTGTAAGACAGAAAGAAGTCTGCCAGTACATTTAATCTGGCTTGAATTTGTCAGGATCTCCAAGGTAGGAACAAAACCCACTTTGTCCTGGCTATTCTCAGGGAGGCGGATGCTTGAATTGCTCTTTCTAGTTGTCAGTTCACTTAACCTCCTTGGCAGGCTGCTCTTGCTGAGCAAAGCGCTTGGTTTGGTGCATGTCACTTCCACTGCTGAAGTTCAAAGGCTTTCAGCTATAGGCTGAACATTTCCTGCTGGCAGTTTCAAATGAGGTGCCAGTTCCAGTAGTTCCAAATTCAGCCTCATCAGCCTAAGTCAGTGAACCTTCTTTGGCAGCTGGTAGGCCTTCTGTAAAATCAGACTGTGCCAGGGCTGAATCTCGGGGCTGTCTGTCCCCAAGTCCTTGAGTCAAATGAGAGTAGAGTGTGACTGACAGTAACTTTGATCAGTACAGAAGCAGCTCTAGAGAACCAGTGACTCTAGGGTTTTGGTGAGCTCTCCAGAGACTCATTAACTTGTGAGTTTTATTGCAGAGAGAGCCACAGTCTTGCAGAATATCCTGGAAATAGTCCATCTAACTTCTAGTTCTTCTTTTATGCATTGTTATAAAGCTTTGTTCTTTGTATCCAGACACTTAGGATTAGCAGTAAAAAGTCTCTGCCTCACTGTGTAATTTTTGTGTGGCCACTCTCACACAACTCTCCTGAAGCTCATCAGGACTTTAAATTTCTCATGGATGTCAGAGCTGTTTGAGAATTCCCCAAATGCTTGGGGGTGATGGATGATGAAGTATTTGGGTTATCTGTAGCATCTGAGCTTGGTTTCCTACTGCTTATTTTATGCTTTTCCTGGTTTCTGTTTACATGTACATTTGTTAAGCGATAATAATTAACCGAATAGCACTGAACTGATTGAATTATCATATTGAGAGAACAAACCAATAATCCTAATGCGATCAGCATTACTGTGACTTCCTGGTAATGAAAATTCCTGCAGTGAAATACTTGATTTAATTTTTAAGCTTTGATAAAATAGTGGTGGTGATAGAATGACTTCATAAATGACTCTGAGGCAGCTATTTACTGCTAGTAAAAAAATCTGGGGAGGTGTAGGAGTAGCTGTAGTGGCTTTACAGGCATTGGGGGTGGCAATTTTTGTAGAGACTGTCTGGTGAGCTGCTTGTTCTTTGCATTTGAACCCCAAAGAATGTGGTGTGTGGTAGGTTTTAATTAGCGATGCTCTGGATGACACTGTTTACTTCTGGTGAGCCTGCCTAGCTGTGTTTAAACTGGAAACTGCAGACACTTTGGATGTTGCTGTCCTCTCCTCCCACCAGACTGTGCAGCTGAATCAAACCAGTGGGTGTCCAAATCAGGAAGTGAGACAAGGACAAGCACAAAACCTGACTTCAGGTGAGAAGAAGCTTCCCAGAGGTCTCTAGGGCAAGTTTTGTGGACGGCTGCTGTGGCTATGGCATGAAGGATGCTTGCAGCAAAGATTAATCTCTCTTGGCTGAAAAAGCTTTGAAGAACTTTGTCTTGTGTAAGGCCAGCTCTGACTCAGTGGGGAATGCAAGCACATGGTGCAGGATCACTGCACAAGTCAGAATTATGGCTTCCAGCCTCATACACGAGGGCATCAGCTCTGTCCCATTACCCTTTTCAGTGACATGTCATCTCACATTGCTTTTTCACTTCTCTGTCCTGTAGTGTTTCCTTTTGGGTTCCACTTCCAGCTTTGCAGGCTGAGGTAGAGCTGTGTTCTCTGATCTGTCTGCTGGTGAGCACCTCCAGCCTTTCTGCCTGGGGGTGATGACACAAAGGCTGAAGCAGAGCCTGTGCTGAGGCACTCCTCACTGGTAGAGCTGGGTGGTGATGATGCTTTTCTGGTCTGTTGTCCAGAAACTTATAGTATAGTAGAACCTTGCTTCAGTGCCAGCTTTTGGTAGTTTATCTGGCAATCTTGTGGAGTTTTCTCTCAATTCTGCAGATACTGTCGGGATTAGTATGGTATCTTAAATATCAGTATGTTGACCAATTTTTCAGTATGATTTGAAGTGTGATACAGTTGTTCTTTGCTTTTGATGTATTACTCAGTAACCTGTGACTGTACAAAAGTGACTGGGAGCTGTAGATTATAGTAAAATCCAATTCAGGAAGAGAATTCATCTGTGTTTCTGCAGTCTGTGGAATGAGAGTTGCTCACAGAGCTTCCATTGAGCTCTTCTGTTGGGGATGGTGTGACAGGAAGATGGGTTTTTGTCTGCATCGGTCCATCTTCTAGCTGACTTACTGGTTTTTCCTCTTAAATTCTTAGCTCCCTTGTGTCCTAGATTATTCCTCAACAGTCAGGTTGTTAGAGGGAGCAGAACCAGACGGCCATTTAAACACAAACTCTTCAAACTATCTGAAGCTGGTTTATAATGACAGGCACATGTATTGTGTCCAGTTCTGGGCCCCTGAGTTCAAGAAGGACACAGAGCTGCTAGAGGGAGTCCAGCACAAGGCAACAGGATGATGAAGGAAGTGGAGCACCACCCTTATGAGGAAAGGCTGAGGGAGCTGGGTCTCTTGAGCTTGGAGAAGAGGAGACTGAGGGGTGACCTCATTAATGGTTCTAAATATGTGAAGGGTGGGTGTTAGGAGGATGGAGCCAGGCTCTTCTCAATGTAATTTAGTGATAGGACATGGGGCAATTGGTGTAAGCTGGAACACAGGAGGTTCCATACGAATGTGAGAAGGAATTTCTTCACAATGAGGGTGACAGAGCCCTGGAACAGGCTGTCCAGGGGGTTGTGTAGTCTCCTCTGGAGACATTTAAAACCTGCCTGGATGTGTTCCTGTGTGCCTTGGTCTAGGAGACCCTGCTGTGTCAGGGGGATTGGACTAGGTGATCTTCCAAGGTCCCTTCCAATCCCTAATGATTCTATGATTCTATGATTTTTGCCCATGGAGGAGGAGGACATGGGTGTATTTTTTCACAGAGGAAATTGTAAGGCTTCAAATTCTGTAGTGAGAAGCATTAGTTTAACTGGAAGTAGAGTGAGGTGGCTTTGGATGCCAAAGGATAGGACAGTCAGTGGCTGATGAAAGATCTGCACCTGGCTTCTGACTTCCCTGTGAGTGTCTTGCGATTTGATGGAGTTAACAGACAGGTTGTCTTGGGTAGTACCAGATGAACACAATAATCTAGCATAAGGCTGAGGCTCTGTAGAACTAGAGGCAAGAGGACACTGTAAACTTGACATGCTGTTCTTTGCTGACATCCATACCTGTGCAAGGCCCCTACATGAGACGTGATGCTGAAAAACTCACCCTCCTGCTCTGCCTTCTGTGGAAGCTCAGCAACAGGCTTCAGTTTCTTACTCTTGCTGCTTTAATCCTTCCTGAGGCTGCTCTTGGAGAAGTTTTGATTCGCGCTCTGGCTGTCTTGCCTTAGCTGTCAGGGCAGTGCACAGGCCTTGTGTGCAAGCATTGCTGGGGTAGCACTTGAGTGAGCAGGGGAAGCCTGTGTAAGTCCCACTGGCTGGTTCTCAAGTCTGAGATCATAGCCAAGAATAAGATGGCTGTCATTCCTGTGGGGATAATGAAATGATTCCTACTGTGTTATTCATTAACTCACGCTTCATTCAGTGGCTCCTAAGAGGATAACAAGTATGTTGGAGATGAACTTGCATAAGACTTCTGACATCCTTTTGATAAGATAATGAAGAGTTAAAGCTGAAGCAGGCAGAGTCTGACAGTGGCTGCCATGCCTCACTGAGGCAGGTGTAGTGTGGTGTATTACACATACTGACTAGAAAATGAATTTAATGGCTTTTTCTTTACCATTTTAAGGTAAAGCTCCATCTAAAGCTGTAGGAGAGTAACTAGTACCCAAAGCCAGATGAAGGTCTGACTCTGTGTGGAAGCTGTACCCAAAGGCTGATGTTCAGCCTGGTGTGTTGCAGTGGGGAAAGCCCACACGTGAAATGAGAGACGTGGACTAGTTAAAGCATAAGGAGAGAAAAGCATCTTGGTGTTGGTGCTCAATAAACCAGGACAATTAAAACCCAGCTTTAGGGCTGCCTGTTTCAAAGGTGGAGAGATCACCTAGTCCAATCCCCCGACACAGCAGGGTCTCCTAGACCAAGGCACACAGGAACACATCCAGGCAGGTTTTAAATGTCTCCAGAGAAGGAGACTACACAACCCCCCCAGACAGCCTGTTCCAGGGCTCTATCGCCCTCATTGTGAAGAAGTTCCTTCTCACATTCATATGGAACCTCCTGTGTTCCAGCTTACACCCACTGCCCCTTGTCCTATCACTAAATTACATTGAGAAGAGCCTGGCTCCATCCTCCTAACACCCACCCTTCACATATTTAGAACCATTAATGAGGTCACCCCTCAGTCTCCTCTTCTCCAAGCTCAAGAGACCCAGCTCCCTCAGCCTTTCCTCACAAGGGTGGTGCTCCACTTCCTTCATCATCCTCGTTGTCCTGTGCTGGACTCCCTCTAGCAGCTCTGTGTCCTTCTTGAACTCAGGGACCCAGAACTGGACGCAATACTCCAGTGCAGAGTGGAAGGGCAAAAGAACCTCTCTTGATCTGCTAGCCACCCCCTTTTCTGATCCACTGCAGGGTGCCGTTGGCCCTCTTGGCCACAAGGGCACATCGCTGGCTCATGGTCATCCTGCTGTTCACCAGGACCCCCAGGTCCCTTTCTCCTACACTGCTCTCCGACAGGTCAGTCCCCAGCCTATACTGGTACATGGGGTTGTTCCTGCCCAGATGCAAGACTCTACACACGCCCTTGTTATATTTCATTAAATTTGTCTCTGCCCAGCTCTCTAGCCTGTCCAGGTCCTGCTGAATGGCNGACAGCATCTAGGATAAACTGTTCCATCACCTTTCCTGCCATGGAGGTGAGGTTAACCGGTCTATAGTTACCTGGGTCCTCCTTCTTACCCTTTTGGAAGACTGGAGTGACATTTGCTATCCTCCAGTCCCCAGGCACCAATCCTGATTCCCATGACTTAGCAAAGATGATGGAGAGTGGCCTAGCAATGACTTCCGCCGTCTCTCTTAGCAGTCACGGGTGCATCCCATGGATTTACGTACATCCAGTTTGCTCAACTTATCTATAACACAGTCCTCCTCAACCAGGGCAAGCTCCTGTCTTGTCTCAACTTCCTGTGGGGCCTCAGCAGTCTGGGGCTTGATACCAAGACAACCCCCAGAAGTATAGACGGAAGCAAAGAAGGTGTTCAGTATCTCTACTTTCTCTCTATCCTCTGTCTTCAGGGCACTCGCCTCATTCAGCAGGAGGCCTACATTGCCTCTAGTTTTAGTTTTACCTGCAATGTATTTGAAGAACCCCTTTTTGTTGTCCTTGACGTCTCTTGCAAGGTTTAATTCCAAGGAGGCCTTGGCTTTCCTAGTTGCGTCCCTACATACCTTCGCTAGAGCCTTGCAGTCATCCCAAGTGGCCATCCCCTCATTCCATGACCGACAGACTTTTTTCTTCCTCTTGAATTTGCCCAGTAGCTCCCTGTTTAACTATGCAGGTCTTCTGGCTTCCTTCCTTGACTTCTTATCTGTTGGAATGCTTCAAAGAAGTCCACTTTCAATGTTAACCAGGTATCTTGGGCCCCTTTACCTGCCAGTACCCTGTCGCATATGATTTCCCCTAGCAATTGCTTAAAAAGGCCAAAGTTGGTGCTCCTGTTCATGCAACATCTCGAGTCCCTTCCAATCCCTGATGTTCTGTGATTCTGTAGAAGGTAGAAATTAGAAATATTGCCTTGATTTGAGCCCTGATGTGGGTTCTTGATGACCTGGGCTGCCTGGTGAGCCTAGCTGTTGCAGAGCTGCCATATAAAATGTGAGCGCTGATCTGTTGTGAAGTTTTGCCAGGGTTTGACCTACGTCCAGAAGAGGTGTGTGCTGTGCAGTTGAGACACTAAATATCATTAGATTGTTTGTGAGAGGAATGATGGATGTTCAGTTGCCTGTCTGATATTCTGAGCAGTTGCTGTGAGTGTGTTGGCATCAGTAGTTCATCCTCATAAGTAATAACAGAGGCTGCAAACACCCTTGGACACCTGAAGAAATCCAGAACTTCCAGTGGCCTAATAAGATCTTCAATTACCTAGTGGTGGTTGTAGAGGCATCAGGTGAGGGAGTAGTGACTTTGTCTGTGACAAAGTTGTAGGTGGTGGTCTGGTGAGTCAGGTGGCTGCTATCCTGGAGAACTGGCTGTGTCCCTGCCCTGCATTGGGCTAGTGCTGACTGGGATGGTACTTGAAACTTCCACACATGTGTTTAGAGTTATGGTCTTGATGTGATGTACACAGTCCCAGTATAAGCCCCCAATTAAAGAAGGGCGTTCAACTGTTGGAGTGATTCCAGAGAAGGCCATGAGGATAATCAGAGTGCTGGAGCCCCACTGGTTTGGGGACAGGCTGAGGGAATTGAGATTGTTCAGCCAGGAGAAGAGAAGGCTCCAGGACGTTAAGGGGCTAAAGTAAAGCTGTAGAGGGAATTTTTACCAGTGTCTCTATTGATAGAACAAGGGGGATGGTTTCAAGCTTAAAAAGGGGAGATTGAGATGGGTTCTGAGCAGAAATTCCTCCCTCTGAGGATGCTGAGGCATTGGAACAGGTCGCCCAGGGAGATTGTGGTTACTCCATCCCTGGCAGTGTCCAAGGCCAGGTTGGATGGGGCTGTTAGCAACCTGGTCTGGTGAGAGGTGTCGCTGCCCATGGCAGGGAATTGGTACTGGGTGAGCTCTAAACTCCCTTCCAATCCAAGCCAATCTGCAATGCTGTGATAAACAATTTCAGGGGAGAGTGCTCATCTCTGCAGCTCACACAGCTGGCTAGTGGAGCTCTATATTTTAAATACCAAGCAGAACGCTATAAAAATTGGGAGTATTTAGAGAACTAGACTTCAGACAGCCATTCTAGCTACCTAAATTAGAATAGAAGGTCCTGCAGATGTCTTGAACTCCTACTGTGGTTGGTCTTACCATGCTTAGCTTTTCGAGCTTTAACAAAATCCGTTACTACCAGTTAACCTCCTGAAACAGTGTGGACTGGTGGTGTGCACTATAGATCTATAGTGGAAGAGGTGCTGTAAGCTGAGCAGTGCAGAGATTATCCTGACCCAGAGCTCCACATAGACAATAAAAATGAATACAGTGAAGTTCAGAGTGTCACTCACCTTATTTACTGCGGATGGGGGTTTATGGGAAGGAAGGATATTGCATTTCCACCCTACTGACACAGATCTTGTGCTTTTTATGAAATATACATACCTTGGATCCTTGGGCTTGGTTGACTGTCTCATCTCAGCTTGCCAAGGAAGTTTTCCTCTGTGGAGATGTAGCCAGTCATCTAGGAAAGGAGTTGGGCTGCGTTTTGGCATTGAAATCTGACTGCACAAATGAGTGTGTGAGCTTGTTCAGAAATACGAGGCCTGGATACCGAGTTGTTCCTCCACTGAGCTGTTATTTGGCTAAATTAGAAATGGTTTTTTGTTCTAGATTTGACTTCACATGTAGGTTTGTGTGACCCTACCTGCATAACCTCCCAAAATAAAGGCCTGCAATAAACACGAGGTAGATTTAAGTAGTCTGAATGTTGTTTTACTCTTGTTGTTTTCCCTGGTTCTGCTTAGTGTGATACTTCTGTAGCCTTTGAGTATTTCTCTGGCTCCAGCCCTAATACTGGAACAGATTGGCTAGATTAAGCTTGCGGATACCTAAGCCTTGACTGGATCAGTCTTTGGGCAACTTGATCTAATAACTGTGTCAGGTAGGGCCTTGAGCTGATTGATTTGGCCCATTCAGCCCCAATTGTTCTGAATTTTCTGTCTCCTGATTCTTTATACTTTCTCATTTGGTCTTACTATTTCTGGTTTTATGTTATTGAATCTTAAATCTTGTGACTGACAGCACAGAGATCTCTGGTGTTGAGTTGGAGTCTCTCTCAGAAGGAAAGATTTCAGTGATGTTCAGCCCTCCTGGACCCAAGGGTGAACTTTATTGTTGGCAGCATTTAGAGTTACAGGAAGAAATTCCTGCCCATTTTTTTAGACTTTGACCAAGGTTGACACCTTGTAAGATTTTTAAGGAGGTCCTCGAGTACCTGAGCAAGCTGACTTTCAGTGTTATGTTGGTACGTTGTCACAGCCTCATCGTGCTCACACATTGTGAAACATGTCAGTTGAGCTCAGGGTGTTTTGCATTTAGTTTCATCAGGAACAAAATTAGGACCCAGAATGCAAGTACTAAAACTCTTATTGCTCCTTATTTGTTTTTTTCCCCTAAACTTTGTGATTTACTTTTTGAAACAAAGCAAATGCAGTTTGTGTTTGTTATCCTTGTGGGTTTAAGACCAACATCTCTGAGTTCATGTTCAGTAAGTGCAAACCTTGGTTTTGTTACAGAAGACACCTGTAATTAAAGGGTAAAGACTGTAAAAAGACAGATTTAGTCGATCTTCCTTCATTTGTACGTTTATAATGCTTTGAAGTGCTGCTTTTATACTTTTAGTTGAAGCCTGATGCCTGCTTGTCACAAGTAAGAACTGGAGTGTTCCAAAGATGGGGATGTATTTCACTTAAGTAATGGGCTGAAGATCCCACACTCCTTGTTTCTTTATAACAGTGCTTTATCTTTTAATTACAGTCAACTTGTTTTTAGTAAACGAATTTTTGAGTCAGAGGGAAGGAGTGAGTATTCTCCGAAGGATAAAACGGATGATGACTTATGTTTTCTGTACTAGTGTTCTTCCCTCTCAGGGTTATTATCTGCCAATCTAAGTGAGCTTCTCTGAGGAAAATAAGCACGGGGTGAACAAATAGGAAATCCAGACTGAATCTTCACGTTCCCTAGAAAAACTCTTTCCTATTGGTTGATCTTGCCATTGAAACAGCCATTGAGTTGCCGTAGATGGTTGATTCCGTTTCCCACACAAGGCTAATATCTGCCAGTACCTTCCTAAGGAAGCTCAAACATTTAGGCCAATGGATTTTTAACTTTGAATATAGGAGCAAGGAGGGGAGAGACCGTAGCTGGTCAGTATTACCTGGGGATATGTCAAAGCTTGTTTTGCCAGTGGTTCCAGTTTATTGTGAGACTGAATTCCAATTCTGGCTGGAACACAGTGCTTTGATACAAGTGCGTGCCTTAAAACCAACCACAAAACCTTCTTTGGTGCCTCTCTGAACGCCTGAACATATTTAATTGTGACTTCATGCTGTTTAGGTTTTTTGAACAAGCACATTTTGTTAATCCAAGTAAATTCTTTCCTGGCTCTGACTGTTTGTGCAGCTTCAGTGCAAAGTGACAAGCTTGTGTGCTTTAGTGTTATGGAGGTTGCTCTGCAGAGCAAAGATCTGAAGGAGGTGTCACGGCTGAGCTCAGCCTCCCTGGGGAGTCTGGAAACACAATGTCAGGAGCTGTCATTGTTCCTGCCTCTGACATCTTAAGGATTTGAAGATGGTGACTGTGTATCTTGGTTTGGTAGCTGGAGGGCTACAGACTGCATAAATAAATAATTTTAAAATGCCTGTAACAGAGTGAGCTGGTTCTGAACCAGCACTGCCGTGCCTGTAGTGGGATGAATTATGCAGTGTGAAAAATTAACTGGTCTGTTGAGGAGCTCTCTGTTAATATCATTAATACAATGTATGTAATTGATTTTCAAAACCAGTTAGGTGGAAACTCAGGCCCATTAAGGCCAAGCTCCAGATCTTAGATGCTCACAGGAGATGCAACACCAGAGATGCAAGGCAGGTTACTGGGGATTTGACTAGATGATCTTCTGAGATCCCTTCCAATCCCTAATATTCTGATTCTGTAAATGTGAGAAGGAACTTCACAGTGAGAGCTGCAGAGCACTTGACAGGCTGCCTAGGATGGTTGTGGAGTCGTCTTCTCTGTTTAAAACCCTCCTGGATATGTTCCTATGTGACTTGCTCTCGGTGATCCTGCTCTGGCAGGGAGATGGGACTAGATGATCTTTGAAGGTCCCTTCCAATCTCTATTGTGCGGTGATTCTGTGATCTCCTGCCTCCCACCTGTGCAACATGCTCCTGAAATCTTCAGTGCTGGATGAGACTCCTGGATGGGGTTAAGTCTTGGCTGTGTGGAGCTCCTTGCTATGCAGAGCTTCTGCTATCTGCAGATTTCTTGGGGCCTTTCCCCAACTATGGGACCCTTTTTAGTACCATTTTTCTTTGCCCTTTTATTTTAGCCACTTGCAAATGGAGTAGCGTTTTGCCAGTTCCATTTCCTGCTTCTACAAGTCAAACTGACTTTCCACGAATGGAAAAAAGATGGGGAATAAACAACTGTCTTAATATTTGGAAGATACTGAAGTAAAAATAAGCTGTAGGAGACAAGGTGTTTGCTCTTCCTGCTTTTGCCCTTAACTTTAGGGAATGGAATCAGCTGACCAAAGACCGGACATGGTGTGGCAGGTTACTTGGAGACAGTGTGCTGGTAGATGAGCCGAACCAGTTTGTTTGTCCCTTGTGTGCTAAATATAGGAAGCTGCCGTAACTGGGGAAGACATCTGAGCTCTGTACCTTAATATATGTAGGGAGCTGAAGCTCCTTGCTGTGGTGCCCCTGAGCTGAAGGGCAAGGCCGGTGCTGGTCTTCTTCTGCAGTAGTAAGCTGGTCTAGTAACAGAATAACCTGCTAGGAAGTCTGGAAAAGTTGAAACTGCAAGTGGATTGATGCAATAACCTGTTTGTTCTAGTCAGGGTTTGCTGCTTGGATATGAGGAGAGCATCTGCTCTGGAAGCAAACAAGAAGAACCACAGCAGAGCAGTGGTTCCAAAGTCTGACTTCTGCCTGGATTAGTGTAGCTATTGAAGAATTAATGGATTAAACTATTGCCCTTAATTGCATTGTACAGGGTGTGCAATAAAAGAAAGTGGGCTTGTTATATGCTTTTCCCTGCCTGTTCCCAGCTGAGCGGCTGCTGCTCTGAGCCTCTGCTGGGGGAAAGAGTTCCCCATTATGGCCACCTTGTAATCATTTAACTACTTAATGCTTTGAGAAATTAATGTTTATTCATAGCGGGGACTTTGCTATTTCAGTAAAGTTCTCTTATGCCAGAAGCATTGAGTGGTGTTTTGTTAAAGACTACTTAAAAGCTTTGTGCCAAAGTCTGATGAAAATGAGGTCAACTTACACACTTGGGAACTAATAGCTGTAACCGTGTCTGTTGTCTGAAAGTCATTCCATGGGGAGGAGAAAATCCACCTCATGGGAGTGTGACTGTAGGGGAGTCTTCAAACCACATTTGCTTCTTGGTTCTTCCTATTTTCAAAGCATTTGTTAATGACTTTGTACGTCTCTCTGGTGTTGGCATTGGTTGTTGATCTCATATGGAGCCTGTCTAGATGGGAGTTGTGTGATGCTGCTTTCCTGGAACAGCAGCTGCCTCTTCCCAATATTCAACCAGTTAAAAAGGGGAAGTGTTACTGATCGGGAGTAAAGAGATGTTTTGTGAGGATGAGTAAAACCTTTGCCACTTTGATTATCCCTATGTGTTGCCTTCTAGGAAGGAAAAGATGAAGGAGGGATTGTGACTCATGGCAAATGGGCTGTGAGGACCTTGGTGGAAAACTGGGAAGTATGAGGAGCAGATAATTCCTTTCTTACTCTGTTCTGCCATTTCAGGTGGAAACTTGTGCTGGTCTCAGTGTTGCTCACTCGCCTTTTCTGTTTCATAACTTCAATCTACTATTGCCCTGCTTTGCCTGGCTCTTTAGTTGTGTTTGGACACAACATTTTTGATTTCTACCTTAGAACCTGCATAAGTCTCCTAAGTTTCCACCAGCTCAGGCCCTGGTCAGTGTTCTGTGTCCTGTCATAAGAAGATCTGACAGATAAACTGTATCTGCCTTATGTAAACCATCAAACCATTTGGATTTTGGGGATTTATTCAAACCAGAAAGGAATATGAAGAAAACCAAGCCTGAAATCTTGCTGTTCTTACTGTTTGAGATGTTTTTAATGTTAATTTTGAGCTGTTGCTTCTTCACTCTTTGTGAAGAGTGTAAGACTAATCTTTTTAAACTAGTATGCTAAGATAATCAGCTTAATCAAACTGTTCTATAAAACAGATTAATCCCTCCTCTGGGTGGGAAGATGAAGGAAATTAATATCCTCCCTGTAAAGGGTTTCAGAGGAAACTAAATTACCTGCCATTAATGTATGAGTCAGTACAGTGACCAATGCCCAGAGAACTTTTCAGATGCTTTGGACTCTTATAATTAATTTTACTTCTCACTTACAGAAGTGCAGGTAGAACAGAAAAATGGAATAAGACATTTTCAAAGCACTCTGTGTAGGACATTTCCCACCAATTAACCCAGCTATCCATGGCCCTAAGCTCCAGACCTACATGATTTGTAAGCATGTTCAGGGATGGTGATTCAGCTACCCTTCACCAATCCTGTTGCCCTTCTCTGGACCCACTGCAGCCTCTCAATGTCTTTCTTGTGTTGAGGTGCCCAGCACTGCCCCCAGTACTTGAGGTGTGGCTTCACCAGTTCCCGGTACAGGAGGACAGTCTCTTCCCTGCTCCTGTAGGCTACCCACAGTATTTCTGATCCAAGCCAGGATGTCATTGGCCTTTTTGGCCACCTGAGCCCACTGCTGGCTCAGATTTAGCCAGTGATAAACCAAGGTCTTTTTCTGTCCACCAGCTTTCCAGTGACTTTGCTCCAAGCCTGACGTATTGCGGTGGGTTGTTGCACTTTCTTCTGGCAGTTGCATGTTTTGCAGGTGTATTTTTTCCTCCCTTTGCTGCAGTAGGGCATTTCTGCATTGGTTAATGCCCCATCATGTCCCAACCTCACCATTATGCAAGTGCAGCTTCTGCTTAGGAGTTCTCCATTTCTGTTTATGACTCTAACTCCTCCCACAGAACCTGTCTCTACAGTAACTAAACCTTCTCTTGCATCACATTATGATACGCTTATTATTTTATCACCTTGGTTTGGCTTTGGATCTCATATTGGCTCTAGATAATCCTTCTTTACTTTTTCACGTTCTTCGTAGTGGATTTAGGTTGCTTCCCCCAAAACTGGTTTTTACCTTCTCACTGTATTGAGAACAAGAACAGAGAGTGTCTGTCAGCTACCTTCCCTGTGGGATGAGATGTGGTTAGCTTGTGGCTGAGCTAGAAACCACAAAGGGGATGAGACGATCGTGACAACTCCCCTCAGCACAGCCACTGCTCCTGGGCAGCACAAGGCTACTACTTGGTAGACAGTTTTAGAACATGGACATGGAGAAGGAGGAAAATTGATCTTCAGGGAGGTATTTTCTGGTTTCTCCTGCCATGAGTCTTCTCTGTCATATGCCTCCACAGTTAAAAGACATGATGCACCTCGAATACTGGGGTCAGTTTGGGCATCTCAATCCAAGAAGATCTTGAGGAGCTGGAGCAGGTCCAGAGAAAGGGCAGAAGGGTTGGGGAAGAGTCTGGAGAACAAACCTTGTGAGGAGCAGCTGAGGGAGCTGGGGCTGGTTAGAATGGAGAAAAGCAGGCTGGGGGGAAACCTTCTTGCTGTCTGCAACTGTCTGCCAGGAGGGTGGAGAGAGGTGGGGATTGGTCTTTTCTCCCAAGGAACAAAGGATAGGACAAGAGGAAATGGCCTCAAGCAGCCCCAGGAGAAGTTTAGCTTGATCTTGAGGAGAAACTTATTCCTGGAAGGGGTCTTCAGGCTTTGGATGAGGCTGCCCAGGAAGGGAGCTGAATCGCCATCCCTGGCCATATTTCCCAGTCTTGGGGATCTGGAGCTCAGGGACAGAGTTTATGGTGGCTTTGGGACAGTTGGGTTCATGGTTGGACTCTGAGAGCTTAACGGTCTTTCCCAACCTGAACAATTCAGTGATTCTAATGTGCAGGTTCCTAAAGCAGTTCCTAAAACAGAGAAGGATCTCAAGAGTTTGGCTCAAAGCAAAAGCTGAGTTTAAGTATTGTCCCTACCACCTTAATTTTTGGAAACATTGGAGAGGAGGCTGTGTCACCCTCAGGAGCAGCACACATGTTCAGTTCTTGGAATGGCTCCTCCCTCAAGTAAGCAGTGTTTCTGAGATGGCTGTAGAATTCACAGCCATCTTCCTTCTTCCAGTCAGCTTTTTTTTTTTCTTATTTTGGTGTGAGTTGTTGACTCAGGAAGTGATAACACTCAAGGTTCTTATCTGAGACCAGCAGCCCTGCAAGAGGAATGCTGATGAGCATGTGGTGAAGGCTGTTCTGAATCCTGGCAGGGATAGAGCAGAATTATTAACGCTTACATTGGAACGTTCTCCTCCTGTTTTTCAGCCTCTCTACAAAACTCAGGAGATTCACTGGCTTCTTCCAAACCTCATTAAATTCAATAAGATGCTTGTTGCAGAATTTTCTGAACGGTTGTTTTATTTTTTGTAAACTTTTTTTCTTGGACCTAAACCACACAAAACAAGTCTCTGCTTCCTGCTACCTGAAATGTGGATCTTGCCTTTATAAAAGCGATGATGTGGCCAGAAAAGTGCCTCTGTGGAGTTGCTCTAGAGCTGCATTGGCATCCTGCATAACTTATTTTTTCTTTTTAAAAAGCTTGTGAGGTTTTCCCATCAAAGATGACTTTATACAGCTGAGCAGCTGTAAAGTTGAACTTGTTGCCAATACCGCAGAGTAAAACCCTATCCTTTCTGCTTTGTGTCCTGTATTTAATGATCAGCAGCCCATCACATCCCTGGAATTTGGTTGGGAGAGATTTTAAAATAAATAAAAATGTCTCTTCTGCAGGTAACTGAATGTTGCTTTTAGAAAGCTACTTCATGACCAGAGGAGGTTTTGCAGTAGCTGTGGTCAGTCCTGGGGAGCTTTCTGTTGGTGCAGAGAAGCCCGATGTTGCAGTTTTCTTAAGCTGTCTGTACGTATGACAGGTATCCCTGTGGAGTACCTGCTGCAGAAGGCATCTGTGAGCACCAACCGATTTATGTGTGACACAGGATTTTTGGGGAAATAACTGGAGAGCATTTAGAAAGTCAAAGACAAGGTTAGGGAGGAATGGAGCCATGCTAGATCATCAGAGGCTGAAGCATCTGCCTTAGGGGAGAAGCTGAGGGAGCTGGGTCTGTTTAGCCTAGAGAGGAGAAGATTGAGGGAGGAATTTCATTGATGGTGGTCAATAGCTGAGGGGCTGGTGTCAGGAGGATGGGACCAGGCTGTTCTTGGTGGTGCCCAGTGACAGGACAAGGGGCACTGGGCACAGACTGGGACACAGCAAGTTCAGTTTGAACAGAAGGGAAAACTTTTTCCCAGTGAGGGCAGCAGAGCCCTGGCCCAGGCTGCCCAGAGAGGTTGTGGGATCTCTGCTCTGGAGACATCCCAGACCCTCTTGGGCTGTTCCTGTGGGATTTGCTCTAGGGGATCTTACTCTGGGAGTGAGGCTGGGCTGGATGATCCCAGAGGTTGCTTCCCACCCCACCAGTCTGGGATTTTGTGATATGAACATTGCTGTTGGCCTCAGCTCTCTCCAGTAATGTGTGGGCAACAACCATTGTGTGGAGGTCTTCGTCTGCTTGTTTACACACAGGTACATAGATCAGTAGGAGTTGGAAGGGACCTCCAGTGGTTATCAAGTCCAACCCTCCTGCTTGTTTGGTGAGGGAAGAGATAATTTTGGTGTAAAATTAAAAACTTCACTTCTGAAGCTCAGCCCAAGCCCAGCTGAATCTCCAGCTGAAGAGTTATGACTCTTTTTACTACTCAGTTAAGACAAACGAAAGTTACAGTAGAGATTCTTGCACAAGTCTTCAGCTATTTAAGTAGTTTTTTTCAAGTGAAGGCTCCTGGTTTCAAGTGCTCTCTGTCTCTTTATTTGCAGTTACCGAGGTGAAGTGTCAGAAGAGTGTAATTTGAAGGTTTCTGGGACAAAGAGGGTTCTTTATTATCTCTTGTTCTTTGGTAAGCATATTGTGAGTTCTACCCTTACTAATTACTTTCTAAATGAAAGCATGTTCCTGGAAGTTAGAAAACAATCATTATTTTACTTTTTGCAAATTTTAATTGTAAAACAAACCCACTACTTCTAATTCTTAGCTGTTCACCATCTTCAGACATGATTTTTGCCTCTCATTGTGTTCCTGGGTAAAGCAAAATGTCTATGTTGTCTGGTGCTTCCCCAGCAAATGCTTTGAAAGCTGCTACGTTACTTCATCATGTGGTGCCAGGGCAGAGGGGAAGCCTGGCTCTCCAGGATTGATATGTGGGAAGCCAAGTGTTTGTCCTTATCAAAAATGATTTCCTCTCACCCACAAAAGGGTAAGGAGTGTTCTCAGTCTGAAGCATCTTTTGCTAAAGCTACATCACATTCTCAGCCATTTCTTCCTCAAATTTTCTAATGTTTCCGTTTCAGAACCTTTGGACCACTGTATATGATACTAAAACAAATGGGATTCACAGTCCAGGCAGGGGAACAACATTAAATGCTTCAGTGCTGCCTTTTTCCTCATTTCCCCTCTGCTTTACCTTCTGCTTTGCTACAAATCCAACTACATTTAAATATATGTGAATTTAATCGATTCTTTATTCATATGATCTCTTTTGTTTAGACTTCCTGGCAAAACCAGATGGTTATTGCTAGTCTTAATTATGTAGATAATTTACAGCAGAAGGTACATCTGAAGTGAAAGGTAATTAAGATGTTCTATGCTGGCTGAAGAGAGGCTGAGGTTACAACCTTTACTCATCACTTATCCTTCCAAGCAGAACGTCAGGATGGAGAGTTCACACTCCTACCCCCTTTTTTTCATGTGGTTCAATACACCTGAAACCGCAGTTGAAAGGGCAGCACAGTAAACTGATAATAGAACCTTTTTGGGCAAGAAAGAATATTATTTCTAATAATAAATAGCTTGCACCTAGCAGAGGGCAAGGGGTTTATTTGCAATCCTGTTTGTGAGCAGGAGCCTGACACTGTGGGTATTTCTGGGGTCTCTTGTTATCAAAGCTACTTTTGAACATCCCCACTTCATTTCTGGGAAGTGCCTCACGCTCTCATGGAAGAGCTGATTATTTGCTGGCTGCAGTTAAACACAACGAGAGTCAAGGTTCCAGCAGGAGACCGTGAAGGGAAGAGGGATCAGCCTGAGGACATCTAGGGCAATGATCTTTCTCCCGGTATGTTGTTGTCCATCAGAGCAGGGAACTTCATTCTAACAGTTCATTTTTCTTGCTGTTTTTCCTCTTAGTTTTCTACTGTGGCAGATAAGCTGGTACTGCCTTTCACTAATGCCTAGAAGCAGCATAGGTGTGCAAATGGTTTGTTTTAGAACCAGTCTTGGAACTTTTTGTGCCATTTATTGTAGCAGTGTCACACTTTACATCTGATAGTTGTGATTAAAACTGAAACCACTGGATTTTTTTTCCACACAGCTTTCTTCAAAATTACCTTGAAAAGGTGTTCTGCTTTGCAGCCAAACACAGCGTTAGGGTAAAACCAGTTCTGCAGCGATTAGGATAGTTCCTGCTGGTGGTTTATGGTGGATTTTAGATGCCACAGCTGTAAGAAATAGAAAAGGACCAAATTTTCTAAGCTAATACTTATTATAATGTTTTATAATGTAGATGGTTAAATAGTAAATTTGAAAAATAAATATACCTAATCAAGCAAAGGTATAAAAGAACAATTTTGTTATAGCACAGCACCTAAGATATTAAAACTTTCCATCAGCGCTGCATTAGATTAATAATAAAACTAATTTTTTTAATTAGGTTGGTGTTTCTTTTGATAATTGTGCCTGAATCATAAAATGATAAGAATGGACTTCTGGAGATCATCTACATTAGCCCCTCTGGAATTTTCTGACTTAGGAAATATTTGTTTTATTTTGAAGGCTTTACTGTGCCTGTTCAAGTGTTTCTTGAGTCATTAGTCTTCATTATATTGGAGCATCCCGCTGAGTTAATCCACTCTGTCCCTTTCTTGAAGGATGAGCTACCCTCAGTGTTTCAAATTGGACTGAGCAGGAGACTTGACTTTTAAATAAGTAGATCAGTGAAGGTGGTGCATCACCTAATCTGAGAACCAGTTGGGGAAAATTGAAAGGTTAGAAGCTGTAACTGGATGGGGGGAACTGCTGAACCCCCTCCTTTTGTGGTATCCTAACATCAGGAGGTGGTGTGGCTGGGGAAGATAAGCATACCCAAACACAACGTGTATAGAATAACAAGTAGTGCTGGAATTGAGCACAAACTCTGAATACAAGGGCTGGAATTTGATGGCCTCTGATATGTTAAATATCAAACCTGATGAATGTATGGCTTTTAGTCATTGCAATTCTTTGAATATTGTCATCAGGTACAGCGCTGTTTACGTATGAACTGCCTGTCTTCTCCCACTTCTTTTGAAACAAAAATGTTGACTACTTCTGCCTTTTTAAAACCATTATTATCAGTAATCAATACTCATCATGCTCTTGATAGCATTTCTAGGTTTTCTTCATTTCTTATAGCTTCGAAGAATGTTCCTGCTCTCCATTGTTCTCACAGCTGTGGAGATTGCTCTTTATTTTTCTTGATCAGTGTCCTTAGACCGAGACTTCCACCAAGACCTCCAGCTTTATTTCTCTTGTTTGCTTTAAAATGGGCTTTTAGATTGCTGTAGATTAATTTAGATTAATGGGCTTTAGATTAATTTGTAGTGAATTTGTGGCAGCTCCAGCTTGATTCAACTCAGAATTCCCTTTTAATTGCTCATTTTCAGGCAGTGGGGTGGTTTAGTTTCAGACTGGCATCTGCTTTTCCTTTTCCCTCTGTAAATTCGGGGTGCAACATGTAGGATATAGTCAGAGCTTCCTGCAGTGGTGCTGTGCTGCTCAGCTGGTGGGTTCCAAGTGGTTTACTGTCAACCGCAACACTGATAATTTGAAATATATTTGTAAGAAAGGTGACACGTGAACTGAGAACTCACTGAACTCCACCGATAAATTGTTGTCCATAGTTTTTATGGGCTGTGGACTGAAAACTCCATAAAATATCTGAATTAATTCTTATATTTTAGGAAGAACTTGCCTGAATTTAAAAACCTGATTGTAAGATAAATCTCAAACTTAAATTGTAACTCCTATATTTATTTTCATCGTTACGTTCCTAGTAGGATCAGTTGCACAAACTTCTGTAATATTTCCTGAAAATCTGCAGAAGAAAAAAGATCAAAGGATAGTGGAGAGGGCAAGTCCCAGAATCTTAGAATGGTTTTGGCTGGAAGAGACCTTCAAGATCATAGAGTCCAACCTTTTCCTACCCCTATCAGTACCACTAAACCCTGTCTTCCAAAGCAACATCTACCTTTCTCTTCAACACCTAGAGGGATGGAGACTCAACTCCCTCCCTAGGCAGGTTGTTCCAGTGCCTGACAACCCTTTCAGGAATAAAACTGAACCTAAAGTTCCCCTCCCTGGGCAACTTAAGGCCATTTCCCCATATCCTATCATTGGCCGCTAGGGAGAGCAGACTAACCCCCACCTCTCTCCACCCACCTGGCAGTTAGTTGAAGACAGCAAGGTCTCCCCTCAGCCTTCTTTTCTCCAACCTAACCAGCCCCAGCTCCCTCAGCTGCTTCTCACAGGGTTTATTCTCCAGACCCTTCACTAACCCTGTTGCCCTTCTTTGTTCCTTCTCCAGCTCTTCAGTGTCCCTCTTGTAGTGAGGGGCCCAACACTGGACACAGGACTTGATGTGGCCTCACCAAAGCTGAGTAGAGCGGAGTGATCACTTCCCTGCTCCTGCTAGCAATGCTATTACTGATTCAGTCACTGGTGTCTAGTGATTGGGAGCTCTGGGGAAGATTGGTGCAAGAAAATGGATAACTTGATGCATCCATGAATATAGAAAATGAGTCACAACTACAAAATGAGGAATTTCATCCTGTATATGAATTCTAATTCATGTGCTTCAGGAGGATATGATACCCCATGTCGCATCACAGAGCAGACTGTCCTTTGGTTGAATAACTGACCTGTTGGTGAATCACCACCCTCAAAGTTTCAGTCAGCTGAATTCTCAGTGTTTTAAAATTTCATGTGTATTTTTTTGCCAGAAGAAATTGAATTTACCTTCATCATTATACTTTTCTGCTTTTCTAGATTTTAATAAGTGAAGAAGAGCCTCAGAGTATTGTGAGTAAAGACGAGGATTTCTCCTCCTATCCAGGGCCTGTCATGGTAAGCAAAGGGGTTTGTAGGGTCTGTTAGAGACCAGAGTAAGCTACAGTCTGAAACAGTGAGATAATTAATATTTGTGCATGAGTTTGTTGGATTTTCAGTGTAGTGTGAGACTAATGCTAGGTTAATGCTTTTTTTTCTAATACTCTTACAAGCCTGTCTCTTTTATGCCTTCATTAATCAAGCTGCAGGAAGGAAGCCTGTCCCTAATATCATGTTTAGTTGTTTGAGTGCTCATCTTTGAGACTTGTGTAACTCTAGTAAGTCACTGATAGTAAATTCTCAGAGTGCTTCCTCCTGTTTGGGCTTTGCAGTGGTCATTGATAGCTCGGGCCGAGGTGCTGGTGCTGAAGTTAACTGTAATGCTTTGTTCCTCAGGATGAAGAGACTCAGCACAGCCTTGAATGCATCCAAGCTAATCAGATTTTTCCCAGGAAGCAGCTGATCCGAGAGGATGAGAACCTTCAGGTAATGACCACACTGCTCCTTGCCAGTGAAGAGCACGGTGTCACCTGCTACCTGAGTCGTCTCTGGCCTCTCTTGTAGGATTTTCGTCTACAGCTGAGCACAGAAATAGGAGAAACACTTTTTTTCCCAGTACTCCTGAGGTGTTGGTAGGCTAGAGAAGTTGACCGTTGTATTGCGAGTGATTCCTTCAGGTGTCTTAAAAATAGAGCCATTGCTCATGTAGTGACTTCAGGTGGTAGGTTTCATCCAACTCTGTAAAATTTGGCTTAATTCACATTTTTAATGAAACAGCTGTAGGTTTTATGTGCAGTGCAATGCAACTGCAGGTTTTCTAACGTACTGAAACATCTTCATCTGTTCATATTGGCAGTGAGAAATACAAAGCCAAAAGTATAAATTTGGCCACTTTAGTGTATTTTGGGGACCAATGGCATAGATTGTTCATCTGGAACGTTCTACCTTCTTTGGGATGAACTTAAAATATTACGGAAATGCCACTCTATTAAGTAAGGAGTGAAAGAACAGATGGAGGGATTGGTCAGACTACGCAAATGGGAGGAGGTCGATCTTTTCTAAAACCCTTTTTCCTGTTCTGAAGGTCCCGTTCATCGAACTTCATGGTGAGAGTACAGAGTATGTAGGACGAGCAGAGGATGCCATCATTGCACTTTCTAATTACAGGCTTCACATCAAGTTCAAGGAGTCTATTGTCAATGTAAGTATTTCTTCATGCTACTCTGGTAATACAGACTTTGGGAACTCATCCCAAATAAGATAATTTAGGCTAGAACTAAGTTGATTGCATTTCTAGGGTTAGTGGTACTGAAAAATCTCCTCCTGCTGTTCAAATCACATTTTTCAGGGAGAACAGATCTGTATCTAGGCATCAAATGATGAGTCAGCACTTTGGAGAAGTGTAAGGAAACTTCATCACCCAGCTTCACATTCTTTTTAGGGGTTTGTTCTCCCTAAGCTCTGTGTATCCTCAACAGAGAAATGAAAGAGCTTCAAAGGGCTGTTGCAAGCGCTAAGCTAGACTTGTGCCTTGCTTGGAGCTTCAAAAGGTGGGACTGTCAGGTACTGACATTGCTCTGTAGCATTTGATAGTTTTGATAGAATTTGGTAATTGTAAATATCAATTTAAATAGAATTTGTGAATAAAACCAGTAAAAAAATCCAAAGAAGCCAAGATTTAGTTTTGTTTTCTTCCTGGTGATGTTTCTTTACTAACCTCCTTATTTCAAAGTCCTGACCATGGCTGCTTGTTCCCAATTCCCCATGTCAGTCACAAATCCTAAATGGAGCAGTGATAAGTGGGAACCACCAAACTCTTGTGTTATCCCACTGCTGAGAAAAGCAAAGGAAAAAAACATGAGAATCAGCAGGTGTCCAGCACATCTCTGACTGTGACACAGTGGTCTGGAACATCAGGAGTTCTCTTGTGCACCTAAACACCTCCGACTCTTGGTGACACATCAACCTTAAGTTCATATTTTTGAATTGTTCTGAGAAGAGCTGAATTACTAATGCTGTAAACAATCAGTTACTAATTGATTCATAATCTTTATTCTGTAGTCTCTAATGGTATTGCAGAGTTATCTACAGACTTTGAAACACCCTAGTTCTCATTAAGTTCTCACTCGGTTACCATTTATGTACTGTTTAGTTCATGAATTGCCAGTGTGGTTGGCTGCACAGACACATCTGCAAGGCTGGTGGACACCTCTTAACAGCATCCAAGTGCTAAAATTCACAACAATCTGGGGTTTTCCATGTGTTTCTGAACAGGACAGTTACTCAAAACCCAAAAAGCTGAGACAGAAGAAAAAAGACTGTGCCTAAAATTTCCGCATCTAGAGAAGCCCCTAATGCATGTGCTGCTCTTACTGTTGCATCCATCCTTAGGAGAAGCAGGGCATTGAGTTTTAAGACTTTTGTGTTTTCATCTTTTTGAGCAGCAACAAGAATGGATGCTTTCTTCTTACATTCTCAGTGTTCAGGAAAGAATCCATAGGAGTTTGTTAGTATTACTGTGCTGATTTTGCTTCCCTGACTTTCCTGTCCAGTGTTCTGCCCTCTCCTGCTGTCTCATATCTCCAGGATCCTGCTTCATATTTAAGCAGGACTTAAATGATTAACTAGTCAGATTCAGTCGGACCCTGCATGAGCTGGAGCACAATCTATATTCTTCTTCTGTAATCATAAATGACCATCATAAACAGTGTAAGACAACCTGCTGGAGTTCAGGGAAGATGGGATTTGGAGTATCTTTAAGGATGAAAACAAATTTGGGGTAATTCTGAACCATTTTAAACTTAAATTTTGGGAAAATGATCAATTTGAGCAGAGAAGAAAATGTCTGCGTGCATAAATCTCTTCCACAGATAGTTTCCTAGATCACACTAGTGATACGAACGTGGTGTTTTAAATGCAAACCCAGAAGATTCATCAGACCATGCGTAAATTGGAGGGATTACGACATTCAAAAGTGTTGACTTAGTTTGATCTGTGGAATAAAACCACAGACTCAACAGCAATCCCTCGGTGCCCGTGGGGAGTTTGGTTCCCAAGCTGAGTGCTGTGCATTGGCTTTCCTTCATAAAATTCCACACCTTGCAGCTGGGGAGTGTTTCTGTCTCAATGCTTTTTCTTCCATCAGCAAATTGCATTGATACGAGAATTAAAATCTGAGTGAAACTGTGGACTCGTGTGTAGCCTCTTTCAAAGCGCAGGTTATGGACACAGTTAAAAATCAACAAAGCTGTGCTGGCAGAATAAAGGACACTCTGTGCTGGTGATTGAGTGAGTTTTAATATGAAAATTTGTCTTGCTTGGCCGTCGGTTTGGGCTGGTCCTCCTTCTGTAGCTCAGTTGGGTTTGTACTGAGCTGTAAGTTAGTCTTCCTTCCATGCACAGGCCGTGTTGCTCAGATTGTTGCCATGACATGACTAAGAGGAGATTAAATAGTTGGTTCAAGACAAAACCCCAGTGTAATTCAAAGCAGAATTTACTTCAGGCACTGCTTGTGGGTTTTATGGATCTGACTCCCTTCTCCTAGCAGAGCCCTTGAAGACCTTCTGAGCTGAACTTGGACCCTCAGTTTCTCCGTATGTCATACTTAAGGGCATCCAGCACGTAGCCTTGGCCAATAAGCAGTCTGTAACATAACCCTGACATTATTTCGGGCTCTGAACTGGGAAAACAAGAACAAAGTACTAATTGCAGCTCCTGGTCCTGGGCGCCACATGGTGTCCTGGGCAGACTGGGGCCAAGCAGAATACAGGGTAGAGTTGAGTAACTGGTGACAGGGCTGGTTTGCAGCAGAGTGGTCATGGTCCCTGCTCTTCCAGCAGCAGAAACATGACTTGTGAGGTGTCTAACTACAGAGTTAGTTACTTCTCTCAGTTTATCTTGTACTGCTGTTAAAAAATGGGCAATTCCAGCGGTTAGAATAATGGAAACAAAATGTTTCAAACCAAAGAAGTTTGAATGGTGGAATATTGCTAGTTCTGTTTTATAAAATGAGGTAATTTACAAGAAGCATCAGTTGAGAGCAGGATGCGCTGGCCTTTCTCTAGCGCCATGTGATTGGCCTTAGAGAGCAGTGTGTGTTTCTTCATCTAAAAGCTAACCGGGTGTTTCTCCCTGCCTGGTTTCAATATCGTTATGATAAGGCAAAATGGCCAGATTTGACAGTAGGTATTGTACAGGCTTTTACTGGAGGAAGAATAATGGGCAGGAAGTAATGGAAATGAAACAGGATCAGAGGACGTGGTTTTACAACCAGAAAAGAAAATTAAAAAGATTGATGTGAAGGTCGCCCTGAAGAAAACCTGACAGATCTGGGGAAGTGGATGGAGAGCAGCATGTAGATTGTCAAGTGAAAAATGAATGGCAGTCAAGCAGAGGGCAGATGGAAAGGGCACAGAACAGAGTGACTCTGAAGAAGGAAATTAAAAATGGTGCAGGAGGAGAAGAATAGTTAGTATGTCATTACAGCACAGGCAGGAGGAAGAGGAGCCAAAACCAGATGGTTAGGAGGAGGGAGCAAGGTGGAAAACTGCTTAAATGAAGATGGACCTTTGGGTAAAGATGCAGGAAAGGAGAGTGTGGGGAAAAGAAACGGAGTACTAACAAACAAAGCAACATTTGACTAAAAAACTCAGATCTTCTGGAGTTGAAACTGATTTAGCTGGGGAAGGGTAACTTACTTCCTGGGTTGGTGCTGTGTAAGTCAGCAGTAAGTTAATTACTGGGGAGATGTGAGAGTGCCCAGTCAGTAAGACTAGAAGAGTCTGTATTCTAGATTGGTTCCAGTCCCTTCATTTATTGGACAAAACTATCCCAACAAACCATCTACCTTGCAAACTAGTATCAGCTAGGAGAATGTGTGGAAGGAATGAGCAGTTAAAATAAAAAGATTAACTGGGTTAGTGCATCTGACATTGCCTGCAAATTCAGTGTCGTCACTGTGTCTGTTGTCTGCAGGTAACTGCAGAGCATTTGAGTTTGAACTTCGCAACTGGGGTTTGTCTCTAGGAGAACCATAACTTGGTGAGCTCCTTTGTGTTAGTGGTCAAGGCTGGGAGATTCTCCCCCTCTACTGTGCTCCTGTGACACCTCACTTGGAGTCCCACATCCAATTCTGGAGTCCCCAGTATAAGAGCCTGGAGTGAGTCCAGAGGATGATCAGAGAGCTGGAGCCCCTCTGCTCTTGGGACAGGCTGAGAGTTGAGGCTGTTCAGCCTGGAGAAGAGAAGGTTTTGGTGGGCATTTAGAGCAGCTTGCAAGACCTGAAGGGGGCTCCAGGAAAGTTGGAGGAGGACTTTTTCTGAGGGACTCTGGTGACAGGACAAGGGGGCTCGGCTCAAGCTAAAAGAGGGGAGATTGAGATGAGATCTCAGGCAGAAATTCCTCCCTGTGTGGGGTGCTGAGGCTCAGGTTGCTGAGGTTGCTCAGGGAAGTTGTGGCTGTCCATCCCTGGCAGTGTCCAAGGCCAGGTTGGATGAACACTGCGCACCCTGGCTGATGAGGGTCACACTGTTGCTTGGTTGTGATCAGATAAGGGCAACATGAAAGTGGAATAATGAGAGTATTTGGGAAGTTGTGAGCGTAGGGTATTTATTTGATGATTTGCATTCGGAAGAGTACTCTGCCTTCTGACTATTGAGCTCAGGGAAGCAGGAGATGGGGCTGGGAGCTGTGTGTTGCCTTCCCAAGAGCGTTCTCCTTCTTTTTCCATTTCCTTTGTTCACCTTGCTGGAATCAGGTACTTGTTAAGCTTTGTGGTGCCTGAGTAGAACCTGTCTCAGCACCTCAGCCCAGATCCTTGTTGGGAGGTTACCTTCAAGGACTTACTTGGTGTCATGTGCAGCAGTGACAGAGGAGGGTCTTAGAGCCACAGCTTGGGAGGCCCAAGGCAGTTCTGGCTCAAATTCCTCTGCTGGCAAAGAAGCTAGTGGAGTATTTGAATGTTTCTCCAACACCCCCTGTATCACCTGTGCTGCGGGGTTTGCCTGATGGAGCTTCGTCTGGGTACATCTGCCACAAAGCATCCAATGACACCTTTAGAATGAAGTGACTCAGCAGTTTTCTCTGAGTTTGGCTGCTTTGATCTTGACAGGCTGAGTGGGTTTTCCCTGAAGAGGAACTGCAGGATATTTCCATATAACAAACATCTAGACTGCAGCAGTCTGTTAACGAGGCAGGTCTTGCTGGTATTTTGACACCAACAGCTAAAAGTATATTAGCAAAACTGTAAATTAGAACCTATAGGAGAGAAAGGTGCTTCCATGAGAGAGGAGCTTGTGGCTTTCCACTGCTTTTTCCCACCTCTTTTTGTGTCAGCAGTGCTGCAGCCTTGGAACTGTTGCCATGTAAGCCCTAAGGGTCTGGAGCTGAAACTAATGATGGATGATACTAGTTGCACTTAGTTCTTTTTGGTTTTCCCTCTCTTTTCAAATGCCTCCCAGTGCTGTAATAAATCCTTGTGAGCTACACAAAGAAATGATGGTGCAAAATAAAATACCTTTTTTTAATTGCAGGTCCCACTGCAGCTTATAGAGAGTGTGGAGTGCCGTGATATATTTCAGCTTCACTTGACATGCAAGGACTGCAAGGTTATAAGGTAGGATGGCTGTTGTTTATAAGATGCAGAATTACGTGAACCCATTGTTCCTTTGAAGGGTTTGACAGAGGTTTGGGGGTTGAGAGGGAAGGTGTGGCCTTGCCCAGTTCCTTTTCCAACCTTCTGCCTGGACAGCATCAGCCCCAGGAGTCTGAGCCACAGCTATTTCCTACTTTTTCTGCTGCAGAACTTAATTTTGATCTATGAATTTCAATTAACAAGAAGGGCACATTTCTTTTTGATTAAATGTTTGCTGGCAGTACCTTTTGTATAATGAAATGAGCCCCAGTCCTATCTGAGCACTCAGAATGTTGAACAGAGCAGCTGCTCCCTGAATTGCTGCAGTTTGATGAGGGTTGATTTTACTTCAGAAGTAATATTTCCTTTAATTTGAATTAAATATTTAACTTCCTCTTAACTCGTGGCTCTTGACATTTAAAGAAATCACTTTTCCTCTCTATGTTAATTTGTTATTTCTCTTCTCTTGTGGACTGAATACAAATTATTTGTGTTTATGCCCTTCCTTATTCATTTCCCTTCCGAACTCCTGAGAACCAGCACTTGGTGACACTGGCAGTGGAAGATCATGAAGTACAGGACTGAGCCACTGAGTTTAGAACATGGTCATGTTATTTTTCATTAATAAACTATCTACTCTGACTGTGGATATTTAATAGAGCATCATCCAATCTAAGCCTGGAGCCTGGGCTTGTTTCATAGCTGGTGATGGGAAAGAAGCACCCGCAGGCTGCCCTTCCTCAGCTATTTAGAGACACTTCATGTGTCAGACATGTCTTTTTCCTTCCACTGAGTGACTTGTAGGTATTTGCAGGTAGGGTAATAAATCCTACCCTCAGAGAAAACAGATGCTATCATCAGCCACCAACTGACTGAGCCGAATGTAAATACTCAGTGAATAATTTATAACTATAAAATCTTGAAGAAATCTGTTGGAGCAAAATAAATCACTCATCTCCTACCCACCTTTTTATTCTAAAGGCTTCAGGAATCCTCTTTGAAAAGCCAAGCTAATGTAATTTTAATAAACTACTTTGAAGATCAGTTTCTCCTGGGCAGGGAATGTTCTTGGCTGTCATTGTTGTCTGTCTGTTGTGTATCTAAAATGTTGTTTGTGCTTCCCTGCAAGGCTAGAAAGAGAATCTGGACAGATGAGGTAGAGGAGTAATGCAAGATTGCAGGTACTAGGGTTTGTCCTCACTGTTCTCAAATTAATTATCTTAATCCAATGGGTGTTTCTGAATAAAAATATGTTCTGCTTGATGGGAATATGATGCACAGAGTATGTGATGGCTTAGAGTGTCCCTCTGAGACCAGCAGAACTGATGATGCTTGCAGTGGGTACTGGGGTAGCCACACATCGAGTACTGGGGTTAGTGTTGGGCACCTCAATAGAAGAAGGACCTTGAGGGGCTGGAGCAGGTCTAGAGAAGAGCCAACAGGGTTGGGGAAGAGTCTGGAGAACAAACCTCGTGAGGAGCAGCTGAGAGAGCTGGGACTGGTTAGTCTGGAGAAAAGGAGGCTGAAGGGAGACTTTCTTGCTGTCTGCAACTGCCTGACGGGAGGATGGAGGGAGGTCAGAGTTGGTCTCTTCTCCCAAGGAACAAGGGAAAGGGCCTCAAGCTGCCCAAAGGGAAGGTTAGGTTGGCCCTGAGGAGAAACTTCTTCCTGGAAAGGGTCCTCAGGCCTTGGAACAGGCTGCCCAGGGAGGCAGTTGGATTGCCATCCCTGACCGTGTTTCACAGACTTCGAGATCTTGAGCTCAGGGACAGGGTTTAGCAGTGGCCTTGGGATGGCTGGATTCAATCTTAAAGGTCTTTCCCAACCTAAACAATTTATAATTCTCTGCTTCCACTTATTTTGCTCTTGCTGCGTGTGTATTTCTACAGTAATATCCAAAGAACAAAATGCATTGGAATGTACATCACTGCAGAACTAAGCTATCAGTAAGTTTCTCCTACAGTGCATTAACACGTAACTGTTGTTTGTCTGGTGACAGGTGTCAGTTCTCCACATTTGAGCAGTGTCAAGACTGGCTGAAGCGACTGAATAATGCCATACGCCCTCCTTCGAAGATCGAGGACCTCTTCTCGTTTGCCTATCATGCTTGGTGTATGGAGGTGTATGCCAGTGAGAAGGAGCAGCACGGAGATCTGTGTCGGCCAGGTAGGGGCCTGATCCTAGACTCGCTGACCAGTAAATAAATCCCTGTTTGCTGAAACCCAACACTTCACGAGGAAGTTATAAACCAGTTTGGTCAGGGCTGTATTAATCCCAACTTGGAAAATTCCAGGATGAAGATTTTGTACTTTGGTCTTCCACTGCTGCATGTTTACTCCAAGTCCTTCAGTATTTTGTGCTGAGTTTTGTCCTGTCAGCTTCCAGTGTAGCTGTTTTGGAATCAATACGCAAAGCAGAATCCGGATATGCTGGGGAAGTTATCTTGGTAGATTTGATTTAGTCTGTCCTATATCACACTGACAACACTGTTCATGATAGCAGCAACTTCCAATCTAGAATATTCTGGATTGGTTGTGCTCCTCTAGAATAGTGATCATCAGTATGGGTCGTGAGCAGGAGGTGAAGGAGAAGGAAGTCCCTGAGGTGCTTCTGAGGGTCAGGTGCAACACAGGGATCTGTTGTAGTGCCATACTGTCCTTGCTGCAAGTTTTTAAAGCCCACAGGCAAATAAAAGGTAAAAATTGGGTGCTGGTGCATTTGTTTGAATTTAAGGAAATATGAGTTCCAGGCCCTCCCCAGCCTCAGGCTCTTTGTTCACACTCCATGTCCCAGTTACCAGAATGAGGAACATTTGTGTGATCCTACCCTTGTTAGTAATGCTGGTCTCAGGCTGAGCAAAGACAACAATCTCTCAGGAGGTAGGACACAAGTGGGAGGAGGTTCTCCATAGTTTTCTTTCCCATCCCTGCACTTTACACACTGTGTGTTAGCAGGTGCTAAAAAAGAATCGTCAGAGTAGTATTTTACACTCATTTTTCCCCCTAACTAAATTGAGCTGCTGAAGGAAGGTGGCTGCTAAGTCTCTCTGTAGTCCTTTTCCTCACTGAAGCAGATGGTCTTAACCTGACACTGGATTAGGATAAGAAGCAGCATTTGCCTTGTTATGAACTTTAAGCAATGAATTTTTTATTGTAGGTGTCCATCACACAATATCCTTGAATGCAGTAACTTTCTTCCCTTTAACTCAGTTACTTCTGGTGGTAGATACTTTTCAAGCATTGAATTACAGTTGAAATAAAGCAGTGGAAGTGTAATGGAGAAAATGAAACCCAAGACACTGTAACTTATCTTTCTCACATCCACAGAGCCCAATATTTAGGAAATTTTGAGAATTGATTGGGATGCTTTGAAAAATACCCATCTTGGCTCAAAGTGCCTCTTAAAATACCTTTCAGGAAGAAGGGACAAGGCATTAGGGCTGCGGTTTCATTCCTAAGGGGAATATCTGTCATTTCACCACACGCAGGGTAGCTGACAAATTAAAGGGGAGCAATCAAACGGAATATTTCATTTTCTCATGTAGTTTTCATTGCTTCTCTTAACCCTCCACAGCAGTGTACAGCACTGATGGCTGGGGATATTTCATCTGCTATCCAGAAATATCAGTAAGGAAGTATCACAAGATTTAGTGCTAATAATGAATCCTGTCCTCAGAGCTGCAGGATTGTGCTGCTTGTTCCAGGAAAAGGGTTGGTTTTCAGGAAATAAAGTTGCAGCTAAGGAAGAACATGACAGGGGTTGTCTGGCTGAAGTGTTGTCCCAGCTTCACCTCTGCACTTGACAGAGCATCAGAGGGCTTGTGGCAGAGCTGCCAACTCCATGGAGCCAGCCAGCTTTTGCAAACCCGGGGTTCAGGTGGCTGCTTGATGGGAGTAGGTGGCTGGAAGATGATAAATTCAGGCTTATGCAGAGCTCATGTGAGAAGCAGGAAGGTGATAGCATGCTCTGGGCTAATTGATCTGGCAGTGTGGAGGGGTAGAGCAGAGCCAGTGTGACACTAAGAGCAGCTTTGACTCGGGAGGCAGAACTCTCTCATTTTCATGCTGCTTTGTACCCGTGATGTGATCGAAAGGGAGGGGGGCGTGGTGAAGATCAGTCAGGTCCATGGTTTTTTCTACCCTGTGCTTGAAAAGTGGATATTCTCACTTTTTACCTTTCAAAAAGCATCTCATGATGTCGATTTCTTGCATGCTGTCCAGATGGTAAAGTATTTATTTGTAGATTCCCAAAGCAGCATTTTCAGTATGTAGTCTGACCCAGAGCAGTGAGGAGCTGTATGGCTTTTCTTTCACAGTGAATGAAACCCTGTAGTTAGGCTGCAGCTGTTATTCTTCATTTACCTGTGTCTCTGTATTTATCTTCAAATTGTTCTGTAATGTCACATAAAAAAATGTTTCAGACATTTTCACCATGCAGGTAAGTAGGAATCTACATAGATCTTGGCTTATGGAAAGACTCGAGAGGTTTCTGGAGATGTAACACTTAAAACACTAATTTTTAACAGATTTTTTTTCCCCTCTAGGGCTATGCTCTGCCTCTTGATTTAATGATGCAGTAATTTAAAGCAACAAGTGACAGACCTTCAGAATCACTTTATCTGGTGTTGCTCATGCTCATTAAATTGATCCCATTTAGCTCTGTGAACCTGGCACTGTTGGACTTCTCTTGTTGACTTGGTACCCTCTGATTCCCCAGGCTCCACTGGCCTTTCTCCCCAGGCTCCACTGGCCTTGCTCCCTACCACAATAATTACTCCTTACTGCCATTGTGTATTTTTTCAATCCTATTTTGATACTTTTTCTTTAAAACAGTGTCTAGGGAAAAAATGAAGCTCATTCCTTTCCCTTTTGATATATTAACCCAGGAATTTGTGAGGATCTCATGACTGATATTTGTGTCAAACAATCATTTCTGCATTTTATTTTCGTATCTCCCTGAGACTCATGAAGGAATTTTTCGTTTACACATGGAAAACAGAGATGGGGGATTTTCAAAATAAGATGGTGAAATGTAGGTGATGGGTTCGAGCTATTCCCTTCTCCCTTCGTTTTGAACTTTGAAAAGTAGGTATCTCCTTATTTCCCACTGGTTTCCTTTCTCTGCTCTCAATGTGCAGGAGAACATGTAACTTCAAGGTTTAAAAATGAAGTTGAGCGGATGGGGTTTGATATGAAAAATGCCTGGAGGATTTCCAACATCAATGAGAAGTACAAGTAAGTGATGGGGGCTGCTAATTCTCAGCCCAGTCTCTTCTAAAACCACTGGTTACCCTAGAGCATATGACTGGAACGTTTTCCATGTTCAGCAGTTCTAAATCTTTGAAAATTATGGTTTTTGATGAAAGAAGTGGAGCACCTCCCTTATGAGGAGAGACTGAGGGAGCTGGGTCTCTTTAGCTTGGAGGAGACTGAGGGGTGATCTCATTAATGTCTATAAATATTTGGTGGGTGGGAGTCAGGAGGATCAGTCAGGCTCTTCTCAATGTCATTTAGTGATAGGATGAGGGGCAATGGGTATAAGCTGGAACATAGGAGATTCCATATGAATGTGAGAAGGAACTTCTTCACAGTGAGGGTGACAGAGCACTGGAACAGGCTGCCCAGGGAGGTTGTAGAGTCTCTTTCATTTGAGACGTTTAAGACCCTCCTGGATGTGTTCCTGTGTGACTTTGTCTAGGTAATCCTGCTGTGGCTGGGGGATTGGACTAGATGATCTTTCAAGGTCCCTTCCAATCCCTAATGATTCTATGATTCCATGATTCTATAGGAAAAAAAAGGTGTTTTTAAAATATTATTTAAAATTTGATTAGCTTCTGCAATTTTTGATGGTTTAGAAGCAGCAGATTTTGATGTGCTTGCTGGAGCACTTCTCAGAGAGCCATTGTGATGGAAGAGAAGAAGCCTTATGACAGTAATGAGTGGAGTTTGATGGAACTTTTAGAAAACATTTGAAAGGGCAGTGACTTACACTGGTAGCTGGTACCACTGCACAGAGCCTTAGTCTCTAAAAATCCAGAGAGGAAGAAATAGCTGTCCCTTTTTTAATCAGCCGTCAGGGCTTTGTTAGTGAGTCATGGGGCAGGAGGTGCATCTAGGAGAAGAAAGTTCCAGTTAACCAGTCAAACATAAGCCAATTCCTGCCTGTGGGGAGGGGCAATTAGCCCAGTGTGTTTTCTCCAGATTTTGAAGGTTTTCTCTCTCAAATCCAGTAGCCCAGTGTGGTTCTGCCTTATGTGTTGTGGTCCAGAAATTGAGTGGCTGATAGCTCAGCATGGAGAGACAGGGGAATTTCTGTTCTGTGGTCTCACTTCCTTCAGCAGAATTAAATTTCCCCAGAAAACACTACCTTGAATCTTCTAATTTGGAAGTGAGTTTATTAACATATGGTGAACCAGGATTTACCAGTGTGCTGAGACACAGCTGTCGGGTCCCGTGTGTGTGTGTCTGGGCAGTGTGGAACTGCTCTGCGCTAGCAGTGCTCAACCCTTTGCACTTCTCCCAGGCTCTGCGGTAGCTATCCACAGGAAATCATTGTTCCCGCCTGGATCACGGATAAAGAGCTGGAGAGCGTGGCAAGCTTTCGGTCCTGGAAGCGTATCCCTGCTGTCGTGTACAGGTGAGGCTCTCACAGGTGGGACAGCTTTCACCAGGCTGCAAACAGAGTGTTCTAGCAACTAAGTTGTAACTGGGAATCTTGACTTGTAATGGAAGGTATACAGGCTGCTCTGAGCTCCAGGTGTCCCCTCACTGAGCCTGAAATGTATTTTAAAAGACTCTTTTCTATTTATTCAAAGTAAAGAGAGGTTGGCTTCCATCTTGCTGTGCTTTTGCATGTAAACATGATGTGGAGGTATGCTGCATGAAAGCCCAGGACTATTGTAGGAGCAATTTTCATCTCCTGTACGTCATCCCTAGGGCAGCCACCTCAGTTAAAATGGATTTGATGGGGTTTCTTAAGATGATGGTGAAAAAATGTAAAATAAAGGCTTGACTGAGGCTAAGAAACGGTAGCTGGCATCTCTCTCTGAGTGGCACTTTGGTTTTTTTGTCATCTGGCTAATGAGAATTGGCCATTGTGATCACAGCAACATGGAATGATTTAGGCTAGGAAAGCCCTCTGAGCTCATCCAGCCCAGCCCAGGACCTAACATTGCCACAGCAGCCACACCAGGGCACTGAAGGCCACAGCCAGACTGTCCTGGAACGCCTCCAGGGATGGAGACTCCACTACTATCCTGGACATTCCATTCCAGAGTCTGATCACCTTTTCTGTGAGGAAGGGCTTCCTCAGATCCAACCTAACCTTCTCTGGCAGCTTCAGGCCTTGTCCTTACATCCTGGCACTGGTTGTCTGGGAGAAGAGCCCAACCCCCACCTGACTACAACTACCTGAGTTTTCCTTCTGCGAAATAGATCAGCTTGTGGCAGCTGACTTTTACCTCTTTCAGCCTTTTTTTCCCCAAGTAATCAAGGAGTTAGCACAGAGTCTACATTGAGACTGTGGGAAATTACATCATTATTCATTTGTAGTTTTAAAATCAGTGCGGAAAAAAGTTTTTATTTTATTACTGTTTTCCTTTATCTTGATGTTTAATAATAGATTTTTTTAAAGACACCCAGTTCATTCTGAGTTTTAACAGAACTCATGCTGCTGCTGCTTGATGATCCGTGTGATTGGATCTGTTTCCTCTCTCTATATCCTGCCATAAAGACTTCTTTTTTCTCAGTTTTAGAGGAGTTAAGAACAAAAGCTCATTCAGCACTTTTTGTCTGATTAAGAGGATTCGGGTACTTCTAGTTTCGTTACTGACCACGTGTTAAAAATCAGAGATTGGACTGTCTGTCAGCAGTGTCACTGCTGGTTTATGCCCAGACTTATAGAAAAATCCCCCACTCAGCTTTTCCATGAATGAGGAGGCTGAAGGGAGACCTCCTTGCTGCGTGCAGCTGCCTGACAAGGTGGGGAGAGGTGGGGGTTGGTCTCTTCTCACAAGGAACAGTGGACAGGGCCTCAAGCTGCCCCGGGAGAAGTGTAGGTTGGCCTTGAGGAGAAACTTCTTTCTGGAGAGAATCCTCAGGCCTTGGAAGAGGCTGCTCAGGGATGGGGTTGACTCGCCATCCCTGGCCGTGTTTCCCAGTCAGAGATCTGGAGTGCAGAGACAGGGTTTAGCGCTGGGGTGAGACAGTTGGGTTTATGATTGGACTTGATGAGCTTGAAGGTTTTTTCCAACCTGAACAATTCTGTGATTCTTTAAAACAATCAGCCCTGAATGGGAAGAAAGCCCATCCAAATCTATAAAGCTTTTTCTACTCTCAATCCTCCTAAACACTTGTGGCGGTTTGACGGGCTGGTTTAGAGCTTGTCGAAGCTGTCAAGGCTGCATCAGGCACTGTGAGGCAACACCTCAGCAGTGTTACTGCAGGGCACAGCAGCAGTGACTTCAGTGGTGACACTAACACCAGTTTAAGGCTCTTTGTTGCAAAAACTTTTTTAAAGTAGGTTGTGATATGGCATTTCAAGTATTTTTTTTCACAGCTCTTTTGTAATTGTTTCTTATGAAACTCCTTCATGACTGATAAAGCAAGGGAAAGTCAATCAGAATGCTGCGGCAGCTATGGCGGGTGCTGGCATGACTGCTCACAAAGTAAAATGCATTTGTGCTGGAATGAGAAGGCTTCCAGAAATTAGTTCAGAGGAAAAAAAAGAGAGGTGTCAATTGCCAAAAGTCCACACCGTTCCCCGCTTTGGTTACACAAATAACGAAAGAAAATAAACCACCGCTCTACATGGACCAAACCGATTTCCAGTGCGTGGAGGAGCTCATTTATTTTTTCATTTCTTTTTCCCCGTGTTCTCTCGCAGATTTCATTACTACCTGCCTGTGAAATCATTTTCATGGCTTCATAAACAGTTGGTGTTTTCAGCTCTAAGTTCTTGCCTCCCATTTAGACCGCAAATAATGAAGAGTCATTAGGGCAGAAATTGAGCTCATCAATAGCTGAGAAGCCCTAACAGTCCTAAAGCCTTCAGCGTACACACGTAGCAGCTGAAATCAAACAATTCTATTTAGGGTAATGTTGGGAGCTCAGAGGAGTCATGCTCATTCCAACCCAAACAAAAAATAGCAAGTAGTTTAAATGTGATCCTGAGATCCCTGGAGGTAGAGCTGTGGATAAGATGGTGTCACTCAGATCTCAGTAACCAGAGAAAAAGCTGAAAAAAATTCAGAATGAACCTTCCACTGCAAATTTCCCAACCCTCTAGAGACAAAGCAACATGCAGCCTTCCCACGAAGCGGTAAGTCACCACGGGGTACCTCTAAATCCCTTTATACAGCACAGTATGGCATATGGGCACAACTCTGTGCTTCATCTTCCCGGTGTTGGAGCCCCCTTCGCAATGCAGCGATAAATCCACTGAGTCCTTGGAACTACAAAGCCAGGGAGGGCTAATGAAGGTTTGAGCAGCTCCGACCGTCGTGTTGCTTCACTAGCAGAGCTAGAACCAAAAACCTCTCATTACTGCAGTCACCAACATGATTGAAGCAGCAGTTTTCTGGTTCCCTCTGCCTCCTGCGCTGGCAGGGTCATCCTCTTTGGCAGTTGGTGAGACAAGGTGACACCACAGCTAAGTTCCACGTAGGTTCTCAAGGGGCGGTTGGGCTGTTTCTATGGTGTAAAATTCATCTTTCCGTAAAATTCAAGCATTGTCTTTGTGGGACCAAAACCCGTGAGCTAGAAACCCCATGTTTTATATAGTGTCTGCATAGAATCACAGGATTGTTTAGGTTGAAAAAGACCTCTAGGATTGAGTTTAAGAAAATAACTACTGACTCTTCAGACTTTTAAACTAAAAAGGAAGTTGGTTTGTATTTTTTACTGTTACTCCCCAGAAACAGCAGTGCTACATTCAGGTTATTCTTCAGATACCTCCATGACATGAATTTTTATTGATACTCATCTCTCCCTTCTATTTGCCAGTCATCGGAGGTTTTATCTCTGAATGCACACAGACTGATTGCAATTCCTATCCCATCTTAGAAGAAAAATACTGTTAATAAGCAGTATATCCTTCCTCAGTGGTACTTAGGTGTTGTAGCATCAAATTCTGCTACCATTTTCAGCCAGAATCTTCAGATTTCATTAGTGCTGAGTTTTAATGGGAAAGAAAACCCAGCAAAAATGGAATCTGTGGGTTCACCCCATCTTGTCCTTTGAAAAATGATCATGAGGTCTGTGAAACTGCCTCATTTTTGCCAGCAGTAGAGCTGACTGCCCCTACAGTGCCTGAGCAGCCATTCCAAAACATTCCCCAGCTTTCACTGGCCAACAGGCAACAGCACTGAGTGAGGAGATGCTTTGTCTTCTGTGACCTTTGCTTTGGCTTTTACCCTCCAGCGCCTGCGTGGCTGCATTCAGCGTTTTAAAGGGAAATGCATGAAAAGCATTGCCGCTGAATCACAGGTTGAGGATAATCACTGAAAAAGTGAGAGACCCCAGGAGGAATTAAACAAGTTTTTCATGCCCTCTGTTTCTCATCCTGATTCTTCAAATCAGGCACTGCTGTTCTTTTGATTCTTCCGTGTTTCAGGCACCAGAGCAATGGAGCAGTTATTTCCCGCTGCGGACAGCCCGAGGTCAGTTGGTGGGGCTGGAGGAACGCAGATGACGAACACCTTGTCCAATCTGTAGCCAAAGCCTGTGCCTCTGATTCGAAGTCCAACAGTAATAAGTTAATGAATGGAAATTGTTCCAGAGATTTCCCCAACGGAGGGGACCTCTCCGATGTAGAGTTTGGTAAGTTTGTCCCTGTAAAGGGCAGAGCTTTGTAGACAAGCTTCATTTCCATTAATCCTGTAACAGGAGCTGTTCACAGAATCATGGAATGGGTTGAGTTGGAAGGGAGCTTGGAGCTCCCCCAGTGCCAACTCACTGCCATGTGAAGCGATACCTCTCACCAGACGAGGGTGCCCAGAGCCGCATCCAGCCTGCCCTTGAACACTTCCAGAGAAGGAGCAGCCACAGCATCCCTGGGCAACCTGTTCCAGTGCCTCAGCACCCTCACAGGGAGGAATTTCTTACTGTGACCACCAGTCTCAGTTGCTCACCAGTTGCGTATCCTCCTCCCCAGACTCTTCAATCTCTAATGCCTCAGGAGCAGAGAGTTTGGTGATCCAGCCTCAGAAGCTTCTGATCTTGGACGCACGATCTTACGCAGCAGCTGTGGCGAACAGAGCCAAGGGTGGCGGCTGTGAGTGCCCAGGTACGCAGTGGCTCCCCTCAGCTTTTCTGTGAAGCCTCTCCCGAAGATTGGCTCAAATTTAATTCCACCGATACACTGATAAATAATCACACTGCTGATACACTGAATGCAATTACACTGATGCACTTGAGCCCTGCGAGTTTAACAGACCATTCATCAATAGGAAACTTGTGGGTCATTGCAGCAAACCTGTCAAAATCCACTAACTCCAGGGAAGAATAACAGTTCAGAGTGATTGGGCAGAACACAATTTGTTTTTGCAATTTTTCTAAAGCTTGAAATATTTTTCAGTCTCAAGCAAAATACCAGAGAGAGAATCGACAGATAAGTTAACGAAAGCTACTTTGTCTGTATATTTTTGGTTTGATTTTTGCTGCTGTAGCTGCTGTTTGACACGTAGCCACCAGCAAGAGAAGCTGCATTTTCCATTTAACATCTTGGAACGCCTCATCACAGACTAGAGTTTCCAAACAGAAATGCAGGGGAGTTTAATTTTCTTCCTCTGTATTCTGGAATTTTTGGTAGAGCATTTCCCAGCAGGTCATCACCTTCAATAAATTTGAGCTGCTTTAAGTGTTCCCTCTGGGCTGTGAGTTTTCTCCAGCTGTTGCCAAGTTTGTTTCATTCTCTCTATAAAAACTCCTCACGTGTGTGGTGCTGTATTTTACACAGGAAATCACACAGCATAAAAGCTTAAATTGCCATGATACCCTCAGTCATTGCTGACAGACATTCCAGAGTCCAGCATTAACAGAATGATCTGGGTTTGGGTCAGAATTTGTTGGGCTAATAAACAGTTCAGAAATAAAATGACCTTTCACCTTCTGATTTGCTTTTTTCTGGTGTAAAAAAAGGTGACTGTAGCTGCCAGGTCACAATTCTAGTGCATGGAGGAGCATCAGGACGGAGGAAAACTTAACTTGAAGTCTATCAGATTCATTTTCTGTAGCTTCTTAGGTGCTGCTGTGGGCTCTGTCTGTACACACACAGCCTCCCCAGGAGAGCAGAGCTGCTCCAGCATATCCCATAGCCACATCTGGTGGTGAGCTTTCAGTATTTCTGTTTTATCTGATAGTTGTTCTTCTTCCTAATAGAAAACTCAAAATGAAGCAGTGAATAAAGTGACCTTCCAGCTTTTTGGTGTTGTTAGGGAGACGGATAGATAACAAACATAGAACAAGATATTTAGTTTTACCAGATTTAAGACTATCCCTAAATTATCAGTTCAATATCATTTATGCTTACCAGTCCCTTCTGATGTTTCTCAGTCTTTTTAATACCATCCTATAACCTGGAGTGTAGTGATACTGCTGTTCCCAGAGGTTTGAGCTGTAATCTTTGTGGCGTGAAGCGAAACACCGAAAGTAGATACCTAAGCACTTGGCAGACTCTGTGCTGTTCTGCTGTGCTGTAATGTCTGGAACATGACCCAACTCCAAGTGCAGCTTTCTCCTTGCAGAGCATTTGTAAACAGATTCTTACATCTGCCTGCAGCCACAGGGGGTTGTTTTCATGAAACAACTTCTTTTAGAAACCCAACTTAGTGCATATCTGAGTTTCTGCCCTCTGTCTTGTGCTGTGTCCCTACAGAATATTATCCCAACTGTGAAGTGGTGTTCATGGGGATGGCAAACATTCATTCCATCCGGAAGAGCTTTCAGTCGCTGCGTTTGCTCTGCACGCAGATGCCAGATCCAGGAAAGTAAGTGGATGGAGGATGGGGTTTGCCTTTGTTGACGTGTTTCTTTCTCTTTATTTCACTGATGATTTGTATGGTGAAATTCAGCAAGGTTTTCCCTCAGTGGTTTTTCTGTGTAGACTGTAATTTATTTTTCCATTTCTATGGAACTTGAGCTCAAGGAAGTCATTATTATCAAGTCTACTGTCATTAAAGTGAATCTAGAAAATAAGATCTGAGATTATAATGCAGCCTTGAGTGTTGATACCAGATCTTTAACACCCTCAGGTGGATTTCTGAGTGCTAGCACTTAGCTGCTGCTCCTGGTTCTTTAGTCTTTGCAGCTTGGTTCTCCTTGGGAACGTTCTGATGGTGGTCCATGTGCTTCACACACATTCAGTGACATTTCAGGAGAGATATCTCACAGTATCTCACGGAGGTATCTCAGTGCTGCAGAATAACTGGTCTCCGCTTGCCCATCATCTCAAGAGCTTCTGAGGTTGGGGCTTCACCAGGACACTGTAGTTCTACAACTTACCTGTTTTGAATTTGCTGCAATGAGACTCTGATGGTTTTGGAGTAGATGCAGAGTGGCCACCCTTACTAAAGCAGATGTTCACAGAGTGGTGGTTCTTGAGATACCTACTCACACCTTGGACAGCCTGGCAACAGCTGAGATGTGGGCTGTTTCAAAGGCTTATTAAGACAAGAACTTTGACTCAAACCTGAAGGCATCGTAAAAGAGCAAAACCTGTCTCCCTTTGTTTTCCTCTAGTTGGTTATCAGCTCTGGAAAGTACTAAGTGGCTGCAGCACTTGTCTGTGCTTCTGAAATCTGCCCTGCTTGTAGTTCATGCTGTGGACAGAGACCAGCGACCAGTCTTGGTGCACTGCTCAGATGGCTGGGACCGAACCCCACAGATAGTGGCACTGGCCAAACTGCTGCTCGATCCATATTACAGGACCACAGAGGTTTGTAAAGCACCTGGCAGGGATGCATGTTCCTGCGTATTGTGTTTCCATGGCACTGCTGCCACGGCTCCACACCCAGCTCTCATTGATACAAAACCTTCCTCTTTTTCCTAGATTGCTGTGTTTTTTCAGTCTCTCTTTTTCCTTGTCCTCTGTCAGTTAACACTTCTCTGGGTTTTTTCAGCCTGAGTTTCCTCCCCCTGCCATCCTTCCCAGCCCTGTGTGACACGTGATGGTTGGAGTCCATCTGGCAGCCCACATGCAAGATGCCTTTGTTGTCTAGAGTAGAGGAATGTTTCTGAATGCTTAAAAGCCTTGGACACAAGGACCAGGAGTTTAAACAGTAGCGATGCCCTTTTGAGTGAAATTGTGGAAACTTCCGGGATCTTTTTTCCCTATGGAATCTAGAAGTTGGGTTCAAAACATGCTTCTCTGTCCTTGACACAGAGCCTCCTCCTTGGCCCCCTAAAGTAGCTGTAGATACCAGGGATCAGAAATAGTTAGGAAAGTGATTCTCCAGCAGTATCCCACTTCAGGCTTCTCAGCTACTGCGTAGTGTTTTGCTCTTCTTAGAGCCCCTGACCCAATAAACATGCTCTACAGTTCCACCAAGAACCAGAACTCCTCTAACTTGTGATGGCTTTTAGACCCTTAAGTCAAGATGTCACACTTGTGTCCTTGGCTAGACGCCGCTTTGAAATGTTCTTTGCCCTTCTTGTTTGCATGAGAAATCACAGGAGTTGACCTTTAATCAACCTTGTGATAGGGCTACCCGCGGGCAAGAACTCTCTGTTCTGCTGGGGGTGGGTTGTGTCCCTCTGCCACACCTCTGCCCATCATGTCCAAGGGAGAACTTTAAAATATCCTCTCCTGGTTTTAATCGAGATGTGAAGATCCTGCTTACCCCTGCTTGGCCAAGACAGGTTTTGTGTGAGGATCTTCCCCACAGGTCACTGGGGACTTAAGTAGGTTCACTCACTTTCTGTTCACTTTGATTGGGAATTCATCTCTGTCTTCATTTCCCTGTGCAGCATTTCAGAACAGCTGGGCGTTAGGTAGAACAGTAAAGATACGTAATGAGGCTGGTGCAGAGGCGAGGACACGGAGATAAAGAGTGAGGACATGGGAACGAGGTGATTCCCACAAGTCTCAGACCACCTTTGAGAGCTGAACTGAAGCAAAGTAGCAACTCTTTTTCAATCTGTGCTTTTGTTTCTACAGGGTTTCCAGGTGCTAGTGGAGACGGAGTGGCTGGATTTTGGCCACAAGTTTGCAGATCGCTGTGGCCATGGTGAGAACTCGGATGACCTAAATGAGCGCTGCCCGGTGTTTTTACAGTGGCTGGACTGCGTCCATCAGCTCCAGAGGCAGTTCCCTTGCTCTTTCGAGTTTAACGAAGCATTCCTTGTGAGTTGTGGCTTCAGAGATTGCTCTTTTCTAGATTGCTCCTAAACCAGTAATAACCTACTAGAGACCCCCGCAGTTCTTCTGATTTTCTCTTCCTGATAAAGGAAGTGGGAAAACCACTCAGACACAGGGGACAGTATTACCTGTGTGTGTCCCAGGTCCGCTCGCTCTTACAACAGGAGCAGGACCCTTAAGCACTTCTTTAGACTTCAGAGGAATGAACAATACAGATTTAATTTCACCTGTGAGGGGCTGAAGTAGCTGAGGTATCCTTCATCCATACAGCAGGAAAAGACCTGTGTTCGTGACAGGAGAAGCTTCCCCCTGCTTTGATCCTGTTTTGACTTGGCTCAACTCGTTCTCTAGAACCAACCAGCCCCCCAGCTTTCCACTCATTCTTTCAGTTTATTTGCTGAAAATGTGTGGGGTATACGAGCTGGGTTTGTTTTCATCTGAACAGCTCTCCCCTTAGCAGTCTGCCCAGAATGCCCAGAGCTCCTTGTTGGGGTGGGAAAGCAGCAGTCACTGACTGCAGGACTAGTGTAACCAAAAGAAGAAAAGTTTTTTATGAGGTGTCTGATCCACTAAGAGATTTAAAGCCTATTGCTGTGTTTGGGGCTGACTTGAATTACCACTCTGCTGCTCAGCCATTTAACCGAGTCAGTGCAGGGTCCCAGCTCAGCTTGGCTGTGAAATGAGATATGGGATGTTGTAACGGGCTTCACAGCACAGGGCTGATCTACAGGAGCCTCGTGTGAATGAACCTTCCGTGTTCTGGCCTTTTTACAGTAAAATCCTCGTTTATTAGAACATTCAAGTACTCATTTCCATTGGAACAGTCCCGTGGAAGTATGTGCTTAAAGTTCATAGTAAGGTAATTTGTTAGACATGAGCTGAATAACGTTTGGAGTTTCTGGGCTGCTTTGTTTTATGACAGAGGGATCATGCCTCTCCTTGGCCTGTCCTACAGGCTGTAGCAAGACTTTCTGTTTAATGATGTACAGATATTTTCCGTGGATGTATTTCCACTGATTTAGTTATTTTAACAGATCCTGCTAGGGTTAGTTTTTTTTTTACAGTTAGTTTGGAAGGAGCTATGTGACAGATAGTCAGTGTGTTTGCATGTCTGCCCTATGCAGGGGGGGCAGTGCCCTGCAAAGGAAGGATCTACCGATTTTTGCACCTCACGATTGATGTTCATGTTAAAGCTGCTATTTTCTGCCCAGTGATGATGTCTGTGTTGCTCTGTGCAGGTGAAATTGGTGCAGCACACCTACTCCTGCCTCTTTGGTACATTCCTGTGCAACAATGCGAAAGAGAGAGGAGAAAAACACACTCAGGAACGGACTTGTTCCGTCTGGTCTTTGCTGCGGGCAGCAAACAAAGCCTTCAAGAACCTGCTCTACTCCTCCCAATCTGAATCTGTACGTATCCTCCATCCCCTGGGTGTGGAGAAGGTCTCTCAGGGGCTGGGCTGTGTGTAGTGGGGAAGACAGTGCAGACACAGGTTCTCATCAGAGTTTACCATCAACCACTTTGCTGCTACTTGAGGAATATGAGATGCAGCCTCAGGAAGGTCTCTGTGCTGGAAACACCTTTGCTGTGATTAAATATTTGGCTTTATTTTGTTTGTAACAGAAAACTTCAGTTTTTGGACAAAGAGACATTTCTCAGCACTAAGCTGTGGCAGAAGAGCGTGATGAAACCACATTCAAATGTCAACATGGTGTCCATATTCATCTAAAATCTAAACATGAAACTTAACTACATTGTTTAGTGTATTTTGTTCCTCTTCGTACTTTTCCTGTTTTCAGTTTGGCTCTTCCATGGTTGTAGCTGAAGCTTCTGGGAAGGGGCTCACTCACCGTCTGGTGAATTTGATCAAAGAGCATGTGAGGCATTGAGGTGGGCAGGGGAGCAGACCTGCAGTCATAGAGGGTCATCAGGATTAGGACAGCAAAGGCTGTTACAAATATTTAAACTTTTTTTGTTATAAAAGTACCAGATGGCATAAACTACTGAGGGGCTGGAGCAGGGCCAGAGAAGGGCAGCAGGGTCTGGAGAACAAACCTTGTGAGAAGCAGCTGAGGGAGCTGGGGTGGTTAGGCTGGAGAAAAGAGGGCTGAGGGGAGACCTTGCTGTCTGGAACTGATGGGAGGGTAGAGAGAGGTGGGGGTTGATCTCTCCTCCCAAGAACCAAGGGACAGGACAGGAGGAAATGCCAAATGCCCTCAAGCTGCCCCAGGGGAAGGTTAGGTTGGTTCTGACGAGAAACTTCTTCCTGGAAAGGGTCCTCAGACCTTGGAGCAGGCTGCCCAGAGAGGAGGTTGAATCACCATCCCTGACCATGTGTCAGCCGTGGAGATCTGAAGCTCAGGGACAGGGTTTGGGAGTGGGATGGGACAGCTGGGTTCGTAGTTGGACTCAATGAGCTTGAAAGTCTTTCCCAACCTGAATGATCTGATGATTCTATGAAACCTACCTTTCAGCACTACAAGATGTTTTTGCACGTAACGGGTGTGGCTTTTAATTGTTCCTTAGCCTCAAATTGAAATCTGGCTTAGTAGGGAAGAGCTGATGGCTGCATTTGTTAAGCAGAGATTGATTTTCCATTCACATCAGGTGTTGGTGGTTGTCTGTCTCCTCTGGACGCTGGATGTGCAGCCTGTGTTCTCACCAAACATATCCCATTTGTCATTGCCAGTGGCAGTGGCACAGACAGCCTGTCCAGACTGTTCATGCAGCGTCATTGTCATAAGGGCAGATGTGGCTGCAGACAGCCCAGACACTGCAGATGAATGGGGCTTGGTGGCGGGGTGGGGAGGATGTTCCCTCAGAGCAGCAGCAGCAGCTCTGCCCAGGAGGAGTGTGGAGAGCAACAGGTAGTGCCTGTCCTTGGGCTGCCCTTTCATGCTGGATCCTGTGGTGCAGACACTGCTGGGGATCACTTGGCCCCTGTCCTCAGTAAATATCTTGCTATCCTGATGAGCCTAAGGATTGTTAGTCTGTCTGTAGGAGTTTGGGTAATTATCTGCCTTGTGGTCTTCTTTTTGGGTTGAAAAGGTGGCTCTGTGATGCAGCCACATCTGTTCTAAAGCCATAGCTTTTGTTTTAGAGCGGTGGCCACCAGAGCAGGTTGCCTACAGCCCTCCCTCCACTTGGCAATAGGGAAACTTGGCTGGGTCTCAAGGCAGTAGTGGAGTCCCCATCCCTGGAGGCATTTAAGAAAAGACTGGATGTGACAGTGCGCTGATCTGTCTGATTGCATGCTTTCAGGTCACAGGCTCGGCTAGATGAGCTCAGAGGGCTTTTCCAGCCTCAGTGATTCTGTGATTTTTCTGCCATCGCCTTCTTTTCAACAGTGGGGTTGATAGAGTGACCCAAGGTGCTTCTAATCTGAGACACAAAGCACCTTCTGCAGTCAGGCAATCCCTTGTATAGAATCATCAGATCATTCAGGTTGGGAAAGACTTTCAAGCTCATTGAGTCCAACTACGAACCCAGCTGTCCCATCCCACTCCCAAACCCTGTCCCTGAGCTTCAGATCTCCACGGCTGACACATGGTCAGGGATGGTGATTCAACCTCCTCTCTGGGCAGCCTGCTCCAAGGTCTGAGGACCCTTTCCAGGAAGAAGTTTCTCATCAGGACCAACCTAACCTTCCCCTGGGGCAGCTTGAGGGCATTTGGCATTTCCTCCTGTCCTGTCCCTTGGTTCTTGGGAGGAGAGATCAACCCCCACCTCTCTCTACCCTCCCATCAGTTCCAGACAGCAAGGTCTCCCCTCAGCCCTCTTTTCTCCAGCCTAACCAGCCCCAGCTCCCTCAGCTGCTTCTCACGAGGTTTGTTCTCCAGACCCTTGCCCACTCCTGCTGCCCGTTTCTGGTGACCCACTCCAGCCCCTCAGTGTCCTTCTTTTATTACGGTGCACAGAACTGACCCCAGTACTCGAGGTGTTGTCTCACCTGTTTCAGCACTAATCAAACATCTAGCAAAGGCCAGATGGGATCTGAAGACTGTTTCCATGTTCCAGGAGTGTCTCTGACCCCCTTGGTGTGTCCTCCTCTCTCACAGGTGCTGTACCCCGTGTGCCATGTGCGGAATTTAATGCTCTGGAGTGCTGTTTACCTGCCGTGCTCTTCTCCCTCGACACCTGCCGAAGATACCTGTGCCCCATACCCTGTTCCAGGCTCTAGCCCTGAAGATCAGCCTCTGGGCAGGTGAGCCTAGAGCTCAGAAATCCCATCTTGTAAAGTAAGATCAACAGAGAATATTGTGGGATGTAAAGAAGCAAATACTGGTGGGAGGAGGGAAGTTTCTTCTTGAGGTTGTTTGTGGGCTGTTGGACCGATGTACCCAACTGCAGTGTGTTGCTGCTTCGGTTCTGTTACATTCCAGAATGTAACAGAGAAAGAGAGTTGAGCTCTGGGTGTTGCATATTCTTGTAGGATTCTTTACCTCCTTATGGGATCTGAGCTTTCCATCGGGAGTCTCAGCTGGGGTTCTTTTCCTATGTCACATAACCATTTCTTACTCTTTTTCCCCAATTCTGAGCAGATGGCCACAGTGTGCTCCTGGATCACAAAATCCACTAATTAGCACATTGTTACTGCCCTAAGTGTGGGGGGAGCTTTTAAAACCCACAGTAGCTAAACACTGAGACCCAAACTAACCCCAACTATGAACCCCTGTACCTCTGTAGGTTACCAAAAACACGATCATTTGACAATCTGACAACCGCCTGTGACAGCAGCGTGCCTACAGCCAACCGCCGCAGCAGCGACCCCAGCCTCAACGAGAAGTGGCAAGAGCACCGGCGCTCACTGGAGCTCAGCAGCCTTGGCAACACGGGTGACGACCCCTTTGAGGGTGATGGCTTGAGCAGGCAAGGAAGAGCTCCTGTTGGAGCAGAGCTCTCAGTTGCCGCAGGCGTGGCGGAGGGGCAGATGGAGAACATCCTGCAAGAGGCCACAAAAGATGATGTTGGTATGGAGGAGCACTCAAGGGGTGGCTTAGAGACGGGAAGTAAACTGGAGGAGGAGGTCTCCCCAGAGGAGAAGAGAACTGAGAACCCCCATGGGTACATGAGCGACCGTGGCACAAAGGCTGAGGGGGATAAAGACACTATACTGAGCAGTCCTGCGTCCAGCTTGCGTTTGGCTTCGCAAGGTGCTTCTGAGCTCAAAGGGCAAGAGGATGAGCAGGCAGAGCTCGGTGCTGCTGTCCAGAAGTTACCTCAGGCTGTTCCTTTGGAGGGCTTTGTAAGTAGAGATGCTCAGAACAAGGTGGAGGACAAGGGTGTTGGCAAACTCGAAGGAGAAGTGGAGAACCTGTACAATCCCACACAGGCTTCCAGCCTTCCTTCCCCTCTGACAATCCCACATGAGGCAAGAACATCCAACATCGAGAGTTCCACGGAAACCTTAATGGAGAATGAAGCAAAGCAAGAGCTAATTGTGAAGGAGCTTTGCCACAGACCTCATGGGCTCCCCAGCAGCTCTGACCAACTTCCTCCAGCTTCAGAGAACAGGCTAGAGGGAGAGAGTGTGCTAGAATGGCAAAAACTGGGATCAAAAATTAGGACTGCTGGTAGCAGCAGCACCCCCCCCATCCCGATGCCTTCCCCTTGTGCCTTGCCTTTAGCTGAATGTAAAGATGAGTTGGTGTGTAACGGAGAGCTGGAGCCTGAGAACAAGGTGGTGGAGAAGCCGCCGGGGTTTAGTGTCACCCAGAAATACCATGCAGTGAATGGACACTGTGTGAATGGAGAGGATGGAGGGCTCAAAGCTGCTCTGAGCCGGCAGGTCTCCACGGCCAGCTGTGGCTCAGTGCAGTTTCACTTGAGGAACTTGCACCAAAAGTGGGTGTTCAGTCATCTTGGGAAGCAGCCGGCCGGTGCCAGCAGCCCGGACCAACCGGCACGGAGTCACCTGGACGACGACGGGATGCCTGTCTACACTGACGTCATCCAGCAGCGCCTGCGCCAGATTGAAACAGGCCACCAGCAGGAAGTGGAGACCTTGAAGAAGCAAGTGCAGGAACTGAAGAGTCGTCTGGAGAGCCAGTTCCTCAACAGCTCCCTGCGTCTCAACGGTGATTATGGGGACGAAGTGGTAAGTGAAAGGAAAGTGGAGCCACTGCTGGAGACAGGGGGCGAGTTCGTTGTCTTCTGGATCTCACCACATGGGTCAGCTCTCATTCTGTCGGCTGGGAGGGACTTCTGTGGCCTTTCTGGCTGTTGTAAAACCCTCCGGGTCATTCTGAAGAGGGTAGAGAGTACATGGCCAGTGGCAATTCATAGGGACTGGTATTTTTGCAGTATTTCACAGTATCACAGTATTTCAGTTTGGCTGGGCTCATACCAAAGGTTCATTTCCAGATGGGTGTTGCACACATAGCTGGACATGCTCACACACCTTCAGTGGCTTTAGGAAAATTAAAAAACTCCAAATGATCTGTTGTGCCATTGTTTTTGTCCAGATATTTTCAGTTTAGGGATTTTCCTGAGGGCTTGACTGGGGACAGCAGTGCGTAGAACTGAGCGCTCAGGATGGGGAAGGTGCAGGAGTTCATTAGCTCAGATCCATCCAATCCTAACCAGCCCCTTTCCAGATCCTGACCCTGCTCAAAGCTCTTGAACTGAAGTAAATTCAGAGCATTTGTGGTGGCCTTGTGAGGGTTTATTTCACAACAAATGAGAAATTTTAAGGGAGCTTGTAAAAACTGCCCTTTGCTGATCCTAAAAGTGAAGACTTCAGTATTTGTGGAGTCGTGGCTGCAGAAGACATTTTAAAGTCAGGAATGAAAGGTCATTCCAAGTTCAGGATCTCCGCAGGCAGCAGCTTCTCCTTATGTCTCTGCATCTTTTGATAGATTTTTAGGCTGCTGCTCCCCTACCTTGGTTTTTACCTATTTCTTCTCCTTTTCTGACTAATTAATAATCATAAAAAGCCACAAGAACTGCATTGGCCGGCCTTGTGCTGGAACACTGGTTCAGGAACAGGCTGGAGTCCTGCAGGGGGCTCCAGGACAGGGTTTCTCAGAGGTTTTTCATTAGCTCAGTAAAATAACTGTCAGCTGGGTGCTAAGAGGCAGATGAAGAGACTTGAAATCCTTGCAGCAGGGTTTGTACCTCCCTGTGGGTCAGAGTGCAGTTGGTATGAGGCCAGTGTAACACCCATCAGAAATGCTCCTTGTGGTCCCAGAGGGATCAGTTTGCCTGCAGAACTGAAAGGGAAAATTTGACAGGAGGCGATTGTGGAATTTAATCCTGTTTCGAGGTGGCAGAGGTGCTAGATAGGCCCAGGTACGGTCATTGTGATGAAAAATACACACAGAGAGCTTTTTTGGCTCTTGATGTTGGAGATAATCAGCCCTACATTCTCCTTTGGGGACTCTGTATCACTCCCGTTGGCAAAAGCTGGGATTCTCCAGAGAAACTCCTGGTTTCAAGGGCTTTGACATGCAGTCTGGGACTGGGTGTGAGATTGTGCTGTCCTCTAGAAAATTCCCTCATTTTGAGAACCCACGTCTACTTCCTAATTGTGCCTCGGCTTGGGGGAACAGGTTTTCTTCTGGAGCTCCAGGGACACACTTTCCTCAGGCACAGAAGGACCTGGATTCAGCGTTTGCTGCTGTTCTTAACTTATTCTGAGGGCTGCCTGAGCTTTAAGTCAGTTAAAATTCAGTTCTACCTGGACAGACTGTAGTAGGGAACTGCTGTCCACCCCCTATACCTGTGTATGGCTCAGATTTGGAGCTTCCCACGTGTGATTTGGCTCATGTTCCCAGATCTTTTTGCTGACAAAAGGATTATTTGCATTGATAGAATTAATTGTAAAAGTGAAAAGTTTAATCACCAAAAGCGCTGCCAGAACTTTGTCACAGACACAACAGCAAATGGATTTGAAACCCAGTTGAACATCACATCATCCCATTGTCAGAGGGTCAAAACCCAACCTCTCAGGGTTGGTTTAGGGGGTTTTTTTTGGGGTTCAGTTCCCCAAACTGCTTCAGCCTGGGGCGTTTCCAGAGAGTCCCTCTTGCCTTCACCACTGTTGCTGGCAGAACAAACCACTTTCCCGTAGCAGGAGGTTCCCTTTCTGCTCCGCCCCACGGCTGTCCGGTGTAGGTGTGTGTGGCAGTGGGAATCAGGAAGGTTCTGTTCAGCTGTGTTTGTTTGCCAACAGACTTCTATACCCGACTCGGAAAGCAATCTGGATCAGAACTGCTTGTCTCACTGCAGCACAGAGATTTTCTCTGAAGCCAGCTGGGAGCAGGTGGATAAACAGGACACAGAGGTACAGACTAAATCCCTGTAAACTGGCTTGTTCTTCCAGTAGGATGGGAATAGTCATCGTTCAAATTATCCTGCAACCTTTGGTCACGGGCCACCTCCTGCTGAGCTTCTTGCGTTCCTCGTGTGTCTCACACTTGAGATCTCGGTACCTGTGCCTATGAGCCCTCTGCTTTTGTGTGTGAGCTGTGTGCGGAGCTGGGCTGGCGTGATGCTGAAAGAGCCTCGAATGGACACATGCCTGAGAAATAGTGTTGGCTTCAATACTTCTGAAGCACAGGGGTAAACTCCAGGGGTTTGGGACTTTGTGACTGAATTGCTGCTTGCCTGAGGGGTTTGAGTGTGGCTGTTCTCTGAGGGAAGGTTGTCTGCCTCTGACTGTTGCAGATGCTCTTAGAACAGAATGAGAGCTTCCCTCATGGGGCTTCGCTCGCAGTTTGAGTGTAAAGGAGCAGTGGTTTGTTCATGCTGGCTGGCCGTCTCCCTGATGACCATGTGCTGTGTTTCTGCCAGGTGACGCGATGGCTCCCCGACCACCTAGCTGCCCACTGCTACGGCTGCGACAGCACGTTCTGGCTGGCCAGCAGGAAGCACCACTGCAGGTATCGGCACAGCCTCACAACTCGGGCTTTTTCCTCTCCTTCTCTGCTGTCAGAGTCTTTTGACCCATAGCTCCTTTCTCGAGGTCTTTCCTAGACCCAGTGGCTCAGAGCAGGACCCTACAGGCTCTTGGAAGAGGAGCAGAACAGCTGTTCCCATCCAATTCCAGTTCTTCCAAAGGGTTACTTTAAAAAGTTTGGGATCTGCTCGAGCCTAGCCTGAACAGATCCTGCCTGGTTTTCTTCCTTCCTCAGACCTTCTCTAACTCTTCTCCCCTCTTCATATTCTCTAGGAAGAGTAACTCAGTGAATATTTTCATTCAGTTACTGTGTGAAGTCAGTTTTCTGGGTGATTTTTTGCCAAACATGCTGCCCACAGAGGTCTCAGCAGGCAGTGCAAGGGCTTGGGAAAGAGCAGGTGGCAGAGAGGCCAGAGAATCTCCTGTTCTTTTCCACATCACTTCCTGCTCGTGATCTCTGGACATGAAAGGACTAGAGCCTGGACCATCATTTCAATAAATGGCAGTGACCACATTCTGATGTCTCTTTGCTTTTTGAAGTTGTAGGGAGTCCCAGACACCCTCTCTGGCTTGGGGCCTGTTTATATTTTGCCCCACGTATTCTCGTGAAGAACAAAAGTCCCAGGGAAAAATGAAAACTAGAATCGCCCATCCAGAGGTTATGGTGGTGGTTTCTTCTGTCCTTATTCTGGTTTCCCTGTTCTGGCCTCTGGGGGACTCCAGCCCATGGGGACACACAGGAGGATAAGTGAGACTCTGGGGTCTTTGGTTGCACATTTTCCTCTAGTGTCCTTGTTTCTTCAGCTCTCAGATAGTTACCTAGGGCTGGTCAGGCTGACCCTGGGAGCTCTGGCTGTTGATGGTGGAAACCAGTAAGAAATGGAGACCAGCCAGAAACCTCAGGTGTGCAAACAAGCTGAAACCCAGCCGTTCCCCAGCCTGGAGCAGGTCAATCCCAATTCCCAGCTTCCTCCGTCACCATTATTTGCTGCTTCAGCTTGTTCCCCTCTGAGCTCTTTCTCCCCTCCTTGCAGGGACATTGACCGTGTTGATCAGATCTGGTGAGCATTTCCAACAGCCTCTGCCTGTTGTCTGTCTGCGTTTCCCTCGTAACCTCTCCAGACTAACTCGCTCTGTTCCCTCCACCTTGTTCTTCACTGGCTAGAAATCACTAGACGGGACTGCGGGTGCCTGGCACAGTCTGTAGACGCTCTAGGCTGGATAATCCAGCCTTTCCTTCCACAGAACGTGCTTAGGATTTGGCTGTGGGTAGCTTAAACCAGGCTGTGGATGACACTAACGCTCACCTTCAGTGAACCACGTGTGTGAGTAGCAGAGAATGGCACTCTCCTAACCGAGAGGATCCTGTGGACTCAGCCCTTATGCATTAAAAATCCCCTTCATCGCTTCACTCTGTGAGAAGTCCCCAAACCATTTGAATATCGCAGTGCAGTGCGTTGGCAAAACAACCTGCTGCTTATTCTAGAGGGACTGAAAATGCTGTGGCAGGAACAGGAATGCAAAGAGGGTTTGGATTGCAAATACCCTCTGAACATAAGGAGAGGAGGGGTTGGTGCTGTAGTTTCCAGTCCCCCTTCTTCGAAGGAGCCAGATCGCTATTCCAAGCTGGTTTTGACCATCTCTCTCTTTAATCGCTCTGGCAAAGCAGAGGACAGACCACCAGGAGAGAGAGAATGAGCAGTGCAGAGCTCAGGGGAGAGCAGTTACAGGGCACCATTATTTATTGCAGAGGGACAGAGCAGCCACAGACCCTCCAGCTCGTGTTAGGGAGCTGCGGAGCTACAGCAGACCCTGGGTTTAATCCCTCTGTGTCTCTTTGGTCCTCATCCCTGTAGAGCAGCAGCCGTGTGGGGTGTTGGAACAGCTGTTCCCTGGGGTGTCCCTGTGTAATGCCTTATGGGATCGGGAGGGTTTCCTGATGGTAATTGGTATCAGGGTCCTTACAAGGCCTTGAGGAGCCACTGCAGAAAGTCTGGGCTGGCCCTCGTCAGCCTCCCAATGCCAGGGCTGTGTGGAGCTGAGAGAACAAGCCCAGTGAAGTGGGCTTATTCTCTGCTCATTCTCTCTGCTGCCTCTCCCCATCAGCAGCCAGCATCTGGAAATGGTGTCTCCTGACCAAGGAAGAATTAATCAGAGCTGCTGGGTGCCAGCAGAATTCCCTGCCACCATCTTGCCAGAGAGTTAATGCCCAGGGCATGGAGGTAAATGTACAGAATTCAGGCCCCTGGAGCACTGCTCCCAGCTCCCAGTAAGAACTGGTGAGTGCGGGGGACGGCAGCAAGTTTTGAAGGGGGTCTGTGAGAGGAGGGTAATTACTTTGCATATTTACTTGCCCTCCCGTGAGGTGCGTGTGCTAGCTGCTCTGTGCTGGGAATGTGGCTGAGCCTGCCCAGCATGACCCCCTACCCTGGTTCACGGCTTGGCATGATCCCTGTGGCCTCCGTTTGTGTTCCACAGCAATGCAGGGCTGCTGGAGACAGACTGATGGGGCAGTGGGAGCATTGCAGCAACCCATCCTGGGCTTCAGTTTTTTCATCTGTCCCATCCTTTCCAGTTGCCCAGTTGAAAGAAACAGAAGAAACTGGCCCAGTGCTGCCTCTTACCAGCACAGGCTGCCGAAGAGGAAAGGAGCCAGGCTCCAAACTCATCCTAGGACTGGGAGGCCAGGAGGCTGCCTTCCCCATGTCCTCATGGGAACATCCCCTGGCTGCTCTGCAGTGACCCCCCCCCCTCTCAGCCCAGTGCCCTGGGAGCACCCTGGCCAGGCACAAATGGGGCTCACAGAGGCCCAGTTCTCTCCAGTTTGGCAGGAGACACAAGAGCTGTTGCTGTGGAGGTGTTTAATGAGCTGCCACATAGTTTGCTCTGTGCTCCTTCCAGTGTTCTCTGGAGCTCCACTCTGGCTTGGGAAGCACAAGGTACTGGCACAGGGAGCAGCTCCAGGGCTGTCAACATTGTAGGACTTGGGTAGCTTTGCCAAGCTGCTCCTAATATCTTCTTTTCCCTTTCTCTCCTGTTCCTGACACAAGGAATTGTGGAAATGTCTTCTGCTCCAGTTGCTGTAACCAGAAGGTGCCAGTTCCCAGCCAGCAGCTCTTTGAACCCAGCCGAGTCTGCAAGTCGTGCTACAGCAGTTTGCATCCCAGCAGCTCCAACCTTGACCTCGAACTGGATAAACCCATCACTGCCACCTCCAATTAAACAGCTCCAACTCTTCCCTGGCGGCTATGCAGATTCCCGGAGTGCCGAGGCTGGGAGGAGGCTACGGGGAGCTGAGAGATTCTAAGGTCGGGACGTGGAGCTCATCTGGGCCGAACAGACGTCAAGGACATGCCGCTGGATCGTGGGATGGGGCTCCTTTCCCAGCTCTTCCCCTCCTTCCCCCACTGTCCTGTCCGTGTGTCCATGTCTCCGCGTGCGTGTGTGTATATAATAATATATAGGTGTCTGTTGGATTGCTGGAAGGGCATGGAGGTGAGAAGGGAGTCGGCACCAGAGCCAGCTGTTCCATTTGCATTTTGCCCGTTCCACCGGTGAACTGGTTGCAGACAGATGATTTCATTGCGGAAAGGGCAAAGGGGGGAGGTGGAGCAGCCCCGCGTGCAAAGCCGCAGTTCCTGTAGCGTCGGCACTTGCGCTTTTCAATCACTCCTGTTTCTTCCAAATGGGAAACTGCTGTTTGGGAACCTGTTGCTGCTAGAAGAAATGGGAATCTCTTTCCCAAGAGCACAGCTCCCTCTCTGTTCTTAGAGTGGGGTCAGTTCTTACTGCATGAACGGGGATGTGGGCACTGCTGCCCAGCCCCGGCCCCTAGGTGCTTGCACATTGGGGTGGTTCCATGGCTTAGAGCCGGGGGCAGTGGCCAAGCCCAGGTGGGTTTCACACTGGCACAGAAGTTCGTCAAGTGTGACGGGTTGTTGAACACTGGGGCACACTGGTGTTTGTGGGGTTTGTTCTGCGCTGGGTCATTACGCCCCTGCCACCTTACCCGCGGTCCTACTCCAAATAGGAAAAACCTGCCTGAGGATTCCAGACACATCACAGATTCCCCTTTTCCTGAGTCACTTTTAAAATCACCTTGTTAGAGTGCGGGGTTGGTGGGTTTGGGATTTTAGATGAGCATCAGGTACTCACCCCCCATCCTAATCCCTGGCTCCTCCTGGTGCAGTCTGCACAGAGCAGCTGCAGCTCCTGCTCACATGGTGTTGCCTGGACACAGGGTTCCACCTTCTCTGGGGACGTTGTCAAGGCTCCTGCTGCTGGGGTAGTGGCAGCTCTAGATGAGAGTGTCAGCCCCTCTGAAGCCCTGGGAGAAGAGCGGAATGGCAGAGCCGTAGCCCGAGAGAGCGTTGCATAATGCAGACCACCCCAGAGCAGCACTCGGATCCCATGGGGGTACATCAAGGTATTTGATTTTCCTTTTGACACTGAACTACCTGCAGCCACAGAGAATCCAGAGAGAAACCTGAACGTCCAGGGTCTGTCGAGACAGGAGGCAGCTGGGAAGGAACCCCGGGAGGGGTTTAGAAACATCGTTCAAACCATCCGCAGCGAAGAGAAGCAGTGAAGGTGGTTCCCCCAGCCAAGGGGTCTCTTCAAGTGTTTGTTGCTGAACTGGTCGGGGTCTGTGGGCTGGTTGGGAGCAGAATGATGCCAGCAGCTCCTGCTGGGGGAGGCACTGGGCAGGCCGTGCCTGCAGGGCCGCAGGACAGTTGAGATTGTGGTGGGAAGAGCCAGGAGCGATTCTGCACTTCCTAATGCCAGGTGCCAAGAGGTCCCGGTGGGGGCTTGTGGGGTCCGGGATGGGCAGTGTGAATAAATGCTTGTGGCTCTCAGTCTTCTTCGTTGTTGGGTTGTTTTTTTTGGGTTTTTTTTTGATGGACGAAGCACTTTTTTAATGAATCTGATTTCTCTTTGTTTGTAAATGAGGGCCCGGCCTCTCTCCGTAGCCCTGTACAGACAGAACCCTCCTCTCCTACCGAGAGTCAAGTGCTCCCCTATTTTTCATTTTTGGTTGATACTTTAGAGTTGTTGGATATCTAAATAAAAGTGAATAAAGTTTAGACTTCTGCATGGGAGCATTTGCTAACAAATTGCTAATTCTTTTTTATCATTTGTTTTCCTTCCCTGTCTCTTGGCTCAGGGGTTGTGGCTGAGGTTCAGCAGAAGCACTGAGGCCTTTGCAGGAGGCTGCAGCCAGGGCAGCCTCTCAAGTTCTTTTCCACTCTGTCTGTGCAAGGAGCAGACTGTTGCTCCTGAATTGAAAATCTTAAGTTGCTGAGTCCCAAGGAGAAGGCAAAGACCCCAAGTACATCCAGCCCCCCCACCCCATGGTGCTACATGGTGGTTCCAGTGCGAGAGTCTCCCCTCCCTCGGGACCTCATTCTCTGTCCCCTTAACACCACCCATCAGGGTTTGGGCTGATGTTGGCCCAAACGTTGGAGCAGCGTGAGGTGGCTGAGGCTTCACCCGGCTCCGAGCACTGCTGGGAAGCAGGAGGTCAATGTCTCCCATTGCCAACAGCAACAGGGGAGATGCAGACTCACGTTCACCCACTTCCCACTTGACTCTTTATAGTGGACCTGCAGCTGTGGGAACAAACCAAACTCACTGAGGTTTAACTTCTTTTGATGTTCTCTCCAGAAGGTGGAAAACCCTTGCTGTCTGTTCTGCGTGAGGGTCTGCTAGTGTTTTTTTCAGAGCTTTAGCTCTGACCAGCTGTTCCAGCCAGGAGAGAGGATTCACTCTGAATTCTCAGCGTGGCTGAGGAGCATCTTGAGCAGCTCAGAGTTATGGTGGGGCAGGCCTGTTCCAGTCACACTGTGAGCTGCTCAGCCACTGGTACTGCTCTCAAATGAGAGGTTCTGAGCAGCCATGGCAGCTGAGGGGGTGGTTACAGCTCCCTGGACTGGCCAGTCTCTGACACCCTGAGCTGCTGAGGGTGTGCTGGGAGCAGCAGGTTGCAGCCCTACTCCAGCATTTGCTGTTACGTAGCTCCTTCCCTACTCGAGTGAGTTCCAAGTGCTTCTTTCAGTGAGTGGTTGTAGTGCAGTGACCTGTTGTCACTGTCTGTGTGCCAGTACCTCCAGTCCCAGACACTTCACCACCCTGGTCTTCTCTGCTTCAGAAATGAGACCCTCTGAGTCTCTCCAATGCGCAATGGGATGAGAGAACATTTAAACTGCCCCGTAGATCTAAAGGGCTTCTGTCAGTGGCTCTTGTGGGAGCAGCTGGAGACCTTCATTTCCCAGCAATCAATTCTCTCTAATGAGGCTTTTCCTCCTCCTGATTGCTCCAGCTCTCAAACAGCACCAGGGCCTGGTGAGAGCCTTGTGCCACTGTGACTTCCAGGCTCTCGCTCTCTGTTTGCAGCTTGTCTGGCGTTTGGAAATTGCGGTGGCAACTGAGAAACAGGACAGACTCTGAGGATCAAAGGCCCCTCTTGCCCACCCTGTAGGATGGCAGCAGGTTCAGCCTGTCATTGAAAGACATTCAGCTGCAATTGGTTGGGCTGGGCTGGGTTGGATGGACTAGGAGAGGTGGCAGCAGCTTGTGAGAGAGAGTGAAGGTTCCCAAGCTTTTGTTTTCCTTTGTTTTACTCCGTGAGTGGCCAAGACCAGTCACCAGGCCAGGTGTCCTGAGCCCACCACATCCCGACCTCATGGACATGATGAGTCCTGGGAGAAAAGCCCATCCCAAGCAGGTGAGAACAAAAAGGAAAACAGGAGAAAATCGTGCTTTTCTGTGTTTAATGCAATTCAATAATTTTCAGGTTGATTTTGGGTGGGTTTCTTTATGAAGGCACCAGGGGAGCTGCTGTATTGTATCGCTGGCTGGATCTGATCCACTGGTCTTTGCCTACAGCACAGTGAGGACACCTTGGCATCCTGGACTGACTCAGTGGCCACATCAGTGAATCACACTCAGCCGCAGATTCCCACAAGAGCACGGGGGGGGTTACTCCCAAGGGATTTGCCTGGCCTCTGTTGGAGTGTCCCCACTGTGCTTGGAATTTGCAGATGTCTAAGGGTTCTAGGTGGGTTTTGGATTGCCAGCCACCTTCTGCTCTGTCAGGAGGGCTGGGATAGCTCCTGGTGCATCAGAGCCTGCTGCTGTGGGCAGGGCTGCCCTCGTAGACCAAAGTGCTGTTCAGCAGTGCTGCCTCAGCATTGTAGCTGCCACTTGCCAGCCCCGTGACCACAGGACACAGATCCTGGCTGCACCACCTGAACACAGAATGACAGTGGTTTGTCCAAGCCTTTGTTGCACAGGCTGTGCCCAGCATGGATTCTTCTCATCATCGCTGATGGCACCAGCTCAGAACACTTTGTTGATCAGTTTGGGTCTCACCAGAGCTGGGACTAGGTTGCTCAGAGAGGCAGGGTGAAGCTGCCTCATTGCACAGGCAATGGCTGGGGCTGGAGGAGGTTCTTACCTTTGGGCAGCAATGATGTCAGCAGGGGAAGCATCAGGCCGGGCTGCGTGTTCAATTAGAAGAGCTCCTGTGGAGAAGTAGGAGACATCAGCATTCCCTGGCTCATGGAAAGCAGTGCCGGGTGGTTATTTGGTTATTTGACAGCCCTGAGGTGCTGCAGTTTGAGGGAATGTGGGGACTGAGATTTAAATTCCACTGTCAGCCCAGAAGCTGTGACTGACTCCTGGCCCTTCCCTGGTCTGAACGCCATTGTTTCTCTTTCCCACTACCTGCATAAATCCTTGCCAGGGTGTAGGAGAAGTCTCTTGCTGCCAGTTCCATGGTTGCTGCTTTCCTTGAACCCTCTGCTTGCAGGAACTGCTCCAGGTTGCTCACAGCTTCCTGCGTCTGCTTCACGGTGCCTTCCAGCTTCATGGTCCTTGAAGCCAGTCCCAGTTTGTTCTACAATGAAAACAGCCACAGGGAAAGTTACCTCCTGTGAGGAAACGGTGAAATCAAGGTGGTTATAACCAGTGCTGCCATGGCTAGAGTGGCCAGAGGACCACAGGGCAGCAGGGATGGGAATGCTGCTGAAAGGAAAGTCACAGCCTTTCCTCAAGGAGACAGAATTCCTATGGGGCTGTTCCCATGCTGCTCTCCAGCTGCACACAAGGACCAGATTGTGTCCTCAGTCCTTTCTAATTGCATTGCTGGGTTGGGTTCCAGTATTCCTAGTCCCAGAGACACACAGTCTCTTGGCTGGAAGAGGCCTTCAACATCATCAAGTCCAACCCTCAACCCAACACCCCAATGAGGTCAGATGCTGGAGCTGCATCTGGGCAGGAAAAGGCAGATTTGAAGGAGCTTTTCTCTGCAAGTGGTGTCAGCAGGAGAGGCCTCAGTGCCAGAGTGGTTCTCATGGACACCAGAGCATCACTGAGAATCTCTGCGGTGGCGAAGCAGGGCTAGATCTGCCTCCATTGCTGTGCTAAGCCTGGGGCCTCATGTACCAATGAGAGCATCTCCACAACATTCAAACCTGTCTCTCAGGAGCAGTATAAAAAGATTATCCTGGACAGAACCGTAACAAAGGAGCTGCTCCATGCTCCAGTAGTGTAGCAGCTGCTGGGAGGTGCTTTTTTTCAGTTAGTCTCGTTTGTGAGATATTTGTGGAGCTGAAGGCTCTACGTGGCCCCGGTGGATGCTGTTCTGTGCGCCAGGCAAGGCAGTGCCTGAACACACAGGTCAAATGCTATAGAGGCACTGAAACGTTGGTGTTGAACACTTACTGCCGAGATAAAATCCAAAGAAATCTCCAAGCCCACAAAATGCTGATAAGAGGTTTTAAAAGTAGCTCAGAGCTTGTTGCTAGCAAGGATCAACAACCTCAAAGGCACAAATAAGTTCACAGACTCACACACTGTCTTCAAGATAATCTCGTCCAACCTTGGACCAGTACTGCCAGGTCACCACCAACCCCTGGCCCTGAATACCAGGTCTACACATGTTAACTGTCTCCAGGGAAGTCAGTCTCTTCTCCCTAGGTACAAGTGACACCTCAAGTTGCCCCAGGGGAGGGTGAAGTTGGCCCTGAGGAACAATATCTGCCCCAAAAGGGTTGCCCAGGCTACCCAGGGCAGGGGAGGAGTCCCTCTCTGTGGAGGGGTCTCAAAGCCAGGGAGCTATGGGGTGAGGGACATGGGTTAGCGGGGCCCTGGCAGTGCTGGGGAGCTTAAAGGGCTTTTCCAACCCAAACAACTCTGTGAGCCTCTGTCAGCACCTGGTATCAGACTGTGATTAACAATGAGTGAGGTGGCTCAAACCATGGCAAGGAAAGAGAAGAGAATTTGTGAGCAGGGTAACCAGGGAGGCTGCACCTGGTGGGAGAGATCGGCGGCTCTGACAATCCATCTGCAAAACTCTGCCGCAGCACTGAGAACATGAGGATCTACCACCTTGCTCAAGGACTGGCTGGCCAGGGCTTTGCCTGGAATCCTGAGAACAAAGTCCCCCAGACCGTTGGGAGGAGAGGGAAGAAAAACACCCCTGGCAGCTGGGATAAAAGGAGGGATTCGAGCAGAGCAGGGGGACCATCAGCCCTCCCCGGCCTGCAGCCAGAGTGAGAAACTGACACAAGGGCTGCTGGAGAAATCCAATATCTGTGAAGCTGAGGGAGTGAAGAGGGACTGAGCATCTATCACCATCACCACATTCCCTGGTGCCCATGAAGCCAAAACTGACTGAGAAGGTGGCCAGAGAAACCGAGGAGTTTCTCCAGAGATCAGCAGTGGCTGAGGAGAGAGGCAGCAGGGAGGGGAGCCAGAGCCTGCAGTCCTGAGTGGTGATCTGACCCCTTAACTCTCTTCTCTCCCTTTCCCTTTCTCCTCTCCTCTACTTTCTGAGTTGAGCATCCAGTTACTTCAGAGATTCCTGTGCATTCTGAGTTCAGAATCTGATAATTTCAGTAAACTTTGACTTTCCTGTGGCCCTATGGAGTCGACCCCAAGTGAATCCATGAACCTAAGACACTCCCTTCTCTCCCTGACTGGGATGTGAAACCTGGGTAAGAGCAGCTTCATCCATTGCTGCCCCTCTGCTTAAGGTTCCAAGACCTGGGCATTGCAGACCAGGAGTATAAACTGACTTTAACTCTGGGGGGAAAGCACTGTACTCCCTCTGCTCTCTGAGAATTAGTCCCTAATTTACTCTTTTCCTAAACAAAAGCACTGAATCTTGTAACAGATCAAGCTGGTGGGTTCCACACCCTCCCCTGCACTGGAGGTGAAAGGCTGGAGAGCGGCTTTGGTGGCAACAGCAGCTCTGCATGTGGCTGTGCCCCAATTCCTGCTGAGGCCACACACACAGCACTGCCATCCCTCCTACCCTTTTTTCTGGCCGAGACCAGAGAGCAGCAGAGCTGCAGAGCTCTGGTTCATCAGACTCCTTCAGTTTCCATTGTGGAGTTTTCAGATGCTGCCCAGTCGTTTGCTCTCACCAAGCAGTGCTGTCACACTGGGTTCTACTTAAAGAACAATTGTGAGGATTTGGAAACAGAATGGCAGGGAGAACATCCAGAAGCACTGGTGTTGTCTAAGAGCATCGAGCAAACCCGTGGGCTGGCTTTGCTCATCTCAACTGGTTTCCTGCTGCCTTAAACTTGTGGTTGTGGGCTGCAAAGGGCCTGAAAACACCACCACGAGTCTTCAGTGGAGCGTCCCATTTACAACTCTATTTTCAGCCCTACATGGTCACTCCTTCAGTTGATTCCAAGCTCTGGACTGGCCTCCAGAAGCAAATTTAACCTCAAGTGACTAAAATGCAATAATCAATCCATTCCTTGGTGCTATTGTAGAGTTCTTTTCTGTCTGTAATTGAAGTCTGAATCTCAGCCAATGCTTTGGCCCCAAATTCCAGTTTTTCAGTGCAATATTCAGTGACTGTCCCTGTGCAGTCCCCACCTGATGCTCCTGCCATGGCCCGGCTGGAGCCCAGGACTGCCTCTCACACTTGCTCCTCTCACCACATTCTCCTGAGGCTCTGTAGACTAATTATCTCAAAATCCAGCTTCTCATTGTCATGTAGTGCTTGAATGAGGAACTTCCCTCTATTTTTCTTTTCCTGGGGATCACGTTGACATCAGCTTCCTGCTCCTGGATCCCATCAGCGCTTGGAATCCACCATCAACAGAGACAGCTGGTAGAGGGTAAGGGAAGGATTGGTGGTGATGGGGTCAGGGTGGGGGACGTTACTCCAGGACATGACTTTCAGAGAACAAAGGGCTCAGTACTGCCACCACTTCTTCCAGAGCAGCCAGTCACTGGGCACCAATCCCACCAGCCATGGACCTTGATGGATGAACATAAAATGGATTGCCCTGGTTTTATGTGTGCCAGTGAAAGGAAATGGATTGGAGCAGTAAAAAAGCCCTTTATGAAGAGCTAAATTATTTCCTTACTGCAGAGGGATGAGGAGGCTGTTTCAAAATGAGCCATGACTTTCAGAGACTGAAAGAATTTGGACCCCTGGAGCTCAAAAAGATTGTGAGGCCATGAAAGCCTGCCTCTGCTGTAGAAACCTGGCACCTGATGCGGCAGAAGTACCTCCCAGGCTGCATTATGCAGTGGCTGGTTGCAAGGAAAAGCTTGCTGACACAGCCGGGTTAAACCTGCACAGTGAGATCCATTTTCTCCAGAACTAGAACATGAACTGCATTCTCCCGGCTCAGCCCCTTCCACCCGGTCTCTGTGGAAGCAGTGCCAGCCTTGGTCTGACAGGACCAGCAACTACAACTGGAACTTGGAGAACTTTCAAGTCAAGGTTTGCTCCTTCTCCCTCCATTGACATCATCAGAGTGATGGTGGCACTGCGAGAGCCACAATGAGCTCGTGAATGAATGCATCTCCATGGCTGACAGTACCAGCAAGGCCTTTCCTTCCCTGCTCCATCACCTTCAGGGTCAGATTGAGCTGCTTTCTACCTGTAGCCAGAGCAGCTGGCTTTTCCAGTAGCAGATTTAGCCCGTTTGGTAGTGGATTTATTTGAGCTTTTTGTCCTTGATCAAAAGTTGTCTGACAGGAGGAGCAACTGACTCGCACCTCTGGAGATCAGAGAGGTGCCCTGTACAGAGCCCAGCTGCATCAGGAGGGTTGAAATCATAGAGTCACAAACTGAGTTGGGTTGAAGGTGCCACCTCCGGCCCTGAACAGGGCCATCCACAACCAGAGCAGGTTGCTCAGATCCCCAAGGGTCAATCTGACCTGGGATGCTTTCAGGGATGGGGTTTCTCCCACCTCTCAGGGCAACCTGGACCAGGCTCTCTCCACCCTCACTCTAAAAATTCCTCATATCCATTCGAAATCTACACCTTTTAGTTTTAAGAATAATTTTTCCTTGTCCTGTCACAACAGACCCCGATAAAATGTTGTCCCCATCTTTCTTATAGGCTGCAGTGAGGTCTCCCTGGAGCCTTCTCCAGCTGAACCCTCCCACCTCTCTCAGCCTGGCCTCACCTCTGGGGGGTTCCAGTCCTGGATCATTCCCAGGGCCTCCTCTGGCCCTGCTGCAGCAGCGCCGGGTCTCTGCTGGTCTGAGGACCCCAGAAGTTGCCAACTGCAGCCACTGCTGAGAATTTCTCAGACTCTTGCTTGAGGGTTTTTGAAAGACTCATCCTGCCGTAGGTGCAGTGACCCAGACTGGCAGCTCCCATGTGAAGGCCGCACACAGCCAGATTCAGATGTGCAAGGTTGCCTCCCTGTGTTTGGGTCCATGCGCCCTGCACTGTTCTTATCTGAATTAATGCTGTCACCTCTAATGGGCTGAGGAGGCTCTGCAGGCTGGTTCCTACCTCCCTCAATGGGACAGACATCAGGCCAGTTGATGCCCACTTACCTTAATGACATTCTGAGCCACTTTGATCTCTCCTGTCACCTGAGCACCTTTACAAGAGCAGCCTCCTGCTAACAGCCAGGGAGTGGCAAATCAGAAGAGGCAGCAGTGGAATTCCTTTGGCTTTTTCCATCTTTTCAGTGGGAATAAAAACAGAGTCGAACTGCCCTTGGTAGTGCTGGCTGAGGGTGAATATTCAGCAGCCTTGTGGTATTTTTCCAGTTAGGAAACAAACCCCACAGAATCCTTTTGCACTCAAGAAGATGTAAAGAATGGTAAAAATACCCTTGATTGGTACCTGCCCTGAGGAACTGTGACAGTGCAAAGCTCTTTGCTGCTCAACAGGTGAAGACGCCAAATCGAGCTCTGCCTGCATTTTGTTCTGCAACTCCTGCTGGGAGAGCAGCACTGGGAGGCACCCTCAGAACTGCTGTCAGAGCTTGGCTAAGAGCACAAGCACTGAGCCAGGCTGCCCGGGGGTGCCGATATGGGCTCACCTTCACTGTGGAGAAGAATGCAGTCATCACCTGTCCTTGGCTCTTGGTGATGGTCCGCAGGACATCAAGGGACAAGATGTTTGTGGTTCCCTCCCATATGGACAGAACCTGTTGGGTAGAAGAGATGCTGGAAGAGTGTGAAGGAGCCTTCTCGAGAGGCTGCAATGGAGAAAGGGGAACAGGAGGAAATGAAGACATGGGGCAGATCTAAGGGGTGTTGAGGGTCAGATTTTGATTAACACCAAGTGAGATGGCTCCAACAATTGTCAGCAAACAGGAGATACTTGTGAGCAGGGTGGCAGGAGGAATCCTGCACCTGGCAGTGCTCTGTATGGGAATGGAACCTGTAGAGCCTGAAAACAGGAGGGGCTTTCCTCCCTCAAGGACTGGCTTCAGGAAAACACTGGCCTGTAGCCAGTACAAAAGGGAGAGATTAGAATGGTGCAGTACTGCTTCACTGTCAGCCTGCAGCTAGGACGAGAGACTGAAACAAGAGCTGCTGGAGAAATCCAATATCTGTGAAGCTGAAGGAGTGAAGAGGGACTGAGCATCTATCACCATCACCACATTCCCTGGTGCCCATGAAGCCAAAACTGACTGAGAAGGTGGCCAGAGAAACTGAGGAGTTTCCCCAGAGATCTGCGGAGCAAAGGACTGAGGCAGAGGGGAGGGAAGCCTGAGTGATGATCTGACCCCTTCCCCTTCTGTCCCTGTCTTCTGTCCCTTTCCCCTTCTCCTCTCCTCTACTTTCTGAGTTGAGCATCCAGTTACTTCAGAGATTCCTGTGCATTCTGAGTTCAGAATCCGATAATTTCAGTAAACTTTGACTTTCCTGTGGCCCTATGGAGTCGACCCCAAGTGAATCCATGAACCTGAGTCACTCCCTTCTTATAAGATCAGGACATGACATTAAGGAAGTATCCAGAGATGTCTGGACTCATACTCAGTGGAAAGGTGGTGACAGCTGGGAGACCAGCATTAGGACAGAGCTACCAGTGGCACCAGAAGATCCCACCCCCTCCCTGGTGATGACTGGGCTCCTCTTGGAGGCAACTGGGAGTGAATCTGTGTAGGATGGCATTTTTCCTCAAGCAGGAGACTGCAGAGCTCCGTGTAGCAGACTGGATGACGCAGAGGAACTGCTGCTGCTCTCTTACCAGAGTGTCACGCACTATGACCGGCAAGCCCGTGTCCTCCATGTAACCTTGTCCTCCAAAACTCTCCATTGCCTCAATGACAACCGCAGAAACCTATGAAAGTGAAACAGACTGCTGAGACAATACATGTTGAAAGAGTGGCTGGAGACCTCTGACATCACACAGCAGCTCCTGCCGGGATGGGACCAACTGTATTCCTCCCATTTGCTGGGGCAAGTTGCTCACGATAGGCTGAAGGAGAAGCCTCAGCCAACTGAGTAACCCTGCAAGAGGACCTGCAGGAGCAGTTAGACCTTGGAAAAAGATCCAGGGTAAGTCTGTCTCAACACAGTCTTCTCTATTTAAGGAGAAACCTGGGATTCATGTGTCTCTAGTTTAGTAAAGTCTTCGCCTTCTACTTGCCTGTGGTGCAAGTGGCCTTCGGAGCAGAGGGACAAGTCTCTTACCCACCAAGAGCGGCCTTGGTGCAGAGCACCAACTGCTGCAGGCCCTGCACTATCCCCCGCTGTTGTGTCCCACGTTCCCAGTCTGGGCTCATCAAACTGGTTGTTGCATACCTGCTTCCCAGTGTACAGTTTGGTGACCGGAATGAGAAGTCTCAAGAGCAGCTGCTCTTGCTCACTTGCCATGTTGGTTTCTGTAAGTCCGAGCAGCCGAGTGATCTCCATGATGAGGAGAAATGCCCCTCGCGTCTGCACCTGCAGGCAGAAAAGTGGGAGTGTCATTAGCAAGGTTCGGGCTGAGTCCAGCCTGCTCTGGAATGAGATGCCATGGGACTACCTCAAAGGGATGTACAACACTTGGACCTGGGAAAAAGGCGACCCCCACAGCCTCAAAGACTATGGACCAGCACAGAGCAGGAAATACTGAAGGCAGCCTGAAGTGGCAGCTTGTAGACGTAAGTGGCAACTTAGTTCCCTGGCAAGCTATGATTTGGGAAGCCCTGGGATAAGGAGGTCCGCAGCTCCTGTGTATAATGATGAGCTGTGGGACTATCTAGAGCTGGCCTTTCTTTCAGAGGTGGAGCTCTGGCCACAGTCTCCAGGGTGCTAAAACTTTCAGTGACGTTTGACCGCCTCTCCCCAACTTGGCAGGACAATTCTGAAATATTTGTAACAAGTGCGAACCTTCTGCAGCCCAAGGGCAAGCATGGGTGTCACCCCATGCCACGATGTGTGAGAGAGAACCCCGTGCCTTCTTTTTAAAGGTTTAGTAGAGTCAGGGAGTCGCCTGTGACCTGAGGATTCAGCCAGCTGCTACAGCTTGGTGTTGTGGCAAAGCTGTGGGACATTGTGCAGTGAGCAAAGACCCACAAGGGAGCTTCTCAGAAGCTGAAGTGTGTGGTGACTACTTGGGAATTTTTCAAGCATACTGGGAACATCTTGTGGGGCATGAGGCACCAGGGAAGTTGTAGGAGTCTGTATCAGTCTTGGACAAGAGTTTGTTAACTGCAGTTGAGGAGACTGTGGTGTCATGCTTGGACTCCGGTGCTAATGACCAAATTCAGGGGTTGAGCTTTGGCTCTCCTTCAGGAGAGCTCCCATGTAACTGTCATTTAGGATAACCTGAAGTCCACCAGAGAAGCTGGATCTGTTGACAGGTCACATCTCACCAACAGGGTCAGCTCATCTCCCAGACCCTCACCTCCAGCTGGGCGATCGTCTGCATGTGCAGGGGATGGTCCTTGAGGAACTTCCCAAAGGCAACCCGTCTGCAGGCATACTCCCTGCTCAGACTGGTCACCCTAGAGAAGAGACAGACAGGGAACCACTTAGACCAGTAACCTTCCTCTTCTGAGTGTTTCTTCCAGTCCCTCCCATTGGAAGAGCCTTCAGAACAGCAGCCTGGGTCACCCACCCACAGCGCAACCTTCTCCAGCACTGCTGCCTCCCAGCCTGATGCCTGAAATGGCACTGGAACGTTGAGCAGTGCAGTGCCCCCCGCCTGGATAAGCTGCTCTGGGGGGATCCTTCACCTTCTCATGGCAGAAACTGCAGCGATGATGTTGTGGATCCGAGTCAAGTTCAGCATGCTGGAAATAGTGGCCACCCCACGACCCTCTGCAGAGATCTGACAGCATCAAGGACAAAAAGGTGATGGAACCACAGAGGCAGACAGTTGTGTCAACAGACAGAGGGAGAGGCATTCACTCCTTCTTGTGGACAAGATCTCCCTGCTTTACAGTAGGACTGTCTCATTTTAGCCAGGTCTGGGGTGTGACCAGAGGTGGCCCTGGACAGCACATCAGCATCACCAGTGTGGTGACCAGTCCCCCTGAGCAGTCTGACCTGTGCCAAGAGGAAGGTGAAACCCACCATCTCTGCTTCAACTCCATCTAGCCACAGCTCAGCTGTTGCCATCTGCCGGGTACCCAGCTTGTCTTTCAGCCTTCGCACTTGGATGTTATTCAGACTGCCCTTCTCATCTCGGGTCTTCACAAAGAATAGGGACAGATCACCAGCACCCTGGGGCCATCAAAGGCATGGAAAGAGGATCTCATTACAATGAAACAAGCAAGGAAAAGAAACCCCCTGCTCCTTCAGCTGGTTCCACCACCAGACTGACCCGTTTTCCTTGTCCTTCAGCATCCTCTACCCTGGCCAGGGTCAATGCCATATCAGAGTCAGCAGCCGATGTGAACCACTTCAAACCATAGAGACGATAGGAACCATCTGGCTGCTTTCTGGCCACTGTCTTGGTGCCATTAGCTGTGCAAGAGAGGAGCACCTTTAGAACTTTATGGGAATGTCCATAGCAACCAATGCTGAGTCTGGGTTTAAGCAGTTCTTTGCAGTCACCTCTTTCTATGAGGATGGAGGATGGATTAGCTGCTAATCTCTTTCATTGACCTTGGATAAGCAACGCAGCCGAGCTAAGAACTAAAAGGGAAATTCACTGTCTTTAACTGGGCACTCTCCAGTTCTGGACTAAGAGCTGATAGCGGTGGTGCTTTGTGAGCAGGATGCACTACCACGTATACTGCAACACCTCCATTTCTTTAGGAGCTCCACAGCCAAGAACCACAAAGCGTGCTGTGGGGTTGTGAGCCCTGCAATGACGGATGTCTTCACAGTGGAGTTCTGAGGTTCCCTGGACCATTCTGCTGTGACTAACCTTAGCTAAGGAATAAAAGTTGAAGGCCAAGAATGCTCTCAGTCCCAGCTAGAGATGGGCCTGAGTATTTTGCTCAAGATCTTGATGGTGGAGCTGGAGAATCACTGTTAGCTCTGCAGGGAACATCTTGGTAGCTGCCTGCAAGCCCTGCACATGTTGGCAAACACTAGTTGGCCCTGTTGTTGGTTAAGAAGCAGAGCTGTGTGGAGGACTTGGATGTCTTCTGCTGAAGCTTCCTAAATCAGCTGCTTGGCTTTGTGACGCCCTTCCTTGTTTTCTTAGCTCTTGCTCAAACATGCCTTCTTGCTCAGAACACCCACCAACATCAGAGCCTCCCCTGCGCTCTGTCATCCACTGGCCAGAGGTCCAGATCTTCTTGGGGTCACGGGTTGTCAGGTGGTCAAAGGCATTTTTCAGCGATCCAGGAATACCCAGTGACTGGTCAGAAGGAAAGAAAAGAAATTGAGAAGTCCATGGCACAGTAGTTGAAATTAAAGAGTTGCCTTAACAAACTCTAGTGTGTTCTGGGCTCAGAGCAGGCAATCTGTAGGCAGAGACCATGCCTGAGAACCTGCCTGGCTCCTCTGCGGCTGCTACAGACAGAAGGCACAGACTGGCGTTGCATCTCCACCCCCCTTGGATTTCTGTGCCGCCAGGCATCTGGACAGAGTGTTCAAAACATGACTTGTGCCAGGGCATTGGCATGTGTTCATGTACACGGGATGGCACCAGCTCCCAGAGCACTGCGGGGAGCAGGTATCTGCCTTCTGCTTCGAATTATTTTTCTCTTCATTGATTTAAAAAGATCTTACTTAAGGGCTGGCTTTTCTCTGCTTCCTCCACAGCCCCTGACAGCACAAATGGGATTGGGGTGATGCAGAGCTAAACCCTCCAAGTGGGGAAGTCCTGCTAGTTTGGTTAATTTACATCAGGTATTGATCTGGACCTGCAAATGCAGGTAAAGAATAGAAAAGCAAACAGCCTCGTAGTAAAACCACATGGGTTGGCTTTGCAGCTCCCAGCAGGTTTCACAGGGCAATGGCCTGATTGTACACAGTGTTGTATATAAAGGTCACAGCCAGCCCCAGCACAAGACTTCACAATTAAAGGAGAAAGGCAGGGGCAGATGGAGCAAGGAAGAGCTGACACTGGAGCAACTCTCCTCTAGCCTTGGCTGGTGCTGCCAGAATGTGGATTGTTGGATTGTGCCCTCAGACACCAGCTGAACTCTCACCTCAATGACTTTGGCTGCACCATCAGTCATGGCCAGTGGACAGCTGAAGCCTCCTGAGGCACTAGAAAATAAATACAATTTGGCAGCTTGATACAGCCGGCTGGGGAAGAAAAAAAAGAGTGGGAAGAAACAGGTTACACCGCAGTTCAACAGCAGGAGGATACAACATCTTAACAAGGGGCAGTGTCTAAATACAACCCTAACATGAGAAGAGTCTCAGGCAAAAACTGTTTCAGCCAGGTTGAGGGAAGAGGGGAGCGACGGTTCTTCTGTCCCTAGAGACTGGATGGAAAGTATTGCCTGATGGCCAGCATGTGCCAACAGCAGCTTTTAAATATTGAGATATCCAGCTCTGTCTCCAGAGGCTGGAGGAACAGTGAAACAGCGAGTGAGAACAGCCCTTTAGCTGTGTTACAGATAGTGCCTATGAGGCTGAAGCAGAGCAGGATGCTGCCAGGCCCCAGCATCAATAAGGTGATATCAAAGAATATTATGATCCACCATGGGCCATTAGTTATAGCTTATCACTGTTGAGGTGGAACACTGCAGTGGACAGACATGGCTATTTGGCACGTGGTAGGTGTGCGCTCACCTAGGCATCATCTGTTACCCATTACACAACTAGCTCAATCCTACAAGATGCTCAGTATTCCCTGCTGAGAACAACCAGCAAGGCACCAAGACACTCCCAGCTGTCCCTCAGTTACCTCCAGTTGGAGTATCTTCTCTCATAAGCCTCAGCAACCAGCCCCTCTTCTGCCACGATCTCCTTTATCTTCTTCCAGGCAGAGCAGGTGATGATGTGATTCACCTGCCACCCCCAGGCATTATAGGGCTGGAACCTGGGTGGGTTCAGCTCGCAGTCCCACCCTAGAGCTGAGATCTGAGTCAGCACACGGTTTCCAAATCTTTCCAGGTCCCGATTTACCTCCTTCAGAACCTTTGAAGCAACAAGAAGAGCCCTTCAGCAGGTCCCTGGAAGGCAAGAAGCCTCTGTCCTCTCTGGGTAAGCAGAGGACTGAGTGCATTATCCTGGTGGTCCTAGACCACTTGTCCCTTCCATGGTCACTACTGGGCTTGTCCCTCTGCCCCTGCTTAGGGGGCAGTTCATTTTTTTTCCCCTTAAAATAATTGTTTCCCATTTTTTTGGCAGCATTTCTGAATTTTGTAGGACAGAGGAGCTTTAGTAGCAGGGCTGAGGACGATACAGATGTTCGTGAGCAGCAAGGCTGGATGAGACGATCTCCAGAGGCCTTTCCAACCTCATCCACTCTGATTTACTGCTGAGGCAGAGTGCCAGGGGAAGAGCTGCCAGAAACAGAAAGCACAGGAGCACTTCTACTGGACTCAGCACTGACCTGCCCCTCAGATCAGAAAAAGAGGGATATAGACATCATTTCAGCTTCAGCCTGGCAACCATGGTGCGGGGGGGTCTAGGCTCAGATTTCCACCCTGATACCCTGAAGAGCCCCTGATGAGGATCCCTGTGCTCATGTCTCAGCCAGGCTTGGCTGACTGGGACAGAGCAGTCTGTCCATTCTTAATGGAGGGAAGCCGGCACCCGCAGAGGAGTGATTCATTCCAGCCCTCTCAGATACCATTTCAAGGTGACAGGAATTGCTCTTCAGTGGCTGTGGCCAAAGCCCAGTGAAGATGCACAGACTTAAATAACATGACTGATGGATGACTAACACTGGGCCAGGTGGACCTAACCTCTCACACTTTTGGTCCCGTGTTCCCATGAAAACACATCCAAGACTGGATTTGGGTCAGAGAAGCACTTGATCTAGACTGATCTAGCTCAAACTACAAGTTGAATCATAGAATCACAGAATGGCCAGGGACCTTAATCTAGTTACATCTACCCTGCATAGGCAGAGACACCTTCACTAGATCACATTACGCAGGGCCTCATCCATTTGATGGTTGTTTTAGAGGTATAACCTAAGGTTCAAAGGTTCTGGGATTTGGCAGACTCTCAGAAGCACAGGAATCTTTGGTTGTTTTACTGACCAGAAAGTTGAGAGTCCACCAGATAGGTGTCTTGGCCAGCATGTTACAGTGAACTCAAACAAACAACAGTCCCTTCACCTCAGCCCCATTTTCTAAACTGGGAGCTGATGCCCAGACCACACACAGCCTGATTTGTGTCCAAAGGGAAAGGGTCCAACAAATACCAGGTGAGTGTTTATTTCTGAGGTAAAAGAACACGCTCTGAGCTCTGAGAGTTATGATGCTGCATGTCACACACAGTAGCCAGGAAAACCTACACCAGGTCACAGAGAGGGCATCTGTAACACCAAGCAGCATCAGCAGGACGATTGTGTCACCCTAAACCCTGCTTTGGTGCCCCAGGGATGAGTATTTTGAGAAGACACAAACTATTGCACGTAGAGGGTGCAAACAGATGACCCTTTGTATTGAAGGATGTGTCTTGAGGGGGATGGAGGACAAGACATCTCTCTCTCCACGCCAGTGCCCAGAAAAAGCAGGCAGAGTGTTCTCCCGAAATTGCCTTCAAAGAAAGAAAGAAAGAGATCTTGTACCCTGTTCCAAAAGGGTTTCTGTGTTCCCTGCAGAACCCAGGGGAGTAACAGTGCATGAATGACCTCCAGCGCAGTGTCTGCTCCAGCGGTACACACAAAAGTTCACCAGTGATTGCTGTCCTGGAGTGGAAAGTGTTCAGAGCTTTTCTGCTGTGCTCAGCCTGGGCACTCTCTGCCTCTGAGCGATGAGGCAACACTGCCCCACCAAGACCGAGCACAGAAACGTGAGGGAGATGCTGCTGTTTCTCTGGAAGATTTTGCAGCTGCTTTGGCTCTCTGGAAAGTTGCTTCCAGCCTCGGCAGAAGACGTCACTCAGCCCTGTAGTCTTCAGGAGATCAGGATCATGCTATTTCCAAAGGTGCAGATTAGGAGCAAGATCTTCACATCCTCCGTCGTCTTTCCACATCTTCTCTTCTGGAGCAGTTTAGGGAGGCCTCATTCCCGTCTTCTAGGATGGCTGTGACCAAAGAAAGCTCCCAAGGCTGCCACCACATCTTACTGTCCCATGTCTATGAGGCCTCACAGTCCTGAAAGGCCAGTGATGGAAGGAAGAGTGTAACTGAGAGCCACCATCTGCCCCACTACTCACCCCACAGTCCTTGGGGTGAGAGCAGTGGACAGCCAGGGAGATGAGCCTAGGGATTCTTGAAGGACTGGCCTCCCCAGAATAGCAGCCCGGATCTTACCCCACCTCTCTGTAACCCCATACAGACACTTCCCTGATTGCAAATAAACCCAGAAAAGCCAATGACCTGTGCTGAAAGCAAGCAAACCCCAAAAGGCCTTTGAGCACTCAGCTTTGGTCCTTTGGAATATGATTTCCTTAAAAGCCCCATTTCTCCAGGGGAGAGGTGTGAAAGAACACAGTGGGGTTTGGAATCACCTCATTCTTTCTCTGGATGAGCAGAAAACACTCTGTCTGCACTGACAATCCCAACACAACCCTCCTGTGGCAACACCCAGACCGACTGCAGAAGTCCACAGGGCCACTTGCTGCTTCTATTGATTCCCTGGCAGTACTTTTCACCCCTGCACTCACTGACTGAACAATAAGAAGCTCTAAAGAGCACTGCTCACCACAACCATGAACACCAGACCTGGGGAGGAAGATGTGTCTTCAGGTAACTCCGAAGCAAAGTGTCTTCCAAATAGGGGTTCCCAGTCTCTGGCTGCTCTTGCCAGAGGGTCTCCAGATCAGTCCTGGTGTGGAGCATTTCCATACTGTCTAATACCTGTCTCTCCTGCATGCTGACCTGATGTGTTTTAACTGTTGAGAAGTTAATCAGTAATGTCTTTTCCCCTCCTTCTGGGAGGAGCTTTGAGAAGCTTTCCATCAGCTGTTGTCACTGGAACTAGGCGAAAGGGCTTTGGACAGAGATAAGAAAACTCTGTGTTCTCTCCTAAGGACCAGGAAAACCTCCCTAACTGGATTCCAGGGCTATGTTGCCCTACATTGCTTGAGGTGATAACAAGGTAGATAGAGATGACAGGGGAAAAATACATTTCCTTACTGGTAGGATAACTAAGTACCTGGAAATGGGTCAAAATGATTTAGGCCTCCTGTTACATAGACAGGTTACATACACAGGTTATACAGAGAGACGTTAAATACTGGTTAAACAGGATCCCTCATTCTTGCCTGGGTTTGGACACGAGCTCCAAAACAATCTGTTTCTCATGAAGCCCCTAATTCCTTCAGTTTGAGCTAGGCCAATATTCAAAGTGTCCCTTTCCTGGGGGAAGCACCAGACTATTCTAAGAACTTATTTTCTGGCTTTGAGTCACTTAAAACCTGCTTCTAATTTGGGGTGAGAGGCTGCTAATACAAACAGGCTTTGACTTGACAGCGATTTTGAACAGCTAGTACAGACAGGACTGCTGGAGCCTGCAGCCAGGCCTGGAACCCAGGAGGAGTCCCAGCTGGAGAGACTCACATCAGCTGGGGAGTGAAAGGGTAAATGCAGCAAATGCAACCCCTTCACCTCAGCCCAGTCTCACCAGCCCACACCAGTCTCTCACTGGAATGTTCAGGTACTGGCACATGGTGCTGGTAGCCACACGGGCACTCGCACAGACACCTGCCATGGCCCTGGGGCTCCAACCACCACTGGGCAGCCCTGATACAGTCCATCAGGCTGGGGAACAATTTCTGTCCCACAAGGGTTCCCCAGGCCTGGCCCAGGACAGAGAGGGAGTTCCCATGTCTGAAGGGGTCTCAAAGCCGAGAAGTTGTAGGGTGAGAGACAGGGGTTAGTGGAGCCCTGGCAAAGCGGCCCGACTGGAGGAGCTGAAAGGGCTTTTCCAGCCCCCCCCCGCCTCCAGCCCGGCCCGACAGGGCGGAGCCTGAGGCCAGGGGTGACGGGGGAAGTGGGGGTGTGGGATCGGTTATTTCAGCCTCAAAGGGGTCTGAGGGAGCGGCGACGCCGTGGCTACAGCGCAGGTACTTGGGATAGGCCTTGTCTCAAGGACCCCCCCACCTCAGGGGGCCCTTTGTGCTTTAGCGCTCCCCTCCCAGCTTCAGGGTCTCCCCTCCTCAGAGACTCTCTGTGCGTCAGGGACCCCCCTCCTCAGGGGATCCTTTGTGCCTCAAAGAGTCCTCTCCTCCAGGACTCCCAGTGCTTCAGGGATCCACCTCCCCACCTCAGGGACCCTTTTTAGAAAAACCTATGGAGCCTCAGGAGCTGAGGAGCAGCTGATACTGGGCTGAGGGAGTGAAATCCTCATGACGGGTACATCCTTGGAGAAGAGGTTTGGTTCTTTCTCAGTTTAATCTTAATGTCTTCTTTGATGAAGGCTTTGGGTAAGTGGTGAGACCATGGGGAAGGTGAAGCCTCGGAGGGCCCCTGTCCCATAACCATGGGGCTGCAGCACATAAGCTCAGTCCATGGGGCGGATCCTTGGTCTGGGTGAAGGTTTCATTGGATGCCATTGAGCAGACCCTGGCTCCATCCTCCTGACACCTGCCCTTTCCATATTTATAAACATTAATAGGGTCTCCTTTTTTCCAAGGTAAAGAGACCCAGCTCCCTCAGCCTTTCCTTGTCAGGGAGATGCTCCACTCCATCATCTCTGTGGCTCTGAACTGGACTCTCTCAAGCAGTTCTGTTCCTGTCTGGAACTGAGGGGCCCAGTTCTGTTCAGGCTTGTCTCACAGGATGTTGGGATGTTGGAACAACATGGACTTTGCTTTTATGTAGTTTGTTCCTTTTTTTTCTCCTTCTGTCAAGGTGTCTCAGAAGAATCATCCCTTCATTCTGGCCAAGATCGATGTGAGTGTGTTCCCTGCTTACCCTTGTTGAAACACCAGCTGCTGTTGGCAGACTTCCAGTTCTTTCACAGACACCCCCCACCCACCCCCCCGCTTTTGAATGGCTGCAGGAATTAATGTTTGTGATTTGGAATGTGAGAACTGCATTTTGAAGCAGCATCGGCTGATACCAGGTACACTTGTGGCCCTGAATTTCAAACACTATTGATCATGTGCTGGAGAATAGGGAGTTTTCTTGTTCTGCAGATGCTCAGGCAGGGCCATGGAATGGCTTTGCTTTGCTTTGCTTTGCTAGCTGGCAGTTTGTTTTCAGGCCAGGATATGCTGAAGAATCTCATTAAAGTTTAAGGAAGAGGAGAAAATCAGGATAAGTCTGTATTTTCCAGGTCTCTCATACTCCTTGTTTTCTCAGGCTTTAATTCCAAGGAGGAGGCAAGTCTTTGTGGTACAGGATGGCTACTCAGCTTTTACAGCCTAGGCAAAGGAAGAAGTCCCGTAAGGTAAAAAATGTGGAAATAGGATAGTACCAACAATCTGAGCTCTCAGTTTTGGTCCTGGCACATCTGTGCCTGGTGAGCTGGGAGCATTTCTGTTGCTCTTAGTTATTTCCAACGTACTGAGTCCAGGATGGGGCTTCAACTTAATAAACATGGGGTATGCAGAGCTGTACTGGCAGGAAGAAATGCAGTGGGAGCAGAGGCACTAAATGTGGTCTCTGCTCTGCTGGGATTGTTCCTGTTTAAATCACATGGCTGTTAGTGTTTAGCTTTCGTCCCACTCACAGATGCATTTTTCGCGCTGGAAACCAGGTCAGCGCACGGCATCGATGGACTCAGTCTGCCAGCAGAGCTCAGAAACAGCCAGGGCAGGCAGTGAACTTTGGCCCTCAGTGAATGCCGCCCTCAGCATTGGCACTTGTCTGGCTCCACAATTAACTCTGTAGAGATAAACTGGTAGAAATGATTAAAATATACCACTTTTTTTAAATTAGGGTGGTTGATTCTTAAGTACCGGCATTGGTGCAGTGGAAGGGGTGGGTATGTCCAGCCGTGTTAGAAGGGGAGGGAATGACCAACCGGCACAGGCTGCATCTGAGTAACTCTCGCCAGCTCCGTTGGTAACTGTCCTTAAAGTATTTAATGCCACCCAGCACAGACATAAGTCTTCCCTGCACAGTACAGAGACCAGAGAAATGTTCAAATTCCGTTTCTGGGTTGCCGACTCTCCGTTACACTTAAACGCTGCTGCTTTGGCCTTTGCTATTCTCTTTCAGGAGGCAGTGTTGTTCCCTGACACGATTGCTACGGAGCCACAGTCTATGGTGCTGGTGAAGCGGTTGCTGGCTACCTCCGTGTCCTGTATAACCTACATGAGGGGGCTCTTCCCTGAGAGCTCTTACGGAACTCGCTATTTGGATGGTAACAGTTTCAACTTGCACCTAATTCTTACTTCTCCTAGCTAGATTTTAGCTCTGGTCTGCTTTACAGCTGACAGTGCCCTGGTCTGGCTGATGTGGTGATGTAAGGTTGTGGGCTGGACTTGATGATCTCAGAGGTCTTTTCCAGCCTCAACAATTCTGAGATTCTGTGAGTTTAGGTTATTAGGACGTTAGCTACCAGGTCGGATTTTTCTATTTAGGGTTTCTTTTGTTTTTTTCATTCCGTGCTGTTATCAGCCCCATGAATCAGGTCTGAGAATCAGAAGATTGACTTAAAAATCACCCAGTTTAAAAGAAAATGAACTCTTAGCTTGCTGTATTTTATTTTCAGTTGTATTTTTAAGCCCTCAAGTCTCACATTTTCAGCTCCCCTTGGGAGGCTGAAAGTGGATTTGTTGGTTTGGTTTATTGTTGGGGGTTTTTTCATATGAAAATATGTTACATAACCCCACACACTTGAGAATCAGAAGCTGCAGATTGAAAAAAAAAAGACATTTAACAAGCAAAGTCTTGTCATGGGATCAAAAGAATGTTTTTGATTCAAAACAGACTCTCAGAATCCCAAGCTGCTGGGAGTTTCAAAGGACCTCTGGAGATCCAGTCCAACCCCACTGCTCCAGCAGGGTCACCCAGAGTGGGTTGGCCAGGATGGTGTTGGAATGAGTTTGGGATCTCTCCAGAGCAGGAGAGACTACAACCTCTCTGGGCAGCTTCTACCATTCTCGGTGCAAAGAAGCTTCTCCTCTTGGTCAAGTGGAAGTTCCCAGTTTCCAGTTTGTGCCCAGTGCCCTTGTTCTGTCACTGGACACCACTGAGAGTAGTCTGACCTCATCTTCTTGACCCCTGCCCTTTAGACATTGATCAGCTGTGATTTGATCCCTTCTTAGCCTGCTCTTCTCCAGGCTGAACACATCCAGCATCACTCAGAGAGATGCTCCAGTGCACTTAGCATCCTCATACCCTCCAATGGACTCTCTCCAGCAGTTTCTTTTCTCTCTTGAGCTGGGGAGCGCAGAATTGGACCCAGGACTCCAGATGTGGCCTCACAAGGGCAAAATAGAGAGGGAGAAGAACATCCCTCAGCCTGCTGGTCACCCTCTTCTTAATGAACCTGGGAAACCATTGGCCTTCTTGGCCACCAGAGCACATTGCTGTCTCATGGATAGTGATTGTCCACCAGGACAAGTGATATTGTTACCTTCATTCGTGATGCTTGAAGTACCTCTGTGTTCCGGTCTGGTTCCGTGTGTTCTCTCCTGAAACCTGCACTCTGTGGGCTTGGCTGAGGAAACCCCATGGGAATGGTTGGCTGGCTCTTGCTTTCCTAACACCAAAAAGCCACTTGTCTTTCTAATCCAACATCAAGTCTTCCAGATCCAAAGATCTGGATGATCTTCCAAGTGTCTTTTCAGTCAGGAGGGTTCACATCCCTCTGTTCATGCCTTGGAAGTTTCCTGGGTTCAGAGAATCACAGATTGGGCTGAGTTGGAAGGAAGCTAAGACCTCATCCAGTGCCAACTGCCTGCCATTGCCCCCTTACTAGTCCAGGTTGCCCAGAGCCCCATCCAGCCTGGCCTTGAATATTTCCAGGGATGGAGGAGCCACAACCTCCCTGGGCAACCTGTTCTAGAACTTCAGCACCTTCACAGGACGGAATATCTACCTCAGATATCATCTCAATCTTCCCTCTTTTAGCTTGAACCCATCCCCCTTATCCAATCACCAGAGTCTCTTGGATTAAGTCCCTCTCCAGCTTTCCTGCAGCCCCTTCAGATACTGGAAGCTGCTTTAATGTACCCCCTAGAGCCTTCTCTTTTCCAGGCTGAACAGTCCTGACTCCCTCAGCCTGTCCCCAGAGCAGAGAGGCTCCAGCCCTCTGATCATTCTCATGGTCTCTAGATTCTCCAACAAGTCCATCTCCTTCTTATACTAGGGACTTTGTATAAGAATGGATATAAGTCTGTATAAGACTGCATGCAGGACTCTGAGTTAGTTCTTCCTAGAACAGAGGGGGAGAATCAATCCAAAGGTGTCACTGATTCACCTCCTGACCCGCAGGACATGTTTCCTCTTGTTTCTCTGGCTGCTTGTAGGCAGAGATAGATAGAAGGAACCAGGTGGAAAAGCTGAACAGAAGCTTCTGCTGTTCACAGTCACTTATGTGGTTGAAGCAGGACTGCAGAAGCAAGGGTGTTAAGGAGCAGCAGAATGGACAGCAGCAGAGAAGAGATGGAAAGCTGCTGGTGTTTTGAAATTAAACTCTGGCCCTTTTTGAGGGAAAGTATCTGAGGAAGTCTCGACATTTGAAAATGCAGTGAAAATGAGCTCGTGTCAGTCCATCTGGGAGTGAGCGGGTCGGGGGGACCTCAAGATAACGTGTTTTATCCAAAAAAGGGAGGGTGACTCTCTTAGCTGCCGTGTTTGCCCAATAGATGCAGTGAGGATCCTAACTGTGTGCTAAATCTGGTTTTGCAGACCTCTGTCTAAAAATCCTCCGTGAAGATAAAAGCTGTCTGGGCTCGCTGCAGATAGTCAGGTGGTAAGTGAGTAACAGCAAAACTGAGACAGGATTGTGCTGAGTAGCGAGACGTCGCACTTCTGCTCCTTCCTGAATCTGTAAATTCCGTGTCCAGCAGCACTGTCAGCTCTGCCACAGCCTGTGTGTGCTCAGCCCAGTGTGTAAGCCGCACAGAATTAGCTGACCAAGATCATGTGAGTTCAAGGGCTGGTGAAGTGCTGGCCATGGTGAGGTCATGGTCAGGCCCCAGAGCACACATCAGCACCACCCTAGGTACAGGGAGAGGGTAAAGGGAAACATGAGCTCAATTCACTCTATGTTTAGTCTCTTCTAGTTTCACTTTGACAGGGGTTGCTGTAGGTTGGTGCTTTTATTGGCTGCAGTATTTGATCTCCCTGGATATTGTGTGTCTGAGTACCCTGTGGCTTTGTTTAGGATCTGTTTCAGAGCTGGCACGTTCCCAGCGAGCACAGAGCCTGATTTTGATGTGCTAAGGAGATACCAGGCTGCACATCCTTTGACTCAAAGAGTAAAGATCTGAGCAGTGCTACCTCAAATCATATCTACTGCTCTGAGAAAGTCCGCAGCCCTCAAATATGTACCCGACAATAAAAAATGCACAAGAGCAGACATGTCAGGCCACGCTCAGATCAGAGCTTCAGCCAAGCTCCGTGCGAGGCCAGTGGGCGAGGAGCCATCAGAGCCAGCCTGAGGCCCTGGATCTGTGACTTTGTCTGAGTTTCCATGGGCCCCAGGCTGGCAGGTTCTGTCCCTGGAAGTACAAACAGCTGCACAGATGCAGAGGGAGGGCAGTGCCTTTATGGTGGTTGACCCAAAAACGACTTTACAAGTCCAAAATGTGCTTTAAACTGGATCTAACGAGCATGTTTACAGATGGGGAGGTAAATGGTACTGGTTAGTACTAATATGTTTTCTCCCTGGTAGGATACAAGGTTGTTTTGATGCTCTGGAGAGGCAGTATGTAAGTTTTTTCATGTTGTTTTTCATCGAGTTTCCTATTTCTTTGTAGAAAACTCTTTCCCTTCCTGCTTTATCTTTTCCTAGTGGTCCCGCATGTGCACAGCAGTGGGATGTGGGAAGACCCTGCCCCGAGAGTTGGCAATAGCCCAAATCTTGATGGCTATTGCTCTCTGGGCCTTTTTTGTGGTGTGAGAACTCATTTGCAGTCTGGAATGGTTTTCTCACAGCTCTGTGCTCTGCATTTGCCTCCTCTAATGTCTGGATGGAGACACTTCTGGTTAGGACCGAGAGCTGTTTTCTTGAGAGAGGCTCAGCCAAGGTTCTGCTTTCCTTCATCATCTTTCTCCGGTCTTGCCCCTTCTCATATTCTGTACCCCTAACAATCCCTTTCTTTGGAAATTAATTCATCACATCAGATGTGAAACTGGTTCCAGGACGGAATCCTCTAGTGACTAGTGGTGCTCCCTGCTGATTTTCTGTGGAAACTGCTCGGCGCAGGAGCAAGTGCCAGCTGTTGTCACCTGTCAGTGCTGTTCATCAAGCCAGATCAGATCTAGATCAGATGATGCCCTCGTTTCAGCATCAACGGTCTGATGGGCTGTTGTACCTCGGTGCGGCTGTAGCATGTGTACAGTACCCCAGAGTGCAGTCACTCTGTTCACTGACAGCTGCAGGAGGAGTGTAGTCCTCAGCTCTTAATGAGAGTCATACATTCATTGGATTAAGGAAAAGCTGAGACATTTAATGCACATACTGGGGGTGGTTTTGAGGTTAATCTCATGTCTGTTTCCTTGCTGTAGGATGAATTAAGTGTCTTTGGGGAGTTTCACAGCAGAAGTTACTCTCCTTGAGTAGGGGTAGGTGTAGGGGTGGATGCTCTGGTCAAAAGCTTTGAAGGAGAGGAGTCAGAGCAAGTGTTTGTCAGGCCAAAGAGACCGACCACTAGGTGCTGCTGATGCTGTGCAGAACCTGCCGAAAGCGTGTGAGCTCTCAGCTCCCTCCCTGTCTGCGGCAGCTCCTTGGTGATGGGTCTGTCTTTCCCTTGCTTTCGGAGGTTAGGTGTTGATTTCTTCTTGTGTTTCTTCTCTCCTTAGTTACACATTGCAGTCCTGGCGGTAAGTACCTGGGTACAAAGTGTTGGTCTTCCCTCACCCTGCTTGAAAGAGATGGGCATCCAAGGTCATCTCAAACTCTTGGTGCCCTTTGGAAGGGGAAGTTGCACTGTGGGTAGCTTTTAAAGGAGTGCTGACCCTTCCTCAGTACAGCACATATGAACTTCCCAGGCTATGTGGAAATACTTGCCTCAGTGTAAGAATTCTGACTGAGGCCTTGCATGCAGCCTTAAGCTCCCTGAAGTGCTTCATGTTCTTGGTTCCTTTAAACTCTCACCTACTTGCTGGGGAGCTCCATTTCCCTCGGCAGAAGTCTCCTTTCTGTTAGTCTGATCCCGAGGAAATCTCACGCTAGTGTTTTCATAGCAAGACATTTGCCCCCCTCCCGCCATCATAAAGCACCATGAGCTTTGCTGTGCATCTCCTGTGGGACATAATCCCAGCAGTTAAACTTCAAGAGTTGCCTGGGAGGGCTGGAATGGGAATTATCCTCATTCCTCCACAACTACACCCATGAGTGTCCTCTACCTGGCTTTGAAGTGGTAAGTGGTGACCACTGATAGTGAAGGGCTGGTTCTGGGCCGTTCCTTCCTTCAATCCCACTCTAGAGAGAGGGCAGTGTCTGCTGTAAAATGTCCTCATTTAGTCACTTGGCACTGGTTCAAGTTATCCAGGAGAGAAAGACCTCACTGTCCTTTCTTACAACAGATTTGCACCAATCCCAAGGAACTGGAGGTAAGAAAGAGCCTTAATTAATCTTTGAGGCAGCTGAAGGAACAGGTGAGTAGATCCATATTCTGAGCAGGCTTGTGGGCTCAGATTCTACCTTGACATAGCTGCTTGGTGACCCCATTTATCATCTTCTGCTTTCATTCAAGAGAGACACTTCAGTGAGCTGGGCTGTGATCAAACACTCCCACCAGGCACTAGTCTGAGGACCTGTCCAGGGCCTTCAACAGGGACACTAACAGGCAACTAATGGGCACATTGGCAATTCTGATTCTCTTGCTCCAAAGAGAAAGTTCAAAATATGCTTTTGCCAGCCACCAGCAGTTGTTTTGACCAGGTGGTTTGGACAGGAGCTGGGGTGTCTGTGTTGCCTCAAATCTGTTGAGGTTCTGTTTTCTCCCACCCAGCCTAGGTAGTGCGATGCATGAGTGAGGATTTTGCTCATCTGGTTATGGTTCTGCTACCATCACATGAGTTTAGCCTCTACCCAGACTGATGGGATCTGGAAGGAAGGCTCAGAGTTAAGGGTTCAGCTGAGCCTCCTCCTCATTGTCCGTGGAAAAACTGAATTATAAGCATTGAATTGGACTACAATAGATCCTTTCCCCTGTGGCAACGTTGCCTGTTCTTCCTCATTTAATTCTCTAAATTCACAGCAAATCCTTCCCGTTTAAATGGAAAATCATCTTGATTCTTTTTATTTCCTTCATAGATCTTTGTGTCCAGCAACACCCAGAAACTCTGGGCCAAGGATTACTTGTGACCTGCGTTGCTATTGAGGCCTCCTGTTTTGCCTTGTAGTAAGGGAGGGTGCACAGACCTTTGTGATGACTGGCTGGAGCCTCGTTACAGGGTTAGGCCAGGGAGTTGGTCCCACAGAGGAAGAGGAAGGAGGAAACAGGAAGTTTGTGCTTTTTTTATGATTCTCTCAGGGCTAGGTAAGCCATGGTGGAGGGGAAAACGTGCCCAAGCCCGTGGAGGCAGTAACAGAGTAAAGATTATCATTGCATCATTAAATCAATGCTGCATAAAGGACACCACTGGGTTCAGGTCTTTACATTCGTTACCGAGAGATCTGTTTCTTCTTTTCCCTTCTCTCCTTAAACCTCCAGACAGTGACGGAGCTGTACCAGTTCAAATTCAAGTACAAAAAGGAGGTGCCCCAGATGGACATCATCAGGTAAAGGTTTGGGTTTATTTCGCAGAAGAACACTGTGAAAACTCTGTTCATGAAGCATTAAAAAGAAACTTTATGACTAGAGCAAGTCTTTCACTCCCACAGGACAGCCTTGTGATTTCAGAGGAGGCGTTTTTGGGGTTGATCCCTTTCACCATGGCCGGGATTGATTTTTCCTTGGGCATTTCCCTCCTGTTCCCCTACTCTGCCTGAGCAGTCTCACCTGGCTGACCCGAGAGAGCTTTTTCTTACAAAGTCTGAGGCGATGCTGCAAGATGTGTGGCAGGAAGCAGCAGCTTTTTGCATCTTTGCTCTCTCTGTCAGTTAGATATTTTAAAGCTGTGCTTAGCAAGCCCTAGTTCTGTGTCATTTAAAGTAAAATAACTATCAAAGGTCATAATCAAAGCCAAGAAAAAGAATTAACCCAGTTTCAGTTTGCTTCTGCAATGGCTGTTGGTGAATGATGGATCTTGGGGCTTTGCAGGTGAGCTCTGCTGTGTGCTGTGCTCCTCAGGAAGCTCTCTGCTGCATTCTTCTCATGGGCTTTTTTGCTACTCTTTCTCTAACCCCATCCAAAGAATTCCTAGGATGTGGCAAAATGGTTTTCTATTGGGAAAAATCTCAGCTGTGTCTGAGTCTAGGGTGTACCCTCTGGTTCTGCTTCAGAGCTGCTTCCACTGAGGGGAAGAGGAGACCTTTGAGATCTGAAAGATAATACATGGCTCTGGAGTGCACTGATTTTTTTTTTTTTTTTTTTTTTAAATCAGCTTCATTAATTAGGACTAACAGTGGTCCCTAGATGGAACTCAGCATACCTTCCTTGGTGTCCATTGTACTGGCCGTGTCATCGCTGCTCAGAGGCTTCAGAGCTTATGGCATCAAGTTTTGGGGCTCTGGTTTCTCAGTGACTGATACTTCTCTCACAGGATTATGTGCATATGCCTGCAGTTCTTGGAAAACTGAAGCTCTGGGGTTGATCGGGGGGTTCTGTCATTGCTGTTGTTGGCTCCTGGAGCTGGTAACTCTGCATTCATTCACCTGAAAGGTTTGTAGGATTGTGCAGACACTGAGTTAATTGTTCTGCACACAATGGTTTATGGGTTTGCACCATTGTATCTGAGGGGTAAAGGGAAACTTTGTCCTAAGTGGTCTCTGCCTTGTTGTAGATGAATTTTGGAGGAGTTCCTTGACACCGATCCCAGTCCTTCACAGAGGTTAAGTTCCTCAGCTTCTACCTTCCAGCACATTCCTGCGTGAATCCCTCAGTGTAATTTCCATACTGAACCAGTACTTGACCCATTAATTCCTCTGGATATCTCATCTCTGCTTTGCTTATCCTCTTCCCTCTTACCATTTCTGTTCCACTAACCCAAAGACTTGTGACACTGCCAGCATTTGTCCTCTCACTTGATGTCCAGGAACTTAATATAACAGCATGGTGTGCTCTGCACAGTCTTGCTCTTGGCAGTTTGGAGCCTCCAAGACAGGCTGTTCCACAGCAGCTCTGTTTTCATGATGAGCCAAGAAACTTCAGCTGGGAAGAGAAATCAGACCTAAGGAAGCTGTTCCTTCCAGTGGTTTGGTGAGAGTTGTATCCAGTTCTCTGCATGCTTGGGTTACTTAGGGCTTTTGGAGCAGTTTGAGTTATAACGATAGAATAAATCATAGAATGATTTAGGTTGGAAAAAACCTTTCAGCTCATCAAGTCCAACTGTTCCCCAGCACTGCCAGGCCACCACTAATCCAGCACCACATCTCCATGGCTTTTAAACCACTCCAGGGTTGTGACTTCACTGCCTCTTTGAGCAGCCTGTTCTTAATACCCAACCTGAACGTCTCCTGGTGCAGCCTGCAGCTTTCCTCTAGTTCTGTTGCTTGTTCATGGGGAGAAGAGACTGACTCCCACCTTGCTCCAACCTCTTGAATTTCAGGAAGTTGTGGAGAGCAAGGTCTCTCCTAAGCCTCCTTTTTCTCCCATTAACCCTTCCCCCCAGTTCCCTCAGCCGCTCCTCAGAGTACTGGTGTTCCAGACCCTTCCCCACAATTGTGTTACTGTGTGAGGGACCATCCAGCCTGTGCAAAGTGTCACTCACCTGCCAGTGGCCCTCAGAGACCTAGTGAAGGAGCTAACTGGGGGGTTTTCTATGACTCCTTCCCACTGAAAGTAAAGGAAGTTTATCTTCCTTAGTCACATAATGATTCATCAAATCCATCTTCAGCCAGCTAAATAAAGTTTAACTGGGTGAGCTCAGTCACTCATCTCATCTACCTCACAGGTCAGGAGGAACAGACTCCTCCAGAGGGCGATTCATCCCTCTCCCTTGTGTCGGTCTAGACTGGTTGCTTATCCTAGCTGGCTGACGTTGAGTGGTTGAAGGAGGTGAGGGAATGCCCCTTAGTCATGTCTGAAAAATGTACCTCTGAGCTACTTTTTCTGAGACGGGACTGAAGTGAGAACGTGCAATTCAATCCGCTTCTCTTCAGGCTGCAAAATGGACTGGAAATAGCCCCCGTGACAATCAGCTTTGTATGGGACCTCAGCTCATTCCTCTCATTCCTGAAATTGCTTAGGTGAAAGGCGCTTGGTTTACAGTCCTTTGATCCAGTTTAATCATGTTCAAACAAGTGAGTCATGACATTTGTATAATGAGGTCACTTGCCCTGGCTCCAGAGCCCGTTCAGATGGAAATGCCTCTTGGTTCAGAGCTGTTGTTCCAGGGCCTGTTTCACTTCCCCGTTACTCTGGAAATGACATAAAGCCATTGTGGCCACTGGTGCTTTCAGTCCAGTCAGTGGGCGCTCTGTATGTGTAATTGGATTGTGAATATTCATGACTGAGGCAGACATATCTCTTCTTCTTCCTACTGTAGCAACCAAGGGAACTTGGTGAGTGGGGTGTGCAGTGAGGACATTAAACAGGCCAGCAGGCTCCTCATCCGCAAGCTCTACCTGCTACTGCAAAAACTGGGCCCGCTACCCAATGATGTCACTCTCACCATGAAACTCTTCTACTATAATGATGGTAGGTGGAGAATGGGAGGAAAAAAATCCCTTTCCAATAGTTTCTGTAATAATCGAGAGCCTCTGCAAGGTACATAAATCATAGAAACGTGACATGGTGTAAGCTGTTGGCTGAGAATGGTGAGAAATGGAGTAAAACCTGTTAATGTCTCTGACGTGTGGGGATGGAAGAAGCTTTCTACAGAGGGTTTGCAGTACAGCAGTGCAGAGTCACCTTTCTCCATCACTGCTGGCTTTTCAGGGTGGTTTTTTAAGGAACAGACAATGCCAAGTTCTGCTCCAGAAAGCTGAGCACGTTCATAGTATCTCAGCATCCTAAAGGCATCTTTTCTTTGAGTTGCCTGATAATATTTGCACAGCTCTTAGTTCTCCTTTGCATTCTCTCTATCCTTCCTGATGAAAAAAACCCAACAGTATTTTCAGTTGTTGATTACAGAGTCATTTGTGTTGGAAAAGCCCTTTAAACTCATTTGAGTTCACCTATTCTCTCAGCATTGACAGGTCCCCACTAACGCCTGTCCCTCACCCCACAGCTCCATGGCTTCAGACATGGGGACACCCACCGCCTACCCTGGGCAGCCTGGGCCAGGCCTGGGGAACCCTAGTGGGGCAGACATTGTTCCTCAGGGCCAAGCTTAACCTCTCCTGGGGCAACTTGAGGTTGTTTTGTCTTGTTCTGCTGCTTGTTCCTTGGGAGAATAGACTCCCTGAGGTTCAGGGAGTTGTTGAGAGCAAGAAGCTCTCCCCTGAGCCTCCTTTTCTCCAGTTACCCTCACCCCCAGCCCAGTTCCCTCAGTTCAGAGCACTGGTGCTCCAGCCCCTTCTCCAGCTCCGTTACCCTTCTTTGGACCTGCTGTAGATGTTACTCAAGGCTGGTACAGTCTTGTTCTTTATAAGTCAGCTCAAGGAGAGGTGGTAGTTGTCTCCTCTGACACCAGTGGGTTCTTTCTGCCTCTTCAGTGACTCCTGAAGATTACCAGCCTCCTGGCTTTAAGGAAGACGGCAGCTCTGGTGACCTGTTATTTGATGGTGATCCCATCAACCTGAGAGTAGGGTCAGTCTCCACTGGCTTCCACTTCATGAAGATGAGAGTGACAACTGAAAAGAAGAGAATGGCAACAGTTGAGAGCAGCCTGATCCAGACGAACAGCCCCACTGAGATTTCCCATCAAGGCTTAGACTGTGAGGAAGAGGATGGGAGCACAAAGGTATAGAAATAACTCTGTGTGGTTCTCACTGGAGGAATAGAGCAAAAAGGAGACATTTTCTCTAAATCCCAGGTTGAGAAGTGTTTTGCTATATGTTGGGCAGCAACATTGCAGTGGGTCAGAGTCATAGATGTGAATTGAATTTCATTCTAGCTTATCCAGTGACTGAGTCTGGTGTGATCTCCCAGAAGAGGGCAGTGATTGTACAGAGAGCCCCGCTGCTCCCCGCACACCGTTACACTCTTCTGCCCAGACATACACCTGAGGGAGAAAAGTACACATGGTTGGGTGTTTCCACCTGGTGCTTCCCAGGACTGAGCCCTGTTCCGCAGGGTGGTCAGGTGGGATACCTTGTGCTTCACTCTAGCCACCTGAGTCATGTGTTGTGTCTTATTTCTCTAGCAGGGGAGCAGGAAGCATCTTCAGCAGGTGATTTCCTTAGACACCAAGGTAGGCTGCAGAGGACAGTCCTCTGATGGTGCCTCTCACCAAAAGGACAGAAGGAGCAGCCTAAGCTAGTAGCCCAGACTTAGTGATTTAATTTTAGGCTGTCAGTGCCAGGGGATAAACCATAAAAAAACCAACTCCTGAAAAGAAGGCAGAATTCTCTCTTAGACAGTTTCTCCCTTGAAGGACCTGTAGGCTTGGGAGAAGGAAGGCCTGAGGAGTTGCAAAAATCCCATCCCTTTTAGAGCTGGGTTTATGGATTTGCCACCAGGGCCTGTTTCTCAGGTGATGCTGTAAAGACAAAACATGGTTTGCTTTACAGACTCGCCCCCTCCCTATCAGAGTAGATTCAAGTGATCATGGAGAGGTCGGAAGTGACTTGCATTCAGGCAGGAAAATGGAAGGATCTTCTTTTCATCTTCAAGATGCAGGTAAACACCTAGTCACAAACCTGATGCTTGTGGTCATGGCTGTGTCCTGCCGTAATGCTGAGATTTGCTCACATAGGTCAGAATGGATGAACAGAGTAGCTCAGACTGTTTGAACCGCGTGTTGGATCACTGGGCTGCTAACCAGAAACATTCAATTCTTTATCAATGTTTTTCCACCTCTTTATCTCAGTAGGTTCTTTTTCAGGTGTGTAGGGAACACAGTTTGTCAATACCGAGTTGTGTCACCTGCTGCTTCCCCAAAGCTCACTCACTGTCACTGTTTAATTTCACCCATGACTTTCCTGTCCAAAAACACACCTGAAAAAGTCACCTTTTCTCAATCTTCAACCCACCCTGCCTAGGGTACCCCGACCTTTGGGCCTCTCAGCTATAGCTGGTGGAACAATACCATCTAGTGACAAACTGTTAAATAGCATTGCTGGGATCCCCAGGCAAGGAAAGAAGGCACCTCCTCTGCCTTCGAAAGCACCTTCTCAGGTCCTTCTCCAGTGAGTAATAAGGGCTGAGCTCACGCTGGCACTTTTTCTGCTCTAGGGACAGTAACAGGATCATCCTCCTGTAATCAGTTGCTGAGCTGTGTGAAACTGAGGTGCTTTGGGACACACCATCACATTTTGTTGATATTGTCTGATACAGACCCTAGTAATTAGTCAGAGGGCAGGTCCCCTCTTCCCCTCCCCACTTTTGATAGAGCCTTTACAGGCGGGAGCTTGGTGTTCTTCAGCTCCATTTTAACCTGGTTTCTAAGTGTAATTGATAGGAGCTGCTGCAGGTTGGTGTGTGGCATGTTCAGGTGACACTTGATTCTGATATATCTGTTTCCATGGATAAGCTGCTGGTGCTGGCAGTGCCTGAGAGCAAAGGCTACACAATTCCAGCTCAGCCATGGGATTTTCAGGCTTCTGGATGTTTTGGGTTGTTTGGGGTTTTTTTTAATTAAGCAGAGGGTTTTAACATGAGCTCTAATTTTCATGCGGTGTTTGGGTTGTAGGTGGAAAGAAGATGATGAGAATAAAGGAGATGGGCAGGACAAGGCCTTGCACAAGGACATCTCAGCAGGTGAGGCAATTTCAGTGGCTCTAAGATAGACCAGACAAGGTGGAATCCAGAAAGTTATGTCCTGTGGGGCAGCACAAGATTCGACTAACGTTATTTGGTTTATTGTGCAGCATTAAAACACACAGAGGCCAGAGTCTTAGGGTGTAGGGTCTATAAGCAGAAACCGGAAGCCTTTAGGAAGAAACTTTGCATGGTCCAGCTTGTTTCCTACATCCTGTACAAGAATTTAGTGCTGTTCTCTGGTGCTGTCACTTGTGAATTGCTCATACATATTAAACTGGTGTCTCAGCCAGTTTACCTGTGGGTGTGTTTGGATGAAGGTCTGAAATCGTCATCCCCATTTATGTTCGCAGGGAGCGTTTGCCTCTTGCCTACCAGGGTCTTCACCTCTCCTCTCACTTCCAGACTCTCTTTCCCTGTGAGTCACAGGTACTTGGGAGATCCTGTTGCTTTTAGGCTACTTCTATAGCTTAGAAGGAGTTATCCCCTGGAAGGGCTGATCTCTTGTTTCAGCAGTCATTGGGGCAACCCAAAGAACAGGGGCAGACCAGACATGTGATTTTAGTTAAACAACGTTCTGTGATTCTAATCCCCTCCTGAAGGACTGACCCAGGCCAAACCCTGAGTCAGAGTCAGCTCAAATTCGTGGGCTTGTGCAGAGGCTTTATCAGTGACAGGGCAAATCTCTGAATACCACCAGACTTGCCACTTGATCCTCTCTCATCACATTCAAATTAGCTGAAAACTGTGAGCTTGAGTGTTCAGAATCTGCATCTTTACAGGGCAAGTTAATGAGAGGAGGAAATTGCTACTAAAATTTTCCCCACCTCTGTTGAGAAGAATCCTGGGGTGTCTAACCCAGACAGCAACTGTAGACTCCAACTTAATGTGTCATTCAAAAGGCATCTCTGAAATATTTGCCTTGCTTGTGAATCTCAGAATTGAACTTGTGTGCCTAGGCTGGTATTTTTCAAACTTTAACCATGTTTTTAAATGTTTTTGATGTCACATCCTCCAGTTTCCTTCTGATCATTGTTTATTCTGCCGTCTGTGTGAAAACAGGAGCCTTTTTTGTTTGCAGCGCGTGGTCGTCCCTCTGATTCATAGCCTGGCCTTTCTTTGGGGTCTGTCCTGATGAGAAGCAGAGCACCAGACACCTCTTTTGGGCAGCATGTGGCTTTCATTAGAATACAGTAGCAGGAGTGAGAGTGTCTGAAGGTGGTGGAAGCAGCATCAGCTGCTGAAAAATGGAAGAGTCACTTTATCCATCCTGTGCTTCCAACAACTTAAAAACCCCCAAATCTCGAGCCCTCTGCTGGGTGGGTTCTGCCTGGTGGAGAGGTTTATTACTGTGCTCTTTGATACTATTTTTTAAAACATAGTGTTTCAGTGGGTAATATTCCAGTCAGTTTAGGGAAAAATAAAGTCAGGTCAGGAGTTAAAATATGCAGATCATTGCTGCAGAGCCAGTATTCATAAAAATCTGACACTGTTTTCCATATGAGAAGGACTTTCCCTTCCCTTCTGAGGAAAGTGGTTGTAACAAATGACCATTGTGTCTCCTACGTGAATCAGGAAGCCAAACTGGTGAGTGGTTTGTCTGAAAGAATGAGGACAAGCTCAGGTGGGTGGGAAGTCTGACCTAGGTGTTATCTAACTGGGTCAAGTGTAGGTAAGATGGGCAGATGTAGCATTGTTGGAGTGTGAAGGCAAACACCTTGTTGCTATCCAGACTGCAGCCCACTCATGTTTTCACACTCTCAGAGTTGCTTCTCTGTTTTGAAGAGCCACAAGGTCTCCAGAGTGACTTGCTGACTCCTGGATTTTTGACATTAATTAGTGTGGTGCCTTTGGGAACAGCAGAGCCTGGGGCATGGACATCTCCCGTTACTGGGGCAAACACAAGCCCTCAGACTCACAGCGTTAGAGCATGGCTTTGAGTGTTGGATTTCTACCAGGAGAAGGTCCCCTTGAATGAGTTTACTCATTCAGAACTAACAAAACCAATTTGGACCATCCCAGAAGTTGATGTCTCTACAAGGATTTGATAGTGAAGACCTGCTGAGTTCATGAATAGGCCCACCATCTCCAGTTGCATTTGGAAATGTGGATGAGTCCGTTTCAGCTCCTCATCTGAAGCCAACTGCTCCATTCCTGTTGTTTCCCTGCTTCCAGCCATGCTGGTGGAACTGAGTTTACTAGTCATTATCTTCCTGACGTGTAGCTCTTCAAGAAAACCAGGAATGAAAGTCTTAAGGGCTTATTTTTATCTAATCAACATGAGAGAGGAGAAGGATGGAGATCTGCCAGGAGAGGAGCAGCTCTTGTTGTCCAGTAAAAGCTGTCCTTCAGCGATGGTCAGCATGAACCTCTGACAGGGCTTTTCAGAGCAGAGGAAAAGAATTTGCATGTACTCAAAGGACTCGTTATCTGCAATCTCATGATTGATGATACTTAGGATCAAATGAGAGATTGCCCTTCTGCAGCAAAGCATCTCTGTACTTCATCATCCGGAATTAGACACCAGCATGTCAATGAGCCCACCTCTGCTAGCTTTGCTGGTTGCGTCAGCTGAGGAACTGGCCCGCTGCTCTATCTTTGTGCAACTTGCTCCTTCCCACTGGCATCCTAGGAGTTGTGAGTGGTTGGGTAAATCAGGGAGATGCTGCCCAATACTTTAGCTCATAGCAATCTGCTGGGGAGAATGGGCTCCTGCAGTGAACTTCATTAATTCTTTTGTGTGACTCCTGCCTCTTGTGGATGTTCTGGTCCTCCAAACTGATTTTTCACTTTGTGTAAGCAAACATGTTGCAGTGGAATGAGTTTGGAATGAAACTGAACTAGAAGATGAGTAAAATCTGACCATGTGGACGCCTCTGCAGGCTTTTATCTCCCATCAGGAAGCTGTGGGCTGGAGTTCTGGGGTGGTCTTTAGAGCACAGTCTCACCGCAGCCGTTGCAGAGAGCCTGAATCGCCCCTGTCCCAGCCTGTGCCAGAGCTTGGAAATGATGTGGCCCTATCACCTCTGCCTCCCAAATTTCTGGCTCTGTTAGCCAGACACTGCTTTTGCTGCCAGACTGCTGAGGGACACGAGGAAGCGTGTCGACGCGACGTTGTGTGGACATACTGGGATCAGGGAGTGCTTGGGGATCTCTGCAATTCACTGCTTCCTGTCAGCACCCTCCTGCCAGGCGGATTCGTTCTCCTAACAGGGGCTGTGTGAAAGCTGGGTGTCTGGGGAGAGGTTCATACCTAAGCATTGGAAACCAGAGCTGGATCAGGCCTCCAAGGTCAGCTTGTCTGGCCTCCAGCTGCTGCTTCTCATGAAGCAGACTTGGCTACCTGGCCACGTCCTCCTCCAAGGGACCATGACAGCAGCAGAAGCTGGTGTGAACAGTCCTTCATGGGTCACACCTTGTGGGGAGCATCAATGTCCTGTCAGTGTCCAGAGCCATGGTTACCCCAGGGCAGACCCAGGTGCTCACACACAGCTTCTGTCTGGAGATGAAGGTCAGTGCAGGCAGATACGGCTGCAGCGGAACAGCTTGGGGATCAAGACCTTTGTTGTCTGATTTTTCCCAGGCTCTTCGACTTCTGCCACTTTCCAAGCGGCTGCGACAGTGAGCGGCTGCAGGGTGAGGCCTGCCATGTGCCGAGCGGTAGGAGAGCGTTTTTCTGTGGCAATGTCATTATCTTGAACTTTTGCAGAAAAGAAAAAAAAAAGTGTTTATCTCTAACTGTCTATCAAAAGAGCTCTATCTGATGAGAAGTTCCCAGAACATTTTCTCCTCCAAACTAGCTGAGGCTACACAGACCCAAGCAACCAAGAGAGCAAAGATTCAGAGATGAGCTTGTGCTTGCCCCGTGCCTTCCTGTGAGCTCAGGCCATGCTGCGAGCAGGGAGACAGGGAGGTCAGGAAATTCCTGGCTCTTCTCTGCTCACGTCAGATCCTTAGCTGTATCTTGGGGCCATTCATCCCTTGCATGAGTTATCCCTGTCTGCTTTGCAGGAAGCAAGTTCATGGTGATCTCTTTGCCCATCACCCTTCAGATCTAGGGAGATTTAACCCTTGTGCCCTCAGATTCCCTGACAGCTACCTGAGGGACATGTGTGGCAAGATGTGGAGCTTCCACGCTGGCTGCCTTTGCTTGTGTTCGCTATGAATCAGCAGCCAGACCCTCCAGAAGAATCTGCATCAATTAGTGTTGATGGACCATGAGGGATTAATCTGGGCAGCAGCCTCGTAGGCAGGAGGAGTGTCTGTTGCTCTTCACCTCCTCAGTTCCAACACTGTGATCTTAGGGGGGAAGAGTTCTGATTGAGGGCCCTGGATGAGATTAGAAGGAGAGAGATTGAGAAATATTTTGTGCCAGCAGGTATTTTGGAAGAATTTTGGGTGGTTTTACACTCTGGAAAACTCTTGTTGATTAGTGCTTTAAATGCTACAGGAGACACGAGGTACTGAGTGAGGCCTGGGAGGCTTCCAGGTCATGAAATAGAAACAGCCTTGAATGTCAGAGGTTTTCACAGTGAGCTGTGGAAAAAGAAGAGGGCTGGTGGTAGTCACTGATGGCTTCCTGGGGACAGAAACATGGCAGCTTTCCACAGCAGCACCACAGTGAGTGTTTTTTGTTCTTCCACCTGTGTAAGATGGCTTTCATGCTGACCAGCACGAGACTCCTCCACTTGTACAAAAGGAAATGGGGATCAAATTGATCCTGAGTCAGGACAATTGCTCTGGTGGGAACTGATAGGAGATCAGGGCTGAGCCCTCGCTGCGACGCCTTTGCAGAGTCAGAGGGGACAGATGGAGAGCAGAGTGAAGAGAACGCGTTTCTCAGGACCTTGGCCAGTTGACTGTCTCCAAGGATGGAGACTCATGCTGGAATTTGATTGCCCTGCAGTAAAAAACACACAAAATCCTTCCTCTTACACTTCTGTGGAGTTTCCTGTATTTCAGCTTGTGCTCATTTCCTCTTGGCCTTTCACTGGACCATGATCCATGTTAGTGAGACCACGGAGCATCCCCTGAGTGGATAGAAACTGTTGCCTTCAACCCCAGAGAAGTGTTGGTTCAGCAGGGATGCCTCCAGCTCTTGGGGCATCAGTTTAAAGAGTCAGCGGTTTGAGTTTTGAAAGGGGGAGATGTTTGCTGGGCTGTTGAATCAGCTGAAATCTCAGTGTGCGCCAGGCCCTGGCTCTCTGATTGAAGTTTCCTGCATATTTCTCTGACCCTCAAGGGGCATTTTGCCCTACTTTAGCAGTGAAGATATGCATCTCAGTCCTTATTCTTCCAGCTTGCTTGATGGAACTGGACTTCTTTTGACATTCATGCGCTTCTGAACTCATCAACGTGGTTAGTAGGTACCAAATGAAACCCTCAGTTTCTCTCACAAAGGGAACCCTTCAGAAGACATAAAATATGCCCAGTGGCAGAGCTCAGCGTGGGGCAGGCCAGAGACAAAGAGGGACACAGTCGAATGCTCTTGTGCAATGTCAGCTCTGCCGCAGAGGATGCGTCGGGAAGCAGAACACGTGTCAGAAGAGCTGTAAATTTGCTGCGATTTATGCCAGGAGGCTTTTTGGCCGGCAAACGTGGGGACACTGGGGACTGAAAAGTGCAGAGCCCAAAACTAGGTCCTGATTTTGTCTATCTAAGAATAGCAGCGTAGCTGTGGTCTGCTCCTTCAGTTTCTTCCACCAGTCTGCCTTGGGAAGGCTTTAATCTAAGCCTAATCTATTTTTAGCCTGATATCTTCTCCAGACAATGTGCAGCTGTCCTGGTAGTTTTATGCCAGAAATTAGTAACACTTGTATGATTCACCAGTTTGCTGCTATTTTACAGAAAAAGTTCAGCAGCAACATGTTCGAGTTTTTTTACACGTAGTGCAAACCAAGAGATTCAAACTTTTGGTGTGACCCAGACTTCACACTGCACCTTGGGCAGAGTCAGAAGGTCACAAGTCTCTTCCTGTCTTTGCTGCTTAAGCACAGAATCACAGAACCACAAACTGGCCTTAAGGTTGAATGGACCTTAAAAGGCCCTCCAGTACCACCTCTGCCATGAGTAGGGCCATCTCCAACCAGAACACATTGCTCGGAGCCCCAGGGTCACAGCATCACAGAATGACTGAGGCTAGAAAAGCCCTCTGAGCTCATCCAGCCCAGCCCAGGACCTATCATCACCCCATTGCCCAGATGGGCACTAAGGGACACAGCCAGTCTGGTTGCCTGGGAGAAGAGATCAACCTGTACCTGACTGCAACCTCCCTTCAGGGAGCTGTAGAGAGGGAGAAGGTCTTCCCTGAGTCTCCCCCAGGCTAAACCCCCACAAGCTCCCTCAGCCTCTCCTCATCAGCCTTTCCCTCCAGTCCCTTCCCCAGCCTAGATGCTCCTCTGGACCTGCTCCAGCCCCTCAATCTCTTTCTTGGAGCGAGGGGCCCAGCACTGCTCCCAGTACTTGAGGGGAGGTCTCCCCAGTGCCCAGTACAGGGGGAGAATGATGTCCCTAGTTCTGTTGGCTACACTATTGCTGATCCAAGCCAGGATGCCATTGGCCTTCTGTGCCACCATGCTGGCTCCTGTTCAACCTATTGTTACCCAGTACTGCCAGGTCTCTCTCTGTCAGGTTGCTCTCCAGCCACTCATCCCACAGTCTGTAGCTGCAGGGAATTATTATGGCTGAAGTGTGGGACCCTGCCCTTGGCCCTGTTAAACCTCATCCTGTTGGCCTCTGCCCATTTACCCAGCTTCTCCAGATCTCTCTGCAGCATCTTTCTCCCCTCCAGCAGATTGACACTCCCCTCCAGCTTGGTGTCATCTGTGAATTTACTAAGGACAGACTCAATCCTCTCATCCAGGTCATCAGTAAAGATGTTGAATAGAACTGGGCCCAGCACTGATCCCTGAGGGACAGCACTGGTCACTGGACGCCAACTGGATGTGGCGCCATTCACAACCACTCTGTGCCTAGTCACCAAGCCAGTTTTTAACCCAGTTGAGGGTGTACCCTTCCAAGCCACGCGCTGCCAGCTTTTCTAGGAGGATCCTGTGGGAGACTGTGTCGAAGGTTTTGCTGAAGTCTGGGGAGACCAAATCCACAGACTTCCCCTCATCTACCTGGTGGGTCGTCCAGTTGTAGAATGAGATCAGATTGGTTAGGTGGACCTTCCTTTCCTAAACCCATGCTGGCTGTGTCTGATCTCCCAGTCCTACCTGACCTGGGATGGTTCCAGGGACAGAGCTTCTCCCACTTCTCTGGGCAACCTCTGCCAAGCTCTCACCACTCTCAGCATCTAAAATTCCTTCCTTTAATCTAGTGTCGATCTGGGCTTGTCCTGTTTGTCCTGTGTTAGCACAAGGGCACCAGGCTCACAGCAAACCTGCCGTGGGTGTGTAACGCAAACCACTTGCCCAGCACAAGCTCTCCCTTGGGTTGTTCAAAGTCCAGCATCCCTGCCACATGGGAACAATTAGAATTAATCAACTTTTGGAGGCTTTGATTCTGTGTTTAGTCAAGGGGAGGGATTTCCTGCTTCTCACCACACCGTTCTAAGAGGTTTACTTTTTGGTTAAAGTCAAATAAACATACGTGGGATCGGACTTAATCCCATATAGAGAAACATTTCTGGGATAGAAGCTTGAGTGTTTGGTTAAGGATGGGACCTGAAAGTTGGACTTGGGATCTGTTGGTGGCTTTGAGCTCTTACATGAACTTGTAGCTGGGCAGGGGCAGGACAGAACTTGTTGGCTTCAGCGTTCCCTCACGCTGTTGACATCTTATTAGTTCAAGAGGTGAATAGTGCATGTCTAGAGCACTTGATGGCTTCCATAGATGTTTTCACTCTCAGGTTCCTGTTAGGTGGCCTGTGGTAAAGGGAGAACTCCAGTGGACTGTACGTGAGCAGCTGCTCGTTGCAGCTGTTTCTCCCACCTCAGAGCTATCCTGTCCATGCAGAAAATTTAGGAGGAAGAGAAAACGGGAAAAGACTTCAGTTGAGGAGCTGTCTGTGCTGCAGGCAATCCACAAAGGAGATAAAAGCACCAGCTCTAGCTGATGCCCACCTGATGCAGTCAAGGCTAATCTCAGAGCAATTCAGGTTCAAACCCTACAGCTGCATTAGCACGGGAGAGAGTTCTGGATCCAGTGTTTCCCAGCTCTGGGCCCATTACTTCAAAACAAAAAAGGCAACAGACAGGTAAAATGATGCCAGGGAGAGGAAAGTAAATAACTGCCACCAGAGCCAGTTTGAGCACCTGGATGTCAAGGCAGGAGGTGGAACACAGAGGTTCACTCAGCACTTGTTCTGAAAGCCAAGATGCCCTGGGGCAGCTCTGGGAGGTTTGTCAGTGTGAGGGAGTGGGACAGAGGAGAACCTGCCCACCCCGCTTCAGCAGAGTCTTCTTTGCTCTGCTTTTAGGGAAAGGAAGTTGTGCTCTCTGCATTATGCAATGTTGTGTTGCTCATCACAAAGAGGAGGGACGAGGGGAGAAGAAAAACAACTCGAAAGATGATAGAGAGGCGAAGCAGGGTTGTTTCAAGCTGTTTTGCTCTTTAGAAAGACCATTGCTATGTAGATGCCTCAGACCAAGGTCAGATAGAGAGAAAGCCATGATGACGTGAGCAGGGAATTCTGTAATGACCACATCTTGTAATCTGGAGACCTTGTGCTTGTCTCCAGGATGCTTTCTGGAACAGCTCTCTATTAACTCCTTGTGTCTATCCTGCTTTTGTGGGATCTTCATGTTTTACTGTGTTTTATGGCTCCTGTTTCAGGGCAGGAACTTGGTTAGTGCTCTCTTCCCTGTTCAGTCTCTTTACTTTCACCCAAATGCACTTTGTTTTGGAGGCCAGGTGGAAGCAGTGTGCTGTGGTGTGTCGCTGCAGCTTAGTTCCGGTGACAGCAGGAGAGGTTACATGGCCAGACTGTGTGCTTTGGCCCTTCTGGGTGGGCAGTAGCACGCATTACTTGCTGCAGCTCCAGCGTACTACTGTAAAAACCTCGTGTGATGACAAGAACAAGCAAGTTTGTCACTTGGCACAGCCAACACTTCAACTGTTGTTCTGGATGTGGTTCCGTCTCCCTGTGGTCTGTCTGAGTTGCCTCTGCCACTGACCCATTTCTGGTCTAACACATCTTTGTCTCTGCTGTTTAACCTTTGGGTTTGGAGGCCCCTGAGTATTTTTGCATCTTTCTGCAGGGGAGTTAAGCCTCTTAGAGGAAAGGTCCCTCTGCTTAGTTGTTTTTCACAGACTCACAGGTAGTCTTGGAAGTCTGGGACTGACCGACTCATGTTGGAATTCCCTGATGTACAAACGGAGGTGCTGTGTGTTCTTCTTTAGGGACTGGAGGGAAAGTCTGATGAGGAGAGGCTGAGGGAGCTGGGGGCGTTTAGTCTAGAGGAGAGTCAGGGTGGACCGTCTCGCTCTGTACAACTCCCTGAAGTAAGATTGTAGTCAGATGAGAGTTGGGCTCTTCTCCCAGACAACTATGACCAGGACAAGAGAGCAGCGCCTGAAGCTGCCAGGGAAGGGTTTGGTTTAGCCCTTCCTCGTGGAAAGGGTGATCAGACCCTGGAATGGACTGCCCAGGACAGTGGTGGAGTCTCCATCCCTGGAGGTGTTGAAGGACAGACTGGCTGCATCCCTTAGTGCCCTGATCTGGGCAACGGGGTGATGTTAGTTCCTGGGCTGGGCTGGATGAGCTCAGAGGGCTTTTCCAGCCTCACTGATTCTGCGATTCTTCTCTGTAGGGCCACTTCCAGTGACCACAGGTTTGACCTGAGTGCCTCCTTTTATGATTATCTGAGGTTGGTGAGACAGACAGTGCCTTGTGATCCATTACGTTTCTCAGAGGTCTCCTTGCCCCTGGAGATGGGTTCTACTCACTGTGATGAACCTGTTGCTTTCACAAGTTTGACAGTCCCAACTCCACCCAGTATTCCAGCTCTGATTCTTTGCCCAACTGTTTTTCTGGAGAACAAGATTACAATGGACAAATCCAGGAGGCTCCAGGAAAACATATGGTAGTTGTGGAAACTGGATTTCTTGACTCATGTAGCAGGAGCCTGTATGGTGAAAATGATGCCTGTGTCTGATGGTTCTTACAGATAAGCTGCCTAAACCTTGCCTGTAGCCAGGAAGAGGTAATAGGACCCAAGAAGAAAAGGAAGGTCAGTGAACCAGAGGAGCTGCTTCTGGAAGGCAGGAAATGATGTTCATTCTGAGACACAATACAATTTGGAAGGTGTGAGTTTGCATCATCATCTGATTAGTAAAGACTTTTCCTCCCTTCTGCCATTTAACTCTTGCATCTGCCACATGTGCTTCTGCATATTCCTTTGTCCTTGGGACTGCAGAGAGGCAGAAGTGCCGTCATTGTCACAACATGTCAACCAACAGCACTTGTTCAATGTTGTAAAGTTGAGGGTTGATGTTTCCACATCAGTGGTGTCTGTGTGCTTCTTTCTCTCCCTCAATGCGCACCCTCCCAGTGGCTGAATATCTCCCTCTCTGGCTGGACTGCCCTTTGCCAATATGTCACCGGTATGTAATGGCTCCGTTTCAAGATGAACTCTGAGGTATCAGTTCCAACGAGCAACAAGTCTCATGATTCACTAGACTGGGTTTAACTTCATCCTATCTACTCTTTCCGGAGCATAGATTTGATGTTATTTTTTTCATAGAAGGAGTCTTATCTCTGTTGAATGCAGAGATAAAGTAATCTGTACACAGCTTCTGCTGGTGCTGACTGTTCTTCTTCTGACTCTGCAAGTGCTGTTGCTGTGGCTGTATTATCAGCTTGTTTCCCCAACAGCAACCCAAAACAGCGGTCGCGCAACAGGAGTTGTGTTGCAATACCCTACATTCAAAAAACAACTTTAGTAGAGGTGCCTTGTGGTTGGAGATGGAAGGGAGGAGAACAACAGCAGCAAGAGAAAAAGCTGCTGTTCCCTATGGAGCAAAGGTGCTGTTTGGAGCAGGTCAGTTGGCTGGCAGGAGCTTTGTCAACACCTGATGGTTGTTCCTGGAGTGCAATGAGCAAAAAAGTCTCAGTTGGTCCTGGGCAAGGTTTAAAAAAAGATGTTCAAGCAACAGTCTAGGTGTCACTTCATGCACACCTGACGGAAGGACCTCAGCAAGCAGTGTCATTGTTCTGCACACTAGGTTCCCTGTAGGCATCAATATGGCAATGTCTTCTGCTGCAGCAATGAGTGAGCTTGGCTCAAGGAACCAGAGATCTTGCTGCTGAAACAGTGACTGACTACAAACCATGTGCTGAAAGGTTTGTGAAAGCTAAAAGCCAGACTGGAACTGGCCAGCTAGGTTGAGGAAACACTGGAGCTGAGCATCCCTAGATGTTCAGCCAACCTTCTCCAGGTGCCTGGGTTGCAGTCCCATTGCTGTTCTTACTCAGCCTAGGACAGACAGACCATGGCCTGGCCCTGAGCCTGCAGCAGTGTCTGGCAGTTTTGTGACTTGATGCCTGTCTCATAAAACCTGTAGAACATGAGAGGTCCCTGTTTTATCCTCACTTTCAGCCCTGTGGTCTCATTTTTGCACCGGTGGCCCCATAAGCCAGTTTGTTCACATGCCAGAACAAACCTGAAATCTTCCTGCTGCCCAGGGTTTGTACCGACACTTGCTCTGATGCCTGTGCATCCACGGGAACCCAGCATTCCTCAGAGGACACTTACAGCTCACCTTCTGCCTTCACCTGAAAGCACTGCTTTGGCACTGCTGGGAGGGGTGGCTTCCAGATTATTGAGTCACAAACTGGGTTGGGTTGAAGGGACCTTCAAATCTCCTCCACTGCCACCCCCTGTCCTGAACAGGGCCATCCCCAGCCAGAGCGGGTTGCTTGGAGACCCAAGGGCCTACGTGACCTGAGATGGTTCTAGGGATGGGGTTTCTCCCACCTCTCAGGGCAACCTGCCCCAGGCTCTCCCCACCCTCAGCACTAAGAGTTTCTTCCTCTTGCTCAGTCTGACCCTCTTTCAGTTTAGCCATCACCCATTGCCCTGTCACAGCAGTCCCTGCTCAGAAGTCCATCCCCATCTTTCTCATTGGCCACTTTAAGCCCTGAAAGGCCACACTAAGGTCTCCTGGAGCTTCTCTTCTCCAGCTGAACCCCCAACTCTCCCAGCCTATCCCACAGCAGAGCGGTTCCAGTACTGGATTATTTCCAGGGATTCCTCTGGCTCTGTTCCTCCAGGTCTTTGCTGGGCTGAGGAGCCCAGAGCTGGACCTCAGGTCTCCCCAGAGTGGAGCAGAGAGGCACAATCTCCTCCCTGCCTTACTGCCCACACAGCCCAGCACACAATTAGCTTCTGGGCCTTGAGCACATACTTCTTCCTTCAGCCTGCTGCCTCCTGCCTGCCCCAAAAGCCTTGCTGGACCATTGCATTGTGTGTTCAGGAGAAAGTCAAACGCCTCTGTGGTGACTCCAACAGGCTGACCTTTCTCCTACCCATGCAGTACCACAAGTGCTGGGGGCATGGAGGATGCAAAGCATCTTGTCCCACAATGACAGTGCAGTAACCTCTCCTGTGTGACCCCGTGGTCAGAGTGTGCGCACAGACACGCCCAGTACATCCACAGCTTAACTGACTGCCAAAGCCTTTGGTCTCAGTCACGGCTGGAGCTTCCTGGTCTCCCTTGCTGCTGGCTTCTGAGCAGCCCTTTTACCGTAATGCCTTGTAGTCATTTTTCTCTTCGGGCTGGCTTAGACCTGAAGTACCTTGTGATGAGCTGCCACAGTTAAGCGTCTGATTTCTCCTTTCCACAAACTTGTGGTTACCATCAGATTCTAAGAAAAGTCTTTCCACTGCAGATTGGGATCATCAAAGCCACTTACACATATCCTTTCCTTTATTAGTGATTCTGCTGGGCTGGCTAAAGGTGAAAAGCAGCAAACCCACCCCCGCTCCTCGTTTTTTGCTTGTGTTTCAGTCGCTTTTCTAGTTCTAACACTCATTAACTGACTTAATGCAGTTACACATCACTGGCCTGATTCAGTACTGACAGAAAACAGAAGCAAGTCGTTAGTAACGGTCCCCTGCCAATTAGTGAACTGAATTACGTTTGAACAATTTTCTTCAAAGATTCTCCTCTCCCCCCGCCCCCGTCCCAGCCCCGCTCATCACTTGGCGAGTCCCCTGCCTGCTTACAGGAATTCAGTGCTTGAGAGTGAAAGGAGCCCGCAACCTCCCCAGCCCAGAGCGCTGAGTCCGTGAGCTTTGTGCCTGCGTAGCGGTGAGTAACACAAAGGCTCGCGAACACCCTCCCTTTGATCTCCAAAGATACAAACAGCAATTAGGATTACGAGCCGCTCTAATAAAGCACAAAACAACGCAGTAGTGGGAAGGTTCCGTAAGGAGAAAGTGAAGGTTTTGTGGGGTTTTTCAGAAGATCAGGGGAGAAGGGGAACCCTTTCTCGTTGGCCGCCACCACCACCACAGGGTTTTATGATGGGTGTAACGTGGGTTTCCTCAACCTGCTGAGCCGCTAACGGATTGGCAGTGCTTCTGAAAATCCCTGTGTGGTTCTGGGATGGGGTTTAACAAGAAGAGCTGAGTATCTTTTTCAAACTGAAAGTCATGCAGAAGTCAAACAGAAAGTGCATTGTCTCAACCACATCCTTAAATTCATCATCCACACCAAGAAAATAACCCCAGCAGCCCCTGATTCTGCTGGACAGGTGTCAACACAAGCTCTTCACCTGAAAATGGAGGAATCTTTTGGGGTTTCCACTGCCACTGCAATCTGGGAAACCATCCGATCAGACAGAAGCTGCTTTCGGTTTTAGGAGGAGAGCAGAGAGAAGAAACGAAACACAGCTCAGGAACAGGGGAAATGAAGGTTCTTTCTCAAATGTCAATCAGGAGAGTTAGAGGTTTTGCCACTGATTTTGGTGGTGGGGCCTCTGTCTCTGGTGGGTTTACAGAAATCACAGTGTGACACTGTCCTCATCAGCTAACGGTCATTTGTTTTTGCCCCTCCAGTAGATTTCTGGAGCAATACCAGTGCAACACCACTCTAGCAGTGATAGGAACCAGCTAGCAGTTTCCCAAGTGTAAGTTCTAAAAATAAATGGTGACCTGAAGGTCTGATCCATGAGACTAGCACCTCGGGATTTGGGCTGGAACTTGGAATTCTGTCGGTTCTGCATTCCTCCCCTTGAGTCAGCAGGTGAAGAATGAGCCTGTGGCCTGCAACAGCACAGTGCCTGCGTCTCTCATGCCACAGCACTGCCATCCTCAGGGGCCAAGATCCTCGTGCCAAAAGCATCATGTCACCCTGCTGGAATCCCACCCACGTGTGTTGCCAGGCAAAGTCTTTTCTGTTAATGGATGAGTAAAAATTTCATCAGGCCTTTGTTGTCATCACGAGGTAGGTGAGAGGGGTTTGCATCTGAGCTGGCACATGTTCCACAAGCAGTTTCCAAGGCTAATTTCAGTCAGGCTGGCAAATCTCGCTTTCCTTTAAGTAGAGGCTGAGATTTCAAAGCCTCTCAGGAGTTTTCCATAGGAAACGCCGCCCTGGCTAGCCGTGCGCCAGATGTGCCTGTATGGCATTTCCCGGAGCATCAATGGCCCACTGTTCTAGTACCGAACCCATCGGCCACCTGGTGACGTCTGCTGAAACCTGGCTGCAGTGTTACAGGATCATTTGGTTTGGAGAAGACCTTTAAGATCATCCAGTCCAACCATTGTCCTGGCGCTGCCAGGGCCCCACTGACCCCTGTTCCTCACCCCACATCTCCCTGGCTTTGATACCCCTCCAGACATGGGCACTCCCCCTCTGCCCTGGGCAGCCTGGGCAGGCCTGGGGAACTCTTGTGGGGCAGAAATTGTTCCTCAGTGCCACCCCCACCCTCCCCTGGGGCAATCTGAGGCCATTTCCTCTTGTCCTGTCACTTGTTCCTTGGCAGAAGAGATCAACTCCCACCTCACTCCAGCCTCCTCTCAGGCAGTTGCAGACAGCAAGAAGGTCTCCTCTCAGCCTCCTTTTCCCCAGTTCAACCCCGCTAGTTCCCTCAGTGACTCCTCAGAACAGTGGTGCCTCAGTCCCTTCCCCAGCTCCCTTGCCCTTCTGTGGACCCGCTCAAGCTCTTCAAGTCATAGAATCACAGAAGATGATCCAGTTCCAAGCCCCCTCCCATGGGCAGGGCCACCTCCCACCAGACCAGGTTGCTCAAAGTCCTGTCCAGCCTGGCCTTGAACACATCCAGTGCTCAAACACATCCAGTGCTTGAGTGCTTCCAGTGCTTGAACTCATCCAGTGCTTGAACCCATCCATGCTTGAACCCATCCAGTGCTTGAATGCATCCAGTGCTCAAACACATCCAGAACTTCCTTGGGCAAACTGCTTTCGTTGGGTTTTTATGCTAGAACAATAAGAACTGAGCTGTAAAACACCAACACAGTGATCCTGTGGCCTGGCTGTAACAATCATACAGCTGTCCCCTTTTTGTTGTGGAAGGGTTAATGGTTCCCAGTGCAAGTGTCTTGATGTTTTCTTCCCTGATCAAGGCTTTACTCTGCCTCTGCCACCCATTGATGGCCATGGAAAGGACATACCTGAAAGTGTAGGTCCAGGAAGCACAAGGCTAGTGCTTCATTTACAAGAAAGCATCTGGGACCTGCCCTGGAGAACTCTGAGAAAGCCCTAACCACTGGGAGCTGTGGTGGGCAGATAGAAGGTCCCAGTTTTTTCACAAGCAGGGCCCAGTGTATTCTGTTCGTATTACTGGTGCTTCTGGTGTTTCTTTGTAGGACGTGCAGCAAGGGGATGTTTATTCTGATGAAAGTCTAAGCTTGATAACAGGAAACCAAGTCCTTTGTGCAGTAAATTGACCTTGAATCACACACAGGCCTCTCTTTTTTTTTTTTTTTTTTTTTGAGTAACAGAGGGTGAGACTGTCTAAAACACAAGAAAATGGTGTTTCTAGAAAACAAAGTGGCATTTGGAGTTGGCAAGGAGCTGTCCAAGCCTTTGCCAACCTCAGAACCGTGAATGTCAGCCCGAGCAGGTGGTGGAGACGCTGCTGCCAGTCAGGGACTCGTCAGGAGAGCCAGGGACGGGGGACAGTTGCTTTTTGTCCCTAAGGAATTTTGCTTAAAGATTCAGCAGAGTGAAGCTGCGTGTCCCTGGACATTGGGATGAGGGAGATAGAATCACAGCATCGCAGAGAGTTGAGGCTGGAAAAACCCTCTGAGCTCATCCAGCTGAGCCCAGGACCTGACATCACCACAACAGCCAGACCAGAGCACTAAGGGCCACAACCAGGCTGTCCTTAAACACCTACAGAGATGGACACTCCACTGCTGCCCTGGCCAGACCATTCCAGGCTCTGATCACTCTTTCTGTAAGGAAGGGCTTCCTCACATCCGACCTAACCTTCCCTGCCCTCTCGTCCTGGTGCTAGTTGCCTGGGAGAAGAGTCCAACCCCCACCTGACCTCCCTTCAGGTTGTTGTAGAGAGGGACAAGGCCCCGCCTTGAGTCTCCTCTTCTCTAGGTTAAACATGCCCAGCTTCCAGACCTTTCTACATGCCAGGATTTGCCAAAGGACTCCCTGCCTTCCTTCTACTCTTCCCTGCTCGGTAGAGTGCACTGGTCTGAGCCCTTGCAGGAGCTGCTCTTTCAGGGCTTTGATCTCCTCATGTGTTTCTTGATGCTTCTACCACATTAATAAAACAGTACCTTGAGATGCAGTTCTGTTAAGGATCAGTATTTCCATTGTGCTTTTGCGAAAAAGGGTGGTTTTTTTCTCTCTGATGTTGCACCCTGGTGTCTGAGACCTTTGCTGAGCTCTGTTCACACATCTCACACTGTCCTCTGCTACAGCATCTTCCTCCCCATTTATTGCCCACTGGATCTTGTTCACTAGAGGCAGTTACCAGGAATCACCCTTCCTAGGCCATCAGATCAGGGCTTTGGTGGTTCGTTGTGTTTCCCCTAAGCAGAGAGCTGGGAAGGGACGGCACAGGTAGCTTAGGACCACCCTATTCCTTGTCTGCCCCTAAAAGTTTAGGGTAGCTACCTGTTGGTTGGGTTAGTTCTCAGGCAGAAGCTTTCACTGTGCCTTTCACCCTATGGCCAAAGGGGTGATGATGGTGCACGGAAAAGGATGAAAATTAGCTCAGGGGCTGTGGGTTTTGGCCCCAACCTCCATTTAGCCCAGCCTGAAGAGGAGCAGGAGATTGTGGCACAGCACATGGCAACCTCCCCAGGACACCTCTGGCTGTTATTCCATGGTAAAGGGTCACAGAATCATGGGATCATAGCAACTGTTTGGATTGGAGAAGCCCTTTCAGCTCCTCAAGTCTCCAGCCACAGCCCCAGCGCTGCCAGGGCCCCACTAACACCCCCCTCCTTCACCCCACAGCTCCCCAGTTTTTAGACCCGTCTGGACATGGGGACCTACCCTCTGCCCTGGGCAGCCTGAACCAGGCCGGGGGAACCCTTGTGGGGCAGAAACGTCCATAAGAGGTTCTGGATCAGTGCAGGATCCCAGCAGAAGGAAGATGCTGGTGAGCAACAACACCTGGACAGAGCATAGCTGTCGGTGCATAACCAAAGGTTGCTTTGGCCTGTGGTTATTTGCCTGTTACCTGGTTTTCCTGCCAGTGCAGTGGGGTTACGCTAAAAGTAGAGGGGCCTTTGGGGCAGAAGTATCCCCAGAAACCCCCAAACACTCTCAGCATCTCTACATTTTAGATAAACCCCACAGGCTCATCCAGAGCTGCTCGCCTCTTGCCTAGGGTTTAGGAAGCGTTGCGTGCTGGAGAGCTTGGGGTGACTTGCGGAGGAGGTGCAAGGGTTGCACATGGATATCTGGATATTCTGCTTTAAAGGAGACATCGGCTCGCCAGTGACTTTGCCCTGCCAGTGGTGTTTGGGAGGGCCATTACCTACTTATTTTCACAAATCATTTAGCCGGTTGGCTGGCCAGCGTTCCTTTTCCCAGGCTGTTGGAGAGCGTGTAAAAGCTGAGCTACTTGGCTACAAGAGATTTTCTTCTCTGAAATTGGCAGCAGCTCATTCCGGAAGAGAATTCAGCGTATTTGGCCACCAATTGCAAAGGGAAAGGGAAAACCATTATTTTTCCATTTTGCTTTATTTAACTCTCCAGTGGGAGACATTGACTGTATTTGGGTGACCCTCATGACTAAGGCGTTGCTACGGCTTCCCTCCTCTGCCCTTCGCTTAGAAGCAGAGCGTAAAAAATACTCAGTTCTCAAAAATGCCTATATTCTCCTTGGCCAGACGAGGAGTCCGTCGGTGCCAATAGAGTCAGGCCTTACACATCAGGACATTCAACGTCACGGCTTCATGAGTCAGGGTTTTCGGTCTGAAAAGGATCACGTCAAGAAACCCCGGGACAAAAATTCCCTGTAGCCCCACAACAGTGCCGGCTGTGTAAGAAGCTCTGTTTGGGAAGAGCGTCCGATGCAAAGCCCAGATAGTTCTGCCTGGGCATCCTTCCACGTTGGACAAAGGAAGCACTCAGGAAACGCCAGCGAGGCTTCTCATGACTCAAGTGCTTTGATAATTGCTCCTGGAGCCCAGTGTGTGAAACTGCGCAGGCCTGCCACGCAGCCGGCCACGCAGCAGCGGCGGGAGCAATGCAGAGGGTGGCTCTGCTGATGTCAGGGAGGCCTTTGAAGTCCCTCTGCCAGCACCTCACCGCTTGGGTTTCTCCAGCTGAGGAAGCGGGGTTGGACCCAAGCATCATGGCTGTTGCTCAGGCTGCTGTGATCTCACGGTAGCTTGCTGAGAGGTCCTGGCCGTTACATCACGAGAGCTTTGCTTGTGTTGCAGTCAGCCCTGCGTGCATCACCGTGGCAGGAAACGCTGCCCGTGGGCAGCCCTGGACTTGTCAGTGTCTTGCAATTGGCATTTCCTCTGCTTTCCAGCAGTAATTCCATTAATCCATCAGGGTTTGTTTCATCCACAGGTCACAAGGTTCTTTGTGAAGGGGGTTGAGCATCTTTATTCCTGCTGTGAAGAGGGAGAAGCTGAAATTCAAGCTGGAAGTGACTCTCCTGAGGTTATGCAATCCTCTCAGGAGTGATGTGGCAGAGATCTCAGTTCTTCAGGGTGCTGCCATCAGATGCCTGTCTGGAGTGCCAGACATGTCAAAGGCTTCTGGAGAGAATTGCCCTGGTTAATCTGAGTTGTCTCTGGAGATCCTTCTGAAACAGGGGTTTGGGAAATGGAGGGTTGGCTCATTTCAGCTCTCTGCTGGGTTCTGTCTCACTTTTGCCTGTGGTCTGCACCTTCACTTGTGGCTTCTGGTGCCATTTCATATTTGAGGGAGGCATCTGAGAGAAGTCCTAGTGGAGAGATGTTTCACTGAAACTGAAACCCTTTCTGGTGGTGCCTTCCCTCTCGTTTGGAATGTTCGAGGGTCATGCTGTAGTCCCCAAACTCCGTATTTGGTCAATGAAGAGAGATCAGGATGATTCAGAACAGAGATGGACTCTCCTGAATCACTGCAAAGGAAGTCTTTCATCTCTCTTGGTTATCTGTAGAGGAATGCTTCTCCCCTAACATTGGTCTCTGAATGAGCCGCTGTGAATCCCCATCACAGAACCAATTTGATTGGAAAAGACCTTTCAGATTGTCCTGGTCTCCTCATGTCCCTGTGACAGAGATCACCAGGTCTAATCGATCCCCAGCACCGCCAGGTCACCACTCACCCCTGTTCCTCAGCACCATGTCTCATGCCACTCTTGACCAGCAAAGCCTCAGTGCCCCTGCATGTGATGGTGAGTCACACACAGGCAGATTGGCATCTCTGCACCTTCCTCCACAGCATGTGGCTGGAGTTACTGCCAGAGGCAGGGACTGGTTGGCTGGACTTGAGTTCTGCTCCAACCATCCTTGTCTTCCTTCAAGCTGGACTAAGGTTTGGCCATCCCTTACTGGGGCAGGAAGGGTGAGAATGTGGATTTCAGTATTTCTGCAGCCCTTCTTGAGAAACAGGGAGTCACTTTCTCTGGACTGGGTGATCCCATGGATGAGAGTTGATCCTTCTGATTAATCCATCCTCCTGTATCCTCATGTAACTCCCACGGGAAGGCACATAGAGGGGGCACGAGTCATCGTGGGCATGCAGGGCCCCTGGGAAAGTGGACAGGGAGGGGGTTTGGAATATGGCAGCAGAGCAAAGATGGGATGAAAACGTATGGAAATCATTCAGGGGCCTGATCTTTGGGTCATCTTCAGGTGGTTTTGATGATTCTTTTCAGACTTGGGAGCTTTATCTACCAGCATTTTGTGAAGATGGTAGGTGATGGAGGGTGATCACAGAATCATCATGGCTGGAAAGGACCTCCAGGGTCATCGAGTCCAACCTTTATCCTAGTATCTAATGGCTAGACCATATCCCTAAGCGCCGTGTCCACTCGTTCCTTAAACACCTCCAGGGATGGTGACACCACCACCTCCCTGGGCAATCTATTCCAGTACCTAACAACCCTCTCAATAAAGAATTTCCTTCTAATATCCAATCTAAACCTCCCCTGATGCAACTTGAGGCCATTTCCCTTCATCCTATCATCACTAATTTGAGAGAAGAGACCAACACCAGCCTTGCTACAACCTCCTTTTAGGTAGTTGCAGAGGGCAATAAGGTCTGCTCTCAGTCTTCTCTTCTCCAGACTAAACAACCCCAGCTCCCTCAGCCTCTCTTCATAGGGCATGTCTTCTAGCCCCTTCACCAGCTTGGTTGCCCTTCTCTGGACTCATTCCAGCACCTCAATGTCCTTCCTGTACTGTGGTGACCAAAACTGGACACAGTGCTCGAGGTGCGGTTTCACAAGTTCCGAATACAAGGGCACAATCACCTTCCAACTCCTACTGGTCAAGCGTTTCTGATACAGTCTGATGAGCTGCCCCAGGTCCAATCTTCTGCTTCCAGAATACAGAAAAGGCTGTGCTGACTTACGCTGAGGAAGGAAGGACAAACATTCTTCGTTCTTCCATTCTGGGGGCCTACATGATCCATTGCTGCCGCCAAAGAACATACCTTCTCTAGGGAAACGCATGAACAGGCAGCTCTTAGCAAGGAACTAGACCCATCTGCGTGGGTTGGGAGGAAGATGGAGGCCAGCCATGACATCTGCCCCTCTGGAAGGCAGCAGGTTACAAAGGAGCCTTGAAGCCTTCTGAGAAACAGCAAATTCTTAGGCAAAGTGAGGGTGCAGATTCCCCTTTGCTGGGAGCAGGGCAAGTCTGTTCTTGGTGGAAAGTTCCTTCTCAGAGACTCACCTGGATGAGAAGAAGGGGATTATGGAAATCACGGGAATGTGTGGGACCATGGGACCACAGAGCAGGTCCAGCCCTGTGGCTTCCCTGGCGGAGCGGCTTCCCTGGAATGTGGGGAGCAAGGTGGCTCTGTGCCCTTGGGCTTTTCGTGCTAGACATCTTCCTGGGAGTGTAAATACACAAAGAACTTCGCAAAGCGGGAGGAGAAACTTGGGTTTCCCCTCTACTGCATTTCCCAGTGCTCTCCCATCTGGAGTCAAAGAGAAGAATCTGCCTTGCTCTTCCCATCCTCCTGCTGCGACACGCTGCCAGCCTCATGCACCAGGGCAATCTGTGCCTCTATCCCACTCAGGGACGGACTGTGTCTGTCCTCCACTCCTACCCCCAAAAGCAACCTCAGATCAGGGCTGAGAGATGCCCGAGCTCCAGGGAGCGGTAGGGTTTCACATAATCCCTTCAGCCCTGCTCCTCACGGTTGCCCTGTTTGATGTGGCTGTGCTTTGGGCTTAGACAAAAATGCTGCACTCTAGACAAGGCTCAGGGTCTGGAAGTTGACTGGGTCAGCCCCAGCTCTGACGCAGGTCTGGATGCTTTCCAGCACTTCGCACCAAGGGAAGCAGCCTGACACCACAGGGCTGAATTTTAATCTGGCTTCCACATGTCCCAGAGTGGACCACAGATCGCCATGGCCTGTGCTTCAGGCTGGGATGGAGCATCTACCCCGTGTCCCTCCCCACCAGCTGCCTGTGGCACCCTGAGGAAGCAGCTTTGCAATTTGGGACAGCGGAAGTGGCTGCCAGCACCTCCTGGCAGCAATGCAGGTCACCACGCGTCCCTGGGTGGCCACATTTCCTTCCTCTCTGGCTCCTGAGAAGGGAAGCTGCAGAGCTTTTGCCCTTCAATGCTGCCCATCAGCAAAAAGCCTTCAGCGCTATGCAGGCACCCCAGCTGTCTTGTACACCAGCCCCAGAGGGACCTCTGCACAAACTGCCCCCAAAGGGACAAATAGCCAGGTCAGGAGAGTGAGAGGGGATGAATCTGGCCGACTGCCCTAGGGCTGGGGAGGGTTGGGTGGGGAGAGCTGTTACCACTGGTTATTTTGTTAGAGGAGTGTGGGTATTTCTGGGGAACTGCCCTGCCTGTGTTTTTTGCCCAACTAGCTCCCTCCTCCTCTGTGAAGATTTGTGAAGATTTCGTCCAGCCAGAACAGTCTCAGCTCTACAACTGCTCTCTGTGACACTGCCTGTTGCGGAGGCAAAGCCCTGCTCAGTGCTTTCCCACTGTGGGCTGGACACTGCTGTAAGGAAGCCAAGAAAACCTTCCGACTCCAGAAGGGATTTAGACCAGAAAACCCATTCTGCTGCCTGAACTCAACCCCTCACCCTGGATGGCTCTGAGAGGGCCTCCCCTCTCTCTGCTTCAAACCAAACCAGTAGCACATCCCAGATGGGAGGTGGAGATTGGGAGAATGTCTGTGGAACCAGGGACCAATGCTTGGAGGTGCTGGAGGCAGCAAATGCAGCACATCCCCAACCAGAATGTAGGGGATCTGAAGCTCTGGGTCCCTTGTCCCACTCTCCACATTGCTCTGCCCTGCTCCACCACAGCCTCTCAACTCCCACATCACCTTCTCCAGACAAAGTGACTGCTGGGCTTTTCCAGCCCTTCTGGCAGGTTGTGTTGTTCCTACCAGCCAGGTCAGGGTTTTCTAAGAGGGTTCAAATAATCCTGCAGGCTGGTAGCCAGGCAAAGGGATCCCCATGCCAGATGCCACCACAGTCACTGCCAGCTCACACTCATCCCTGCTTTGAATCCTGTTGTGCCAGCCTTTAGTACCCCTGTGGTAGTCCCCATCCAGCTCAGCCCCTAAACCTGTGCTGACACCTTGCCAGTGCCCAGCAGTTTTCCCGGGCTGAGTGCCACTGGCCTCATGGCATCAGCCTACCCCCAGCTCTCTCGGGACACTGGCCGCACAGCGCTCGCGTGCAGGCAGCTTGAGGAGATCAGAGGAGCCGGTCAGAGAAAATCTGGGCAAAAGCAAGGGGAAAAAAAGAAACAAAGTCCTGGGAGCTGGCAAGATCCTGCAGGAGTTTCCATGAGAAATCCAGCGTAGCCATCGCCAGCCCACGTTGGACTGGAGCCCTCCCAGGCCTCTCCTGGGCTCAGCGGCACTGCCAGTGCCCACCCAGTGCTTGGCAGAGCCCCCGCCAAGCCTGGTCCAGTGCCCCTGGCTTGGGGGACTCCACGAGCCCCTTCTCCCACTGCCCAGACACCCAGGGACCCGCCTGCCTCTCGCTGCTCCCATGACAGATTTATTGCTATCACTGGAGTCTTTAATTTCCTTTGTTCCAGAATATCTGACGGCGCAATGAAGACGGCCCAGAGGGAGGCGAGTGAGCTCGCTCATCAGCCCTGCGGTTGCCGTCTGTCTGGAAGTGGTGCTGGAGCCCGGCTCGGGGAGCAGCTGCCAGGCTTCCAGGCTTGTTTTCCTTTTCAGAGAGGTTAGACGAGAGCCCAATGAGAGGAGACACCCTCAGCCGCCCCAAGCCGCCGCCACACACCCGGAGCCACACGCACACATGCGGAAGCACCCACATAAACACAGATGTGGGACGACACGGGGACACATAAACAGACCCTCGTGTGGAACCAGCCACGGACATGGGATGAGACCTGTGCTTGCCCTGCTCTTAGCAGGTCATGATGTGGTGGGACGATGCCATCAACTTGGCCTGAGGAATGAGGGGCCTCATGGGGCACCTCTGAGCCATGAGAAGCAGCTTGTTCTGCCCTGGCTCCAGGGTTATGGGCTGGGCTGGATCCCTCCCACCGCTCAGCTAAGACCTTCTGGAGGAAGGGTCTGGTCATGGTAGCTGTGAAGAGGAGCAGCTGGGGCTTGTTTCCTCCTGGGCTTGGCTACGAGGAGAGGATGTACCTGAGGTCTGAACTGTGCAGCCGTCCCTACCAGCAGCCAGTCTGGTCCCCTCTGCATAGTGGGGAGGGTCAATAAGGCTTTAAATGATTTAATTGTGATTAACAGCAGCATTAGGAAAAGGGTGAGAAAACCTGCTTCTCAAGGAGCTGCAGCTCCTGGTGCCTGGGGATGATGGAGGCCAGTGGTGCCAGGCAACAGCCACCACCACCTCACATGATTCAGATGTCTGGTAGCACCCAATTGGGAGTTTTGACAGCACCGAGGTGGGGCAACCGCTGCTTCCACGTGGAAAGCCCCATCACAGAGCCCTGCAGGCACCTTGCGATGGATGCCAGGAGAAGATGGACTTTGCCAACCCGCTGCAGCCCTTCAGCCATGCGCAGAGCCCATGTGTGGGGAATGCCCAGGCTGGGGAAAGACTGAGCAGAGATCTCTCTAGGAGCAGAGGAGTGAGCCAGGCATGTTGTCGTTCCAGACAGGTTCGTGCCTCGCGGCTCTCCGGCTGCGGAGGAGGAAAGTCTCCGGTGGCTGGTAAAGGCTGCAGCTTCCCTGCTGCTGTGGGGGCTCGTTCAGGGCTTGCTCCTCTCTGGCTCTTGTCTTCACAAGATGCACAGGAACGTCCTATCTCTGGAGCCTCGGGCCCTTAGTCAAATCGAGTTGGCAGCCACAGGCACACGCCTGCCCAGCGGGATCACACGCACACCTTGTTTTCTTAGGAAACAAGGCTCTGAGAGCCAGTCGATGGGGAGAGGAGAGCATGACCTGTGCCAAACAGCCCTGTCCGTGCACTTCATTTCATCCCAGTAAATTCATGTCAGCTCTTGCGGTCCTATAACCTATCCTAGGTATCTCCAAAGGTGGGGTGATGCTTGGCATCCTCACAGCCAAGAAGACAGGGCCCCCATAAGGGCTCAATCGCAGACGCAGGCTGAGAGTCATGCAGTGGAAGCAGTGAGCAGGGTGCTACAGCATTGGGCATCCCCCGCTTTTATGTGGGAGCATCTCCTGCTGTCCCTGTGGTGCTGCAGGGCTGGAGATGCCACTGTTCACTGGGATCAGAGAGTCTGGGGAGAACCAAGAGCATTGGGACCCTTTAGAGATGGGCAGATTCACCCACAGCTCATCCCTTCTGCCTCCTCCCTTCACTGTCAGAAGAAATCCCTCCATGTTCTCTTTTTCTCCAGGAGTATCCACTGCTTTTGCTAATTCTCTGAGTTTGCCTCAATGAGAAAAGCAATAGCAGCCGAAGAGGCCACCACGGCCTCTGCTCTCTGGGGTGGCAGTCTGTGGTGGCACAGGGCAGGGGCTGCAGCACTATGACCCCATTCAGCTAGAGACCCCTCTGGCTCTGGGCATCCCAGGACGCTGCTGCAGCTCCTGCTCAGGCCTGGAACTGGTCCTTCCCCACCATGCCCATTATGCTGGTGGGCAGCTCCCAGTGATGTCCACACCTCTCTGGTTCTGCCTGGGGCTTCGTTCCCAACACTTTATCCTAACCAGCTCTCTACCTCTTCCCCAGATTCTGCTCTTTCCTTGGGTGGGGTCTTCCTCCTGAGCCCTGGTTTTGACCCTCCCCAGCCAGGGGTCACTTAGGTTCAGGGGCCTGCAATGCCCTATTGAAGCAGATGCACCTCATATAGTTTCAGTCCCACAGATCCGGCTGCATCTGGGGCTTTGGGGGGGTCACGGTTGTGCAGGGGAGATTGAACATCTGAGCAGAGCCAGGATGCAGGACCTGAGGAGTTCACTCCCTTCCAGACCCCACAGGCTAAGTGCTCTGCCTGCTGCTCATCTCATCGGGGTCTTGTCGTGGTGCTGGATGCTTTATTGAGACTCCTTCATCAGGGCTGAGAGCCCCTGGAGCTGCAGAACTCTCCCCATCTTCTGTTTGAATGTGATAGCAGTGCTGAGATGCCATCACATCCCCGGATCTGACCCCTGTGCATTGCAGAGCAGTGAGGGAGAAGGGTTCCCAAAGCCCTGTGTAAGAGCAGGGTCTCCCAGCCAGACTCAAAGTGGGGTGGGATATGGCATGGAGAGGCCTTCCAGCAGCTCTACTGGGGCTGGATTCGACCCCACTCCAAGCTCCCTCTCCGTGAGAGTGAACACTTGCTCAGCAAACTGCCGCCGATGGTCTTGGGGGACCACTGGGGATGTGTCATCAGCTCCCGAGCCAGCCCTGAGCTCCAGCAGTGTCACACAGTGAGCGGCTCTGCCAGGGGGTCTGAATCCAGCCCCTGCTCCCCCCTGGCTCTTGCTGGCTGGTGCCAAGGCCCCCACCAGGCACAGAGAGGGCTCTCGGGGCTGGGTCCTGCGACAAAGGTTGCGTCGGTCTCGCCTGCAGCCCATTGTCTCGGTTATTTGTTACGGTTGGTCTCCAATTAGGAGTTTGAGCCGGTTCGGGACAAGAGCTGCTCCTTCTCATGTGAATGCATGGTTCCTGCTCTGCGGGGCTGTGATGTGGCTGGAGACCCGCAGGAGCATCTGCTATTGCAGCAACAGTGCCCGGGGACGAATGCATTTCAGATGGGCTCAGCTCTGCTTCCCGTGGCTCTTCTCTCTGCGCTTGGGCCAGAGGCCAGCCCAAGACAGCGAGGAAGAGCCGCTGGCCAGCACTTTGGACACAGCGCTCCCTTTCTTGGGGATCCACTGGGGCTCAGCTTGGGGCCGGGGCCCCAACAAGGAAATTGTTACTGGCCAAAGGCACCTCTCCAGCACCGAGCCTCGGCAGGGACCTCCTGGCTGGGGAAGGGACTAAACCATAGGTGCCAGTGGGTCCAACCGCAGCCCAGGCAGACACAGGGGCAGGTGGGATGCTCCAATTGGGACTGAGCCCACTGCCATCCTGGACCAGCCCTGGGTTGGATGCTCTTGCCGGCTGGAGGCCTGGGGATGCAGCACAGGGGGATGCGGAGCTGCCGGTGCCCCAGCCCTGCACCTGCAGCCCACGGACGGCAGGTCTGGTCTGGCTGGTGGCTTTCGGAGCAGCGGCACGGACTTGTCCGGCCGGGTTGATGCAGCATCAGTCAGCACATGATTCGTGCCGCGGGGCCAAGGTCTGAGGTCAGTTAGTCACACCCAGGCAGCGGCACTGACTTCACCGCGGGCAGGAGCGGCTCCTCACGTACCGCACTCCCCGAAGGCAACACTGACCCGCAGCGCGCCCATGGTCAGGCCGCTCCGTTATCGGGGCATGGGCATCGCTCACATAGCCACGAGCGGCTCCCCGGAGCACCCCCTGCCTTTCACCACAGACAACATCGCTTCTCCGGTCCTGGAGCTGAAGAGGAAGAGTTAATGGGCTCCTGCCAATCCCACGGGGGAAGCTGTGGTGCTGGTTGGCCTCCAATGTTCATGGTCCTGCTCGTGGGGCTGGCCCTCTGCCCCCAAGTGCCGGCTGGGTGGGATCAGCGGCTGGCTGAGGTCATTGGAAGCCCTTTCCATCTCCCCCGAGTGTGGGATGTCCGCCGAGCGCAGAGCAATGCGTCCTGACTCCCGGGAGCTGGGGTGACAGCACCAGTGACAGCGGGGGGATGCTTCCAGCCCCGAAACCCTGGAGGAGGGTGAAGGATGGAGGTCTGGGGAGCTGCAGGGTCCCAAACACCCATTGGCAGAAGCTGTGTTTCCAGAGAAGAAAGAGTTAATCCCCTACCCAGCCCTAATGAGCCTTAACTGGGAATGACCCGACACAGGGGAGAAGTGAACCCATTGTCCTCTGCTGTGTTTGACCGCCTTCCAGGGAGACTCATGAAACGCAGAGTCCGGGCGTGAGTTCCCAATTTGTGTCAGGACGCGGTGATTTATTCTATTTATTTATTTTTGCCATCTGGTCGAGGAGGGACGCTGAACACAAGCGTGAGAAATCCAGATGTGCTCAGCTCCTCGCTCTGCACCCAGCCCTAGCCCAGCTCCTGACTCCATTCAGCCCGACCCGAACATCCCCGAGCCACTACCTCTCCTCAAGCCCCCGGGGACCGGTCGGCGGTCCCTGCAGGCACCAGCCTCATCCGTGGTGGGGAGAAGCCGTGGGTGTTTCCATGGGGATGGGCTCAGCCTGGCTGCCCATACCTGCCACACACGAGATGCTGGCCATACACAGGCCTAGGACCAGTAGCCATGAATACGTTCCGTTGTCTCCAGCTGCGGGAACACAGTGACCCTGGCAACTGCAGGACCTGTCCCTGCTGCACGGTGCCTGTTCCAAAGGGATGACACTGTCCCCTTCAGGGCTGCCCCTGTGCCCTGCCCCTGCCTTTGAGGGGTCCCTGTAGGTTTGGAGACACCTTTGCCACGATGCCAACTGGAAATGGGCCCAACAAACAGGCTGTGACCCCAGGGCCCTTCCAGGGTGGTGACCCAGGAACTCTCAGGGTCCCTCCCCCAGAGGCAGAAGGGGTTCGGGTTAGGGTTAGGGTTAGGGTTGGCAGAGGAGCTGTCACACCGTCCCCACTATGCAGGGATGTTCCAGGGTGCTGCGTGAGGTTGTGCATGACAAGGTCATTGTGGGGGCAAACTGACGCCATGAGCCCTCCCACAGTAGCCACAGGACACACTGGGGCAGCAAAACCCAGGGGGCAAAGAAAACGGGGATTTTGGGGGGGAATTGTGACTGTTGGTGATGGTTTTTTCACTCAGGACTCCTCTGAGACACGAGAGATGATCACACAGGATCTTAGCTCATCCGCTTGCTGTCTCATGCCTGGGAGGTTTGGCCACTGGCCCAAGGGCTCCGGAGGAGGAGGAAAATTTCATCATCCTGCTCCAACATCTCCTGTATAATCAGCCTCTTGTTAACCAGTACAGCCCCATCCGAGACTCACGCAGAGGACCGGGGCACTGCAGGAGCCTTAGGTGGTCTTGGCCTCAGTGAAGCTTCGCAGAGCCTCTCCCAGGGCCGCCTGGGAAGCTGCTGCGACTCTGTCGGCCCCTCCTGACACACTCAGTCTGCCTCTGTCTCTTCCCAGCTGGCTCCAGCCTTTCTCCTACCCGCACCAGCACCACCAGAGTGCAGATCCCTGCACTGGGATGGTCCCCTTACCATGGTGATCCGCACACCATGATGTTACCTGTACCAGGAAGGTCTCCACAAAGTGGTGGCCCCCACACCATGATGGCCCCTACACTGACAGTCTCCACACCCTCACACTGTGATGGTCCCAATACCATGGTGATCCCCACACCAGGATGGTCCCCATGCCATGATGGTCCCTGCATCCTCTCAGTGCTTTTGAGCAGCCAGAGACTGTCAATTTAAGCAGCCCCTGGGGAAAACACCGTTGCAATCAGCCATCCCACAGGAGATGGGAAGGGAAGGAGGAGTCAAGTGACAGTGACCCCCACCCCATAGTGATGTTTGAGGGCTTTTTGGGGCATCCCTGAGTGTGTTTTGGGGCACAGGGTGAGTGTGAAGGGGTCCCAGCAAGGAGGAGAGGAACACAGACAGTTTTGGTTGGTTTATTTATAAAAAAAAGGGAAGGGGAAAGCCGTATAAAAAAATAAATATTTAAATAGAATTCTGTGTATATATTACCACAAATCTCCTTAATTATTAATATTATTATTAATTATTATTAATATTATTATTAATATTATTAAAAGTCAGGTCACTCAGTGCACTCTGGGCTTTCCGCTGAGGCCATAAATAAACCTCACAGCCCACTTTGGTGCCGGGAGCCAGCCAGCACCTCCTGCTGCCATCGTGGAGCCCGTCCCCGCAGCCCCACGTCCCATGGCCCTATGCCCCTATGTCCCCGTGCTGGGGCTGTCCTGGGCCACATGAAACCCAGCCTGTGGCCACTACTACATTCAGAGCCCTTCCCATAGGAAGGACAGGTGGTACATGCCCCACTGTGCCCCACTGCCCCCTGCTGTCCCCCACTGTCCCCCATGGTGCCCGTACTGTCCTCTCTCTGTGCCTGCTCCAGGGGACCATGGTCTGGAGTAGGGCAGCCACCAGCTCCATCCCCAGCAACAGTAGGACCCAGCCCCAGTTGCTGTGGCCATCCCAATACCCTCAGTTTGGGTCCTTGTTGGGAGACTCCAGTCCTATAATGTGCAGGGGGAAGTGAGTCCCCATGTCCTTGTGTCCCCACTGGTCGCAGCATCCTGGCATCCTTAGTCCCAGTCCTTTTTTCCCCGGGGAAGTGGAGTCCTTTGGATGATGCTTGAGGATGTTCACCATGATGGACAAGACCAGCCATGGGGCACAAAGTCCAGCCCCACCACCAGACCCCCATTGGAGTTTGGGGATGGCCAAGGTGCATCCTGGGACCAGCCAGTGCTCTGCCATTGTCTCAGGAATGTGCCCTGGGTACTGGCCCCAGCTCCTCTCTGCCTGGGACACAGTGGGCTGTGACATTCACCCCCAAGGAGCAAATAAATTACCAGAGCGGAAATGAGGCCAGTGCAGGGTCCAGGGTAATAAATAGGAAAGAGTTCAGGAGGCAGTGATAGGGGGGTGGCGGAGGAGCAGGGGCAGGCTCTCACGGTGGGCTGAGATGAGGTAGGAGGACACGGGCCACCTGGGCGATGACCTGCACGTACTTCCTGAGCACCTGGCAGCCCTGCTGCTTCTTCTTAAAGGCGCTCTTACCCTTGGAGCTGTCCCCATAGCTGACATCCACCTGGAAGATGTTGTAGTTCTTGCAGAGCAGGCAAGTGAGGTTGGAGATGAGGCCCCGTGTGGTCTTAGTGGTATTGTGGAGCCGGTCGAGGAGCTCTTTGGCCGTGGGGTTGAGCTCCTCCTGGTCATGTGTGATGTTCCCCAGCGAGGCGTTGAGGAAGGCGAAGAGCTTGTACATGGCCACCATGACCTCCTTCTTCTCACTTGTCCGGTTGACGCGGAATGTGGGGAAGAAGATGCCACTGGGGTTGCAGAGCCTGTCGGCTTCACTGCTGAAAGGCTCTCCCTGGCACTTTAGCTGCAAGGAGAGACCAGTGTCACCTCTGTGTCTCCCATGTGTCACCCCATGTTCTCCATGTGTCCTCCCGAGTCCCCCATGTGTGTCCCTGGTGTCACCTTGAGTCCCTTGCATGTCACCCTGCATGTTATCCAGAGTCCACTGCATGTCACTCCATGTCCCCCTGGAGTCCTCCATGAGTCATCCCCTGTGTCCCCCACATATGCTCGTGTCCTCCACAAGTCACCCCATGTGTCACCCCCAGAGTCCACTGCACGTCCACCAGCCACCTCCGGTCATCATCCCTGCAGCATCCCCAGCCCTCCCGGAGCAGCCACCCTGTACAGGGGTCCCAGCCACCCCCGAGCGTACACTTACGTAGAGGCTGAAGAGGTCCTGGGCGGTGGCGTTGAGCAGCGCGACCTGCCTGCGGGTCTGCTCCTGCACGTTGGACCGGCACAGGCCATGGCCCGGGCAGCTCGAGCCCGTGACCAGCAGAGCCCGACCAGCCACCGGCCGCCGCTGCAGCAGGAGCAGGGCCACAAAGGGCACCACACCTGGGTGGGGAGAGAGCCGGGGGTCACTGCGGGCTCCCCANACGGATCAGCGTCCCACCCGGCCCGGCCAGGGCTCTTGCAGCTCCTGGATATCCGACTTTGCCGGGGGCTGTGCCCCGGGGGGGTCCCGTCCCGCTGCCGCGACCCCCTCACCTGCCCCGCGGTGAGAGCTCCCCCGCCTCCCGCCCGCTCGGGGCGTCCCGTGCCCTTCCCACATTGCGCAACCGGCCGGTGACGACCTGTAGGGTTTGAGGGGCCCTGCAGAGCCCTTTTCCCCGCCGTTAGCCCCGGCCCCAGGAGCGAGGCCCCACCCTGGCCCCCGGCTGACGCAGCGGGGCAACCGCCGGGGAAGCTGCCCCGGGCCCCCCGCCCGGACGCCTCCGGCCCCAGCACCCGCCTCAGTTTCCCAGCGCCCGGCTGCCCCGCGGAGCCACAGCAGCTGCTGGAGGCGCCGGCCAGGACCTCCGCGGAACACGGGGACCCCTAAGTCACCGGCAGCTGGGCCGCCTCGGAGACCCACCTCCGGGTCCCCCATCCCTGGGAACCCCCGAAGCAGCATCCCTGGCTGGGGGAGGCCGGGTCGTCTGGAGCACCCTCGGGGGAGAGGACACCGGACGGGGAGGTCCCTGAGGGAACCCTGGCACGGGGTGACCCGGAGGCCGCCGCCCCGATGCCGGAGGGAGGCCAGGCAGTGCCCGCCGAGCCTCGACGAGCGCCGGAGCTGCCCGCACAGGCCCGCGGGGCCGGGTAACCCCAGCTTTGCTTTATTTCCCCTGCCCAGGTGGGAGAGGACTGAACCGGTTGTGTTCCCCACCTCCAACCCGCCGCTGCCCCGCTGCGCCCGACGGAGAGGGGGGACACCCCCATGAGACCCATCTGCCCTGGCCCCTGCTCTGCGTCCTGTTCCTCCCAGACCCAAGCGCTGCCCTCTGGCCGCTTCACAGCGCCCACCTGTGCCAGGGGGTGGGGTGAGGGGGGGTCCCTGGTAGGTGATGACCCATCAGCCTTGCCCCCATTTAACCCCCTCCCCATCCCTCCAGCGCTCCCGACGCGGCAGCGACACGGAGAGACCTCAGAGGAGGAAAAGGAGCGGGGCTTGGGGGGGCTTGGGGGAGGGGGGGACTTGGCGGGGGCGGAAAAAAATCGATT